>SJYX01022256.1:63997-97796 GCA_006410675.1 Oreotragus oreotragus | reverse complement strand
CCTAGTCAAGGCTATGGTTTTTCCTGTGGTCATGTATGGATGTGAAAGTTGGACTGTGAAGAAAGCTGAGTGCCGAAGAATCGATGCTTTTGAACTGTGGTGTTGGAGAAGACTCTTGAGAGTCTGTTGGACTGCAAGGAGATCCAACCAGTCCATTCTGAAGGAGATCAACCCTGGGATTTCTTTGGAAGGAATGATGCTAAAGCTGAAACTCCAGTACTTTGGCCACCTCATGCTAAGAGTTGACTCATTGGAAAAGACTGTGATACTGGGAGAGATTGGGGGCAGGAGGAGAAGGGGATGACCGAGGATGAGATGGCTGGATGGCATCACGGACTCAATGGATGTGAGTCTGAGTGAACTCCGGGAGATGGTGATGGACAGGGAGGCCTGGCGTGCTGCGATTCATGGGGTCGCAAAGAGTCAGACACGACTGAGCGACTGAACAGAACTGATATAGGAAAGCAAGAGATTTCTGTGTCTTAATTTAACTTTATTGAATTTGTTGATTAGCTCTAGTAGTTTTCTAGTAGCATCTTTAGGATATTCTATGTATAATATCATGTCTCTGCAAACAGTGACAGTTTTACTTCTTCTTTTCCAATTTGTATTCCTTTCATTTCTTTTTCTTCTCTGATTGTTGCAGCTAGGACTTTCCAAATTATGTTGAATAAGAGTGGCAAGAGAGGGTATCCTTGTCTAGTTCCTGATCTTAGAGGAAATGCTTTCAGATTGTTCATTGTTAAGAACAATATTTGCTTCTGATTCAAGATGGCAGAGTAGAAGGACATGCACTCATCTCCACCTATGAGAGCACCAAAATTGCAACCAGCTGTTGAACAACCATCAACAAGAGGACATTGGAACCCACCCAAAAAAGATACCCCACATCCAATGGCAAAGAAGAAGCTTCAGTGAGATGGTAGGCGGGGTGTAATCACAATAAAACTGAATACCATACTCACTGGGTGGGTGACCCACAGACTGGAGAACAATAATACCAAAGAACCTCTTACGCTATTGTTCTGAACCCCACATTAGGTTACCCAGCCTGGGAATCCAGCAAAGGAACTGGGAATCCCCAGGGAATCTGGCCTTGACAGGCAGCAATATTTGCTTTTAGGCCTTCCAGAGGACTGAGGGAAACAGAGACTCAAGTCTTAGAGGGCACCAAGACTCAGAGGAGAGGAGCAGTGACCCCACAGAAGACTGAATCAAAACCTTACCAGACAAGCAAGAGTTAAGAGAATTCAACACCATTAAAACAGCTTTATAATAGATGTTAAAGGAACTTCTCTAGGCAGGAAACACAAGACAAGGAAAAGGCCTACAGAAAATAAACCCAAAACAATTAAGAAAGTGATAATGGAATAATACAGATTAATAATTACCTTGAATGTTAATGGATTAAATACAGGAACCAAAAGACATAGTCTGCCTGGATGGATGAAAACATATACATATTTGGACTTCCATTTACCACATCACTCTGCTTGACTCCCTCAGATTGTATGTAATTATTTTATATTGTTGAATTAATCATGTTCCCATTATGGCTTGCAATTGTAATTACTTTTATTTTTTGTCTGGCTATTGACTATGAAAACTGGTAAACACCTTTTACATTGTGACTATAACTGGTGCTGCTAAGTCGCTTCAGTCATGTCCGACTCTGTGCGACCCCATAGACAGCAGCCCACCAGGCTCTGCCATCCCTGGGATTCTCCAGGCAAGAATACTGGAATGATTATAACTATTACTCAATACCATTGTATCATGTTTGGTCAACAGAAAATTAACAGAACTCTGTATCACCAAAAAGGTGAAATTGNTGTGCGACCCCATAGACAGCAGCCCACCAGGCTCTGCCATCCCTGGGATTCTCCAGGCAAGAATACTGGAATGATTATAACTATTACTCAATACCATTGTATCATGTTTGGTCAACAGAAAATTAACAGAACTCTGTATCACCAAAAAGGTGAAATTGATAGTCACTCGGTCCTGTCTGACTCTTTGTGACCCCATGGACTGGGGAAACAGACTCTTGGAGGATACAGACAAAACTTTGTACACACCAGGATCCAGGAGAAAGGAGCAGTGACCCCACCGGAGATTGAGCCAGACTTGCCTATGAATATCCAGGAGTCTCCAGTGGCAGCATGGGCTGACAGTGTCCTGCCACTGGGTCAGGGGCACTGAATACAATAGTCCTGGGAGCCCTGGTGGATGCTGGCATAAGTCCTTTTGAAGAAGATCACTGTTACTGCTATTACTTCTACCATAGTTTGGCCTCAGGCCAAACTAAAGGGAGGGAACACAGCCCCACCAATCAACAGAAAATTGGATTAAAGATTTACTGAGCATGGCGCCACCCATCGGAGCAGACCCAGATTCCCCCACAGCCAGTCCCTCCTATCAGGATGCTTCCACAAGCCTCTTATCCTTATCTATCATCAGGGCAGACAGAATGAAAACTGCAATCACAGAAAACAAACCAAACTGATCACATGGATCACAGCCTTGTTTAATTCAATGAAACTATGAGCCCTGCCATGTAAGGCCACCCAAGATGGATGGGTCATGATGGAGAGTTCTGATAAAATGTGGTCCACTGGAGAAGAGAATGGCAAACCCCTTCAGTTTTCTTGCCTTGAGAACCCCATGAAAAGTAAGAAAAGGCGAAAAGATATGACACTGAAAGATTAACTCCTCAGTCAGTAGGTGCCCATATGCTACTGGAGAAGAGTGGAGAAATAGTTCAGGAAAGAATGAAGAGGCTGAGCCAAAGCAAAAACAACACCCAGTTTTGAATGTGACTGGTGATGGAAGTCTGATGCTATAAAGAACAGTATTGCATAGGAACCTGGAATGTTAGGTCCATGAATCAAGGTAAATTGAAAATGGTCAAACAGGAAGAATGAACATTGACATTTTAGGAATCAGTGAACTAAGATGGACAGAAATGGATGAATTTAATTCAGATGACCATTACATCTACTACTGTGGGCAAGAATCCCTTAGAAGAAATGGAGTAGTCCTCATAGTCAACAAAAGAGTCTGAAATGCAGTACTTGGATGCAGTCTCAAAAACAACAGAATGGTCTCTGTTCATTTCCAAGGCAAACCATGCAGTATCACAGTAATCCAAGGCTATGCCTCAACCACTGAATAAGCTGAAGTTGAACGGTTCTATGAAGACCTACAAGACCTATTAGAACTAACACCAAAAAAAAAAAAAAAAAAAAAAAAAAAGGACGTTTTTTTCATCATAGGGAACTGGAATGCAAAACTAGGAAGTCAAGAGATACCTGGAGTAACAGGCAAGTTTGGGCCTTGGAGTACAAAATGAAGCAGGGCAAAGGCTAACAGTTTTGCCAAGAGAAAGCACTGGTCGTAGAAAACACCCTCTTCCAACAACACAAGAGACGACTTTACACATGGACATCACCAGATGGTCAATACTGAAATCAGATTTATTATGTTCTTCGCAACTGAAGATGGAGAAGCTCTATACAGTCAGCAAAAACCAGCCTGGGAGCTGACTATGGCTCAGATCATGAACTCCTTATTGCAAAATTCAGACTTAAATGGAAGAAAGTAGGGAAAACCACTAAACCATTCATGTATGACCCAAATCAAACCCCTCACAATTATACAGTGGAAGTGACAAATAGATTCAAGATATTAGATCCATTAGACAGCATGCATGAAGAACTATGGACAGAGGTTTGTAACACTGTATGCTGCTGCTGCTGCTGCTACTAAGTCACTTCAGTCGTGTCCGACTCTGTGTGACCCCATAGACGGCAGCCCACCAGGCTCCCCCGTCCCTGGGATTCTCCAGGCAAGAATACTGGAGTGGGTTGCCATTTCCTTCTCCAATGCATGAAAGAGAAAAGTGAAAGTGAAGTCGCTCAGTCTGTCCGACTGTTAGCGACCCCATGGACTGCAGCCCACCAGGCTACTCCATCCATTGGATTTTCCAGGCAAGAGTACTGGGGTGGGGTGCCATTCCCTTCCCCGTAACACTATATAGGAGGTGGTAATCAGAACCATCCCCAAGAAAAATAAATGCAAAAGGGAAAAATGTCTCTTTGAGGAGGGCTTACAAATAGTTGAGAAAAGAGAAGCAAAAGGTGACGGAGAAAAGGAAAGATATATCTATCTGAATGAAGTTAAGTTCAGTTCAGTCGCTCAGTCATGTCCGACTCTTTGTGACCCTGTGAACTGTAGCACACCAGGCCTCCCTTTCCATCACCAACTCCTGGAGTTTACTCAAACTCATGTTCATTGAGTTGATGATGCCATCCAACCATCTCATACTCTCCTTCTTGTCCCCTTCTCTCACCTTCAATCTTTCCCAGCATCAGGGTCTTTTCAAATGAGTCAGCTTTTTGCATCAGGTGGCCAAAGTATTGGAGTTTCATCTTCAGCATCAGCGCTTCCAATGATTATTCAGGGCTGATTTCCTTTAGTATGGACTGGTTGGATTTCCTTGCAGTCCAAGGGACTCTCAAGAGTCTTCTCCAACACCACAGTTCAAAAGCATCAATTCTTCAGTGCTCAGCTTTCTTTATAGTCCAATTCTCACATCCATACATGACTACTGGAAAAACCATAGCCTTGACTAGACGGACCTTTGTTGGCAAAGTAATGTCTCGTCTATAGAATAACAAGATGGGATAAGAAAGCCTTCCTAAGTGGTCAATGCAAAGAAATAGAGCAAAGCAGTAGAATGGGAAAGAATAGAGGTCTCTTCAAGAAAATTAGAGATACCAAGGGAAAATTTCATGCAAAGGTGGGTACAATAAAGAACAGAAATGGTATGAACCTAACAGAAGCAGAAGATATTAAGATATTAAGAAGAGGTGGCAAGAAGACACAAAAGAACTATACAAAAAAGATCTCCATGACCCAGATAACCACAATGGTGTGATCACTCACCTGGAGCCAGACATCCTAGAGCCCGAAGTCATTGGGCCTTAGGAAGCATCACTACGAACAAAGCTAGTAGAGGTGATGGAATTCCAGGTGAGCTTTTTCACATCCTAAAAGATGCTGTGAAAGTGCTGCACTCAATATGGCAACAGATTTGGAAAACTCGCTAGTGATCACAGGACTGGAAGAGGTCAGTTTTTATTCCAATCCCAAAGAAAGTCAGTGCCAAAAAATGTTCAGACTACTACACAATTGCATTCGTTTCACATGCTAGCAAAATAAAGCTAAAAATTCTCCAAGCTAGGCTTCAACAGTAAGTGAACCAAGAACTTCCAGATGTTCAAGCTGGATTTAGAAAATGAGGAGGAACCAGAGATCACATTGCCAGCAAATGAGAGAAAAAGCAAGAGAGTTCCAGAAAAACATCTACTTCTGTTTCATTGACTATGCTAAAGCCTTTGACTGTGTGGATCACAACAAACTGTGGAAATTCTTCAAGAGATGGGAAGAACAGACATCCTTACCAGCCTCCTGGGAAAACTCATGCAGGTCAAGAAGCAAGAGTTCAAATCAGATAGGGAACAATGGACTGGTTCCAAATTGGGAAAGGAGTACTTCAATGCTGTATATTGTCACCCTGCTCATTTAACTTATATGCAAAATACATCATGTGAAATGCCAGGCTGGATAAAGCACAAGCTGGAATCAAGATTTCCAGGAGAAATATCAATAACATCAGATATGCAGATGACACCACCTATATGGCAGAAAGGGAAGAGGAACTAAAGAGCCTCTTGATGAAAGTGAAGGTGGAGAGTGAAAAAGCTGGCTTAAAACCCAACATTCAAAAAGCTAAGATCATGGCATCCATTCCCATCACTTCATGGCAAATAGATGGGAAAACAATGGAAACAGTGACAGACTTTATTTTCTTGGACTCCAAAATCACTGCAGATGGTGACTGCAGCCATGAAATTAAAACACACTTGCTCCTTGGAAGAAAAGCTATGACCACCCTAGATGGCATATTAAAATGCAGTGACATTACTTTGCCAACATTGGTCTGTCTAGCCAAAGCTATGGTTTTTCTAGTAGCCATGTATGGATTGAGAGTTGGACCATAAAGAAAACTGAGCACTGAAGAACTGATGCTTTTGAACTTTGGTGTTGGAGAAGACTCTTGAACTCAGAAGACTGCAAGGAGATTAAACCAGTCAATCCTAAAGGAAATCAGTCCTGAATATTTGTTGGATGGACTGATGCTGAGGCTGAAGCTCCAATTTTTTGGCTATCTGATGCGAAGAACTGACCCATTGGAAAAGACCCTGATTCTAGGAATGATTAGAGGCACGAGGAGAAGGGACATTGGAAAATGAGATGGTTGGATGGCATCACTGACTTGATGGACATGAGTTTGAGCAAGCTCCGGGAGTTGGTGATGGACAGGGAAGCCTGGCGTGCTACAGTCCATGGGGTCGCAAAGGGTTGGGCGTAACTGAGCAACTGAACTGAACTGCACTGTCCTAGCCTTCCAGGCTTCTCTCTCTGTGGAATTCTCTAGGCCAGAATACTGGAGTAGGTTGCTGTTCCTTTCTCCAGAGGATCTTCCCAACCCAGGAATCAAACTGGTTTCTCCTGCATTGCATGTGGATTGCTTACCATCTGAGTCACCAGGGAAGCCCCCTGTAAGTAGGATTTAATAGAAAAACCTGTTATCACTTTTTAACATGCAGATGCATATCAGAATTATCTAGAAAGTTTTAGAAAAATACAAATGCTCAGGTAGTGCTTGTTTTCTCCAGTCATGTTCTAATGAGCAGTCATGTTTAAAAACATCTGGACTATGTGATGATCTTTTACTTTTATCTAGTTTGTTTCACTTTTTATATTTCATACTCAGTACTCCCATTTCATTTAGTTTATGTTCTCCAATTTCTCCATCTCTTCTTTTTTTTTTTTGATGTTTTTCTCAAGCCTTTATCAAGTGTAGTAGAAAAGCTTTTGTATAAATATATATATGTATAATATACATTTTAGAAAACTTATGAATTTTTGCTGAACTCAAAAAATTATGACATTTTGATTCCACTTGTTTAACTTAGTCTGAATAGAATGCTAGATTTCTAATTAAAAATAGATATGCAACAAACAACAAAAGTTTACTATATAGCATAGGGTACCATAGTCACTATCTTTTAATAACCTATGATAGAAACTAATTTGAAAAATAATATCTGTGTATTTGTTTAACTGAATCACTTTGCTGTGCACCTGTAACATTGTAAGTCAACTGTACTTCAATAAAATATATATATATTTTAAAGAAAGTTATATTCTGATAGGAAACAATCAAAGATAAGCTTGTGCTTCATTATTTTGTAACATTTGAATCATTTTTCAAAATATTTGAATAAAAATATTTACTATGGGTTTATCATATATGTATTGCCTTTCTTATGTTGAAGTAGGTTTCCTCAATATCCCCTTTCTGGAGTGTTTTTGTTGTAAATAGGTGTCAAATTTTGTCAGAAGCTTTTTCTGCATTTATTCAGGTTATCATCAGATTTTTATTGTTCAGTTTGTTAATGTTGTGTGTCACATTGATTAATTGGCATATATTGAGGAATCCTTGCATCCCTGAGAAAAATCCCACCTGATCATGGTGTGTGGTCCTTTGAATGTGTTGTTGGATTGAGTTTACTAGTATTTTGTTGAGGAGTTTTGCATCTATGTTCATTAGTGATATTTACCTATAATTTTGTTTTTTGTGATATCTTTGTCTAGTTCTGGTACGAGAGTGATGGTGGTCTTATAGAAAGATCTTGGGAGTGTACCTTCCTCTGCTATCTTTTGGAAGAGTTTGAGAAGGATAGGTGTTAACTCTTCTCTAAATGTTTGATAGAATTCTCCTGTGAAGCTATCTGGTCCTGGACTTTATTTGTTGGAAGTTTTTAAATTAAAATTTTGATTTCAGTGCTTAGAAAAATAGTGGCAAGAGTAGATATTCTTATCTTGTTACTGATCTTAGAAGAAATGCTTTGAATTTTTCACCATTGAGAATGATATTTGCTATGAGTTTATTGTATAATGCCTTTACTACATTGAGATAAGTTCTATCTATGCCCACTTTCTGGAGAGGTTTTTTTTTTTTAATCATAAATGAGTGTTGAATTTTGTCAAACACCTTTTCTCTGAAGAAGAGCTAGTAGATGCATTGTTGGTAGGAGTGTAAATTGGTGCAGCCACTATAGAAAACAATTTGGAGTTTTTAAAAAAATCTAAAAATAGAACTACCACATGACCTATCAATTTCTGTCCTGGGTATAAATCTGAAGGAAACAAAAGTGCGAATTTGAAGATACATGCACCCCAATGTTCATAGAAGCATTATTTACAATTGCCAAGATATGGAAGCCACAGATGAATAGATGAAGAAGTGATACACATATATACATACACCCACACAGTGGGATACGACTCAGCCATAAAAGTGAAATTTTGCCATTTACAGCAACATGGATGCATGAGTGGACATGGAGAGCATTACACTAAGTGAAATGCATCAGAGGAAGATAAAAGTGTATGATATCACTTATCTTAGGAATATAGAAAATACAGCAAAGTAGTGAGTATAACAGAAAAGAAGCAGACTCATAGATACAGAGAACAAACTTGTGGTTACTAGTAGGAGAGGAAAGTGGGAGGGGCAATATAGGGTTAGGAGGTGCAAACCATTAGGTATAAAATAAACAAAAAGGATATATTATTCAACATGTGAAATATAGCAAATATTTCATAATTATTATAAATGGAGTATAACATGAAAAGAAGCCCCTTATTTGGAGGTGTCCATCTCTTTATGCAACATGAAATGGTAAATAAGACCTGGGGTTTGCAGTTAAACAGATAAGATTTAAAATTCCAATTCCTTGACTGCTATCAAAAAGTCTACAAACAATAATGCTGGAGAGGGAGTGGAGAAGAGGGAACCCTCTTACATGGTTGGTGGGAATGCAAACAGGTACAGCCACTATGGAGAACAGTGTGGAGATTCCTTAAAAAACTGGAAATAGAACTTCCATATGACCCAGAAATCCTGCTCCTGGGTGTATACACCGAGGAAAACAGAATTGAGACACATGTACCCCATTGTTCATTGCAGCACTGTTTACAATAGCCAGGACATGGAAGCAACGTAGATGTCCATTGGCAGACAAATGGATAAGAAAGCTGTGGTACATATACACAATGGAATATTCAGTTCAGTTCAGTCACTCAGCTGTGTCCAACTCTTTGCGACCCCATGAATCACAGCACGCCAAGCCTTCCTGTCCATTACCAATTCCCGGAGTTCACTCGGACTCACATCCATCTAGTCAGTGATGCCATCCAGCCATCTCATCCTCTGTTGTCCCCTTCTCCTCCTGCCCCCAATCCCTCCCAGCATCACAGTCTTTTCCAGTGAGTCAACTCTTCGCATGAGGTGGCCAAAGTACTGGAGTTTCAGCTTCAGCATCATTCCTTCCAAGGAAATCCCAGGGCTGATCTCCTTCAGAATGGACTGGTTGCATCTCCTTGCAGTCCAAGAGACTCTCAAGAGTCTTCTCCAACACCACAGTTCAAAAGCATCAATTCTTCGGTGCTCAGCTTTCTTCACAGTCCAACTCTCACATCCATACATGACCGCTGGAAAAACCATAGCCTTGACTAGGTGGACCTTTGTCGGCAAAGTAATGTCTCTGTTTTTCAATATGCTATCTAGGTTGGTCATAACTTTTCTTCCAAGGAGTAAGCATCTTTCAATTTCATGGCTGCAGTCACCATCTGCAGTGATTTTGGAGCTCCAAAAAATAAAGTCTGACACTGTTTCCACTGTTTCCCCCTCTATTTCCCATGAAGTGATGGGACCGGATGCCATGATCTTCATTTTCTGAATGTTGAGCTTTAAGCCAACTTTTTCACTCTCCTCTTTCACTTTCATCCAGAGGCTTTTTAGTTCCTCTTCACTTTCTGCCATAAGGGTGGTGTCATCTGCACATCTGAGGTTATTGATATTTCTCCCGGCAATCTTGATTCCACCTTGGGCTTCTTGCAGCCCAATGTTTCTCATGATGTACTCTGCATATAAGTTAAATAAGCAAGGTGACAGTATACAGCCTTGACATACTCCTTTTCCTATTTGGAACCAGTCTGTTGTTCCATGTCCAGTTCTAACTGTTGCTTCCTGATCTGCATATAGGTTTCTCAAGAGGCAGGTCAGGTGCTCTGGTATTCCCATCTCTTTCAGAATTTTCCACAGTTTATTGTGATCCACACAGTCAAAGGCTTTGGCATACTCAGCCATTAAAAAGAATGCATTTAAATCAGTTCTAATGAGGTGGATAACACTGGAGCCTATTATACAGAGTGAAGTAAGTCAGAAAGAAAAACATCAATACAGTATACTAATGCATATATATGGAACTTAGAAAGATGGTAATGATGACTCTATATGCAAGACAGCAAAAGAGACTCAGAAGTATAGAACAGTCTTCTGGACTCTATGGGAGAAGGTGAGGGTGGGATGATTGGAGAGAATAGCATTGAAACATGTATGTTATCATATGTGAAACAGATCACTAGTCCAGGTTTGATGCATGAGACAAGGTGCTCAGGGCTGGTGCACTTGTATGACTCTGAGGGATAGGATGGGGAGGGAGGTGGGAGGGGGTTCAGGATCGGGAACACATGTACACCCATGGCTGATTCATGTCAATGTATGGCAAAAGACACTACAATATAGTAAAGTAATTAGCCTCCAATTAAAATAGATCAATTAATTAAAAAAATAAAATTCCAATTCTTCCACTTATTGTGTAACAGTGCTTCTATGAGATTCAGTTTTATTCATCTTTAAAATGGTGATTCAGACCCTTTACTCTAAGTAGAGTTATGAGGGTATATGTTATACACATGGTAGAGTAGAGGTTCTACTAGCCAACTCACTGGATTGTTTAATGCCTTCCATTCCATGTGACATGCAGCTTCATATATGTTTAAAGAAGCTCTCTGATCATGTTGCTATCCCAGATGTTGGACAAAAGCAATTTTATAGGTATCATAAATACATTAAGAATTTAAAATAATTTTAATTAAAATTGGATATATCATCCAAAATAGTAATGGTCTAACTTCTCATCTTACTAATGTCATTACCAGTGTACTGCCACAAGAATAGCAATGATTATGAGAAATGCTAGTAAAAATTTTCCAGCTTGGTAAAAAATACTTGAACTTTACTGTAAAAACCTATAAGAACTTATCTCAGTTTAGGTTTATTGGTATTATGAGATCCTTTGTTTGAAGCCTAGTACCTCTCATATTATGGAACTGCATGAAGAATAAAATGATTTTAAAAATTGTTTTTTTGTGCCTAGTCTTAGTTGTGGCATGTGGAATCTAGTTCCCTGACCAAGAATCACACCTGGCCCCCCTGCACTGGCAGCATGCCACCTTAGCCACTGGACCACCAGGGAAGTCCCGAGAGTCAAGTGATTTAATAAGTAGGGTGGATAATTTTTATTCCTTTCTCTAAAGAGACTGGATCTTTTATTTCAGTTTAATATAAAATACATGTAGTCTAGGGTACGACGTCATGAAAGTAACTTTCCTTATATTCTGAGGAAGGAGTCATGATCTAATTTTTACATTTTAAAAAATTAATTTCTAGAAGTTAAATTTAATAAGGTCCTGGGGAAAATAAATATTACCTTTATCAGAGTTGAGACTAATTTTAAGTTGTTTTGCATTGATTATATCTTTTCTGTTACTAGGAGGCATTTGTCTTATGACTAGATCAGTGGTTTTTTAGTTGATTAAGTTTCTTCAATTAAGAAACTCAATAAATAATGAGGTATTGCATATATTTTAATTGAAATCTGAAGTGTACATTTTGAGACATAGGTGTTGTAATTAATTAGTGAACCAGAGTATCCCGGGGTCAAATTCTTTTGGGAGAGGAAGGAGGTAGAAATTTTTCTTTACCATTTTGTGCATTCTTATATTCAAGGTGATTTGAGTTGGCAAAAAGATGTTCCCAGAAAGTAAAGAAACTTAAGACTGAAGTGCATGTCTTTCTAAAGAAATGAAACAAGTGCATGCAATTTTTTTTTAGGTTTCCAATTTTATGCTATTTCTCATTTAGGTTATCAAAAGTTGCCAACTACTCTTGAAAGCACATTGCCGACTTAAAGCTATGAGATTGAGTTTTTTTGTTGTTCAAAGGACAGAAGCATTGTTATCCTGTAGGTAACGTCTCTGAACAATAATCTTGTGCTTGTCTCGTGCCTCACACTGTTCCCAAAGCTTCTTCCCCACAGGTGACTTCTCTCATCTCAATTGAGTTTTATGGGGCACAACTTGAGCGTCACTTACCCTTTTTAAATCTGGTTTGTTCTTTCTTATGTCTGAAAAGTCTCATTCATCTCCATTTTCACTGATGACTGTGTTCTGTTATGTCACTAATCTTGGTTTTCTCCCAAAGTGTTGATTAGCCCCAGGCTTCTGTGTATCTTTTGCTTTTCTGGAGCTTATTTTTGGTCCCATTTCTAGATTCACCTGTTCACTCTGAACCTAGCATATTTCGTAACATTTATACATCTCTTTTTCAGAAAAGCAACTAGCTCTAGAGTAAATGACTAATCTCACTCCAGATAGAAGTAAGGCCTTACATAACTAGGATAAGTAGTGAGCTGCTTTCTAAACTATTTTTTAAGAGCATTTATTTTGCCTACTGTTTTTTATTAGTCAAATTCCCATATAGAGGTAAGAGAAATCTGAATAGATACACAACTTCTTTCTAGAAACACATTACTCAGTAGTAGTGTTAAATTTTATTTTATGTAGTTTTAATAAACAAATGGTGGGACTTATGACATTGCCGTGTTTTTTCAAAATTCAAATTCAAATGTACTCGACCAATGTTGTTTTCAGCTTGTACACTTAATGCACACACAGACACATGCTAGGTTATTGTTGTTTTAGTATTGATTCAGTCATTCACAGATATCTAGCAGTCATGTATAATTCACAGAGAGCCATGTTAGTTGCTATAGAAGATAAAAACATGGTTGCAAATATAAATTCTCTGCAGAAAGTCAAATGCGTCGTCTACTGGTGTAGAGTGAGTTCTCTGAAACCTCAGAGAGGGAAAAAATCATATCCATTTAGGATGGTAAGAGACGTGATTGAGGAAGGGCCTTTTGAACTGCATTCAAGAACTGTTAGTATTTCAATAGCCAGAGATCAACTTCAGACATTGCATTTGATAGGAGTGATGTTGGCACAGGTGCTGATTTGAGAAAGGTCAGTCCTTGCCTGGAGTAAGTTCTCATGGTCCAGAGAATAAGATTTGTATAGAGAACTGATGGAAAATAGGCCTGCAAAGTTAAAGGAGGTCCTGTAGCCCAGGTTAATAACACACTAATGCTACCTGGGAGACAGGTGTACACCCAAGTCCCAGAATTACCATTTAGAAGGAGAGAAGTGATCTCCACACCTATTTTTACCAGGTGGGTAACCAGCTTGAATTGGGGCAGTTATAAGAACCCATAGAAAAGAGAGGCTGATAAAATGATAAAGAACCGTGACTCTGGAGTCAGATCAGTCTGATTTTCAATACTAGTTCCATTGTTCAGCTCCATGTGACACTTAGCAAATTAGCCATCTCTGTTTCAGCTTCTATAAAATTGGGGTAATACCAGTATCTACCTCATAGGGATATTATGAAGATCAAAGAGATAATTGATGAAGAGGACTTAAGCAAGTCTCTGGCTCTATATGCTAAAGTTGTTGCAATTCATAACCAGTGTTTAATCTTGACATTATCAAGGAGATCTTCTTAGGGTGCTTCCTCTATACTGAACAGGCTTCATCTTTTACCTCTAATAGTATCTTATGTTTCTCCTTGCCTGATGCCTCATACATCATTACTCATAAGTTCTGTGGGATATACTGAGAGGCTCATCTATTTAGGCTTGCTGACAGCATCCTCCCTATCTTGCATTCCTGTGTTTTCCAAGGTAGGCCTGTTAACCTCTCATTTTTCCTTCTGGCTTCTGTGGTTACCTAAATTATGTAGATTTCTTATCTATAATTTTATAATTTCTGAATCATTTCTTAACTCTAAGATTAATCCCTCCCTAGGCTCCATTTATCAAAAGCTACCCTGTAAATTTAAATTATTGATTTTTAAGCTTCAATTTCTTTAACTCAAAAATACAAAAAAAATAATAATAAAATGTATTGAGAAGCAAGAATGTGATATACACCAATAATATAATTTAAGATTAAATACTGTCTGCTTGTTATATAGTGATCTATTGAAGAATAAGCCCTGATATGAATTTATTTATTTAAAAATTCCACCAAAAAAGTAAGTTTTGGAAATTGTCTAAAGTATTTCATTACAAAGCAGACTTATTTATTAAAAAAGTTAAAATTTTGAGGAGTGTGGCATAAACTAAAAGACAAATTCCAAAAATGAAAGAGTCTCTTTAGTTAAGGAAATCCTGATTTAAATTGTCGTTGCTTCTATCTTATCACGTTAAGGGAATAGTTGAACTTCCTTGTGCCTCTATTCATTTATTAAGAAAATGTGTTTTTAACAACAGACAAGAGTATTTAAAACAGATATTTATAATAGTATATGAACAATAAGTTGATTCAAATTCAATCTGTTGTTTGTTTATTAAATTCACTTCAGTTTAGTCGTTCAGTTGTATCCAACTCTTTGCGACCCCATGGACTGCAGCACGCCAGGCTTCCCTGTCCATCACTAACTCCTGGAGCTTGCTCAGACTCATGTCCATTGAGTCCGTGATGCCATCCAACCATCCCATCCTCTGTTGTCCCTGTCTCCTCCCTCCTTCAATCTTTCCCAGCATTCGGATCTTTTCCAGTGAGTCAGTTCTTCGCATCAGGTGGCCAAAGTATTGGAGTTTCAGCTTCGGCATCAGTCCTTTCAATGAAAATTCAGGACTGATTTCCTTTAGGATGGACTGGGTGGATCTCCTTGCAGTCCAAGTGACTCTTGAGAGTCACACAGTTCAAAAGCATCGATTCTTTGGCGCTCAGCTTTCTATATAGTCCAACTCTCACATCCATACATGACCACTGGAAAAACTGTAGCCTTGACTAGATGGACCTTAGTTGGCAAAGTAATGTCTCTGCTTTTCAATATGCCGTATAGATTTGTCATTGCTTTTCTTCCAAGGAGCAAGCATTTTTTAATTTCGTGGCTGCAGTTTATTCATGCTGTTTATTAAATTAGCTATAAATTAATTTCTATTTCGTGTGCCTGTATATGATACCAATAACCATTTTTTTTTCATTTTAAATATCTTCCAGCACCTCCAGTTTTTATACAAGAACCTACTGATGTATCTGTGGAGATTGGCTCAAACGTGACATTACCTTGCTATGTCCAGGGTTATCCAGAACCAAAGATTAAATGGCGAAGAGTAGACAACATGCCCATCTTCTCAAGACCTTTTTCAGTGAGTTCCATCAGCCAACTAAGAACAGGAGATCTCTTTATTTCAAGTAGGTTAAACGAAATATATTTTATACAAATATGTACATTGAAAGTATACATAGGCGTTGATATGTTCAAAATAGTAAATTAATCTTGCCAACACATTTTGTGTTTGTTGAATTTCATTTTAAAATAATACTGAACTCATGCCTGGGATTTATCATAAATGAATAGCATTTTATTCAATTTTATGTTGTTACTATATCATAAAGACTTATGAAGCAGTGTGTCTTCTTTATAGCTCAGTTTCTTATTACAAATAGAGTCAACCTGGGCCTGTAGGTGGATAAGTAATCATGTCTTATTTACTCTTGTACCAACTGTTGTCTAGAGAGGTAAAATATTACTAGTAGTTAGTTAATGTTAATTATTTGGGGCCAAGAATTCATAATCACATGCATAGGGACCCTATTCACTATCAATGTTGACTAAAACCTATCTATCTGGAGCAAAACATTTTTTAAACAGTCAAATATTCCATCATCTCAAACTTTTACCAATAATCTCTTAAGCATTCAGATATTTGTAAACTCTTAGTACTTTTTCAAATATTGTTAAGAATATTTGGATAATGGAATAAGAGGAGTAAAAACAATTCAATGATTAATTGACTTTTTAAAAAAATTATGTTTTAGGGTATTTTGTAGAAAGCCCCCCATAAGTAATTTTCATGTTTATTAACAATGTCAAATGTACATTAACCTCTCTTAAAGTTTCAGTACAAATTAAACTAATTACAAGCACTTATACGTTCAGCTTTGTGCTAGGCTCTATGGTGAAGATTGAAGTCAAAATGGGGTTCCTCCCTCAGATATTTTATAATCTACTATCTGAGCAGGTGGCCATATTAGTACATACGAGAATTACTTAATAGATGGGTCAGATTGTGCAGAACCTGAAATGTGCAGGTGAAGAAATGTAGTTGGTAAGGTAGCAAATAGCCCCCCAAGCTTCCTAGGCAGGAAAAGGCATGTGAAAGTACTGTTTCAGAACAGCTCCTCTGCAGGATAGAGGAGACAGGAGCTAGAAGGAAGAATAGAGAAGCTCACACAGATAGATTGACACAGTTGTGATGAGAAACAGCTCAGAGAGAAACAAAAAGAATTGAAAACAAATCAGTTGGTGGAAATGAAAGAAAAGAAAACATAAACAAGGGCAGTGTATTCATCAGTGGTTGCCCAGTTGCTCAAAGTAAATTATCTAAAAGGAAGCTAACAATTAGAAATTTAGTTCTCAGTGGTATTTTGTATTTCTCTACAAAATAGTCTGAGTTGATAATATGAAAAATATCTTGGTTAGAAATAATCTCCAACTTATTAACCAGGTGGTTTGCCAAAGTTGCCTTGGCAAATGAATGTTTGCTAATTTTGAGAGTACGTGCCATCAACATTTACCAGATGCAAATTCTATAGCCACATGCATGTGGTTAACAGAGTAGAAACTTGGTCAGCACTCTTTGAGATAGGAGGGAAGTATTCATAATGGAAAACTATAATTTTTTCTCTGTCAGTGTCTTATCAATAGATTAAAATGTGCTTATTTTAATTAAGATATTTGCAAAGATAACAGTCAGTCCCCTATTTAAAATCTTTTGACTTCCCAGTTGCTCATAAGATAAAACTATGCTTTTTAAAAGGCAGCAGTCTACCTCTTCGTCTTCAGGCTCCTGATTACGTCCACACAACCTGTAACCCAGTAATCCTCCTCCTATCCCCAACACGATCTTTAATTTAAAATATTTCATAAAAATGCTTTTTATTACTCTGAAAATTTTATATATTTGACTGACCTACATAATAAAAAATTTTAACATGCAAATTTAGTACAAAGAAAACAAAGTAATTTTTCTTAAAATACTACGTATTTCAGTAGATAAATGGGCTTCCCTGGGGTGGCTCAGTGGTAAAGAATCCGCCTGAAATGCAGGAGACCCAGGTTTGATCCCTGTGTTGGGAAGATCCCCTGGAGGACGGGCATGGCAACCCACTCCAGTACCCTTGCCTAGCACATCCCATGGATAGAGGAGCCTGGTGGGCTGCAGTCCACAGGGTCACACAGAGTTGGAAACAACTGAAGTGACTCAGTAGCAGCAGCAGTAATAGATAAATATCCAGGCAATGCTCACAGAGTATGCATACATGTTTATTTACATCACCATGAACTTGACAGCTAAAAAATGTAGAGTGATAAAGGAATATGGATTGATGACCCAGAAACTCTAGGCTGGTTCTAAATGGTATACAATTTTGGAAAAGTTCTTTCTTTCTTGCACTTAAACAAGGTTAGGTTGTAGGCTCAAATAATTATAAACAAAGTCATCAAATCCAAAAATTTCCAGTGGGGCCTTCGAAAGTCTTGCTGAACTTGGGATATTATTCCCATTGTGAATCCATCCCCATGCATTGTCTGCCTAGTTGTCGCCAGTAGACACTCCTTATCATTTGCTGTTGTTATTTTAAATCATGTCTGACTCTTTCTGACCCCCATGGACTGTAGCCTGTCAGGCTCCTCTGTCCATGGGATTTTCTGGGCAAGATTACTGGAGTGCATTGCCATTTTCTCCTCCAGGGCCTCTTCCNCTGTTGTTATTTTAAATCATGTCTGACTCTTTGTGACCCCCATGGACTGTAGCCTGTCAGGCTCCTCTGTCCATGGGATTTTCTGGGCAAGATTACTGGAGTGCATTGCCATTTTCTCCTCCAGGGCCTCTTCCTGACCCAGGGTCAAATCCGCATCTCCAGGTTTCCTGCATTGCAGATGGATTCTCTACTGCTGAGTCACCGGTGAAGCTTCTCCTAATCATTGTACCAATGAAAACAGTCTCTCCTGCCAGCCTCCAAAATGTCCCCAGGGAGGTGATACATATTTCCATTCTTTGAACAGAGCATGATTTTTCAAGTCATGTCCTTGCCTTTGAGCCAGTTGGGTTTGCACTGCCCTTCCTCTGTTCTACCTGTTGTTTGAGGTGTTTTAAGGTATAGCTCAGGCTTCCCTAGTGGCTCAGACATAAAGAACCCACCTGCAACGCAGGAGAGGCTGGAGATACGGGTTCAATTCCTGGGTTGGAAAAATCCCTTGGAAGAAGAAATGGCAGCCCATTCCAGTATTCTTGCTTGGGAAATCCCAAGGACAAGAGGAGCCTTGCAGGCTGCAGTCCATAGGGTCACAAAGAATCTGACACGACTAAGCTTACATGCCCACGCAGATGTTAACTCCTCTGTGACTCCTTGCCTAACTCCTCCCATGCCGACAGGCACTTCTGTCTCTCTGCTCCCACAGCTCATGGTCTGAAGCTCAAATGAGAGCATTTTCACACTGCAGTAGGATTGTTGTTTTCCATCTATGTTTCTTTTCCTAGAATGGGAACTGCCAGGCGGCAGTATCATATTTTCCACTCGCAGATCTCGGCACCGTGACTCACATGTGGTTAATGGGTGGTGCTGAGTGAGTGAATCATCTCTTCTTTTTAGACTTATGGGCAAGTGATAAAGGAACATATATTTGTGAAGCGGAAAACCAGTTTGGAAAGATCCAGTCCCAGACAACAGTAACAGTGACTGGACTTGGTAAGATCAATGAAGTACTTAGCACACTTTTTGCAAACATCAGGCTTCTCTGACTACTTCATCTCTTCTTTGTATCATTAAAAAAAAAAAAAAAAGGTAAATATCTGATTGCAACATGAGCCGTTCTTCCCTTCTACCCTATTTTATATTTCCTTGATGTTAGAAGTGGACATAACCTTAGAGATGTCCACTTTAAGCTCCTTACCTTCTACCTGAAGAAATGAAGCTCAACTGAATAAATTAAGTCTGAGTACATATACAGAGACACACACACTAGTGGTATTCTTTTCTAGTTCTTTTCTTTACACTTATCATTTTAGTCCACATGGAATTATTTCTGTGTGTGATATGAAGTAGGAATACCAAATCCTTTCTTTCCAAGTGGTCAGCCTTTGGTACAGTATCTTTTATTGAATATTCTTCCCACTGATTAAAATACCTATTTGGCCACACGCTTAAATTTATATTCTGTGTCTGTTCATTGGAACAGCATGTACATCTGCTTAAATTTTCCAAGAAGAATCTCTTAGGCCTTTTACTTTGATTCGTGTTGGATTTATTCATTGATTTCTAAAAAGGGATACGTTTACAAAGCCTCTATGCCTTCTATCATTCTGTTTTCCTGAGCTGTTATGACAGCCTCCTCACTCATCTCATCCCTTCTAATTGTCCCTTGCCCAGTAAGTTTCCAGATGAATATTTGCTGATGATTCTACTTTTCTATTTATCAGTGCTTTCACTCACTCTCCATCTGTCTATTGAATATTTTGCAAATTTCTTGGCTTGACTTTTCAGGCCTTTAAGCCGTAGACCTACTCTACGTAACTTTCTTTACTTCCATACTATTATCTGTCCTCTTGCCAGTCTCTCTTGCTTAGAAGGGTCCTGTATCTCTATCTTCTAATTTGTGCATTTAAATATCTCGTTCTTGAAAACTCGGTTTTCTAATAGCTTCATCAGTAGTCATCTTGGTCTATAAAAGAACTGGCCTTCCTTTTGAGTGAAATAGTGCTGATGGTAGCTGTGTGCTCACTCTGATTTAGTTGCTCCACTCATTGGAATCAGCCCCCCGGTTACCAGTGTAATTGAAGGACAGCAGCTTACTTTGCCTTGTGCTCTACTGGCTGGAAATCCCATTCCAGAACGTCGGTGGATTAAGAATTCAGCCATGGTAAGAGCATTTTAAATCCATGCTTTCATATTCCTAATTTTCTTAAGTAAGAGGCAATGTGTTTCAACCACTGAAATTTCAATAAAATGAATATGCATTTAGTGAACTATTTTACAATGTAGATCAATTTTTTCTCATTCTTTTTCAAGGCATAACTTGTGATTATGAAGGAATTTGAAAAATTTTCACAGGTCTAAGGAATTACTCTGTAAACATCTATCTATGGCAATACATTTTCATCTAGTTCAGAGCAATTTTCCTTCTATTTTCCAGAGTATTTAGACTTACTCTCCTCTTGAAGTGCCAATTAAAAGTGAATTGAGTTCATGAAATAAGAAGTAAAAATGTTCATATTTGTGTAAAAACCCAAGACAAATTAGTGCACCTCACTAAATAATAAATGCCCTTATGACATAGGATGATACTGTTTGAGCACTAAAGTACCCTGTGATTGAACAAAATACATAAATGGTACAGAGTTAGAGGTAATGCTTATTAACAAACTGTTGTCACCCTTCTCTCATGTAGTTCCTGTATCATGCATTGACTTCTAATATTTGTATCTGAAAAGGGTGGGTGTTGAGATCATTCTTTCAGTTTGAGTGAGGCTTGATTGCCAAAATAAAAATGTCAAATGGCTTGCAAGTGGTAATCAAGTCTTCTTGAAAAAGAACAAATTAAGCCAATAGTAAGAGTCAAATTTGGGTTCTGCATGATAAATTACAGAAACAGGGAATAAATGTTGTTTCTATTTCTTTCCCTTTCCAACATATGCATAATTCTGACAGATGTTAGCGGATAGAATTTTTGGTGGTATATCACAATGACATACAAATGTTACGATACTTGGTAACATTTTATGCTCATCATTTTTCACTTAAGGATGTTAAAATATTTCGTTATTTTATAAGACATTTAATAATCCAGTTGGAAAAGAAAGCAGATCTGCTTCTGGCTTAGACACTATTGCCTTTTTAATTAAAAATGACTTTTTTTCCCTTCAAGTTGGTCCAAAACCCTTACATCACTGTACGCAGTGATGGGAGTCTCCATATTGAAAGAGTCCGCTTGCAGGATGGAGGCGAGTATACTTGTGTGGCCAGTAACGTTGCTGGAACGACTAACAAAACTACCACTGTGGACGTGCATGGTAAGAGGCGCACCCATCATAATTTTTTTCCCAGTTCAGAACTGGGTCCATGTCTTTGAATCAAATCACTCTGTTCCTCTAATTATAAGAAGTAGATATCTTTCCTAATTGTTATTCTTAACAGAAAGCCTTATTTCTTGAACAGTATTTAACATTGTTAAGGCTGTTTCCAGATTTCCCTTTCCTGTGTACACAAAAAGATATTATTGGGAGTCACTAGCTGAGTCTGTCCAAGGGCTTTTGTAAGTGGGTTCGTAATTGATAAAAGTGAACTTAGCTCTCAAAGAGTTATGTTTAAAAATACATTTTAATTTCAGGCAAGCAGAACTTATTATACCATCCAAACTGCCTCTTCTTTTCAGATTGTGTAACAGCCATGTCCTTTCTAATAACCCCTTTGTGTATTAGCTAGAAATGACCTAAACTTTTCTAAAGGCCATCTCATGTGCTCCAAACAATCTTTTTGCATGTTATAAAGGTCACAGATAAAAAAATCCAGAAGGTATCTTTTTTTCCATTCATGAGTAACCATTGTCAACTTTTTACATCTCAATAGACGACAGCTACATAGTTTAAGAAATTGTCATAATTTAAAAAAATATTTCCTTTAAAGACTTTGCAACATTGCTTTTCTAAAGTGTAGCATTAAAAGCTAGCTCTCTGTACAGTGATGAAAGTAGAATAGAACATTTATTTTTAGTAGTTGATTCAGTCTTTTTGGGGCCTGAATTGGACAATCCAGTAATTTCCAAATTTTGCTGGTTCTGTTCAAGTTTCCAGTGAATGCATGCCATCTTCTTCTTAATGTCTGCTTTTCCTATAAATAGCCTCTTCCACCTGTTTAATTCTCAGACCAATCTTGTGGCAATCTCTACCAACCTTGTATGAAATATTCTTGAAGAAATAATAAAGTAATACTAAAATAGTTATGGTCCAAAAGAGTTAATACATAATGCCAGGTTGTCTTCAGTTGTGTTTCATGTATCAGTTCAGTTCAGTCACTCAGTCGTGTCTGATTCTTTGTGACCCCATGAATTGCAGCACACCAGGTCTCCCTGTCCATCACCAACTCCCAGAGTTCACTCAAACTCACATCCATTGAGTTGGTTATGCCATCAAACCATCCCATCCTCTGTCGTCCCCTTCTCCTCCTGCCCCCAATCCCTCCCAGCATCAGAGTCAACTCTTTGCATGAGGTGGCCAAAGTACTGGAGTTTCAGCTTCAGCATCAGTCCTTCCAATGAACACCCAGGACTGATCTCCTTTAGGATGGACTGGTTGGATCTCCTTGCAGTCCAAGGGACTCTCAAGAGCTGTCTCTTATACACATCTAGNTCTAGTCAAGGCTATGGTTTTTCCAGCGGTCATGTATGGATGTGAGAGTTGGACTGTGAAGAAAGCTGAGCACCGAAGAATTGATGCTTTTGAACTGTGGTGTTGGAAAAGACTCTTGAGAGTCTCTTGGACTGCAAGGAGATGCAACCAGTCCATTCTGAAGGAGATCAGCCCTGGGATTTCTTTGGAAGGAATGATGCTAAAGCTGAAGCTCCAGTACTTTGGCCACCTCATGCGAAGAGTTGACTCATTGGAAAAGTCTGTGATGCTGGGAGGGATTGGGGGCAGGAGGAGAAGGGGACGACCGAGGATGAGATGGCTGGATGGCATCATGGACTCAATGGAGACGAGTCTGAGTGAACTCCGGGAGTTGGTGATGGACAGGGAGGCCTGGTGTGCTGCGATTCATGGGGTCGCAAAGAGTCGGACACGACTGAGCAACTGAACTGAACTGAAGTTTTGTATAGCATTATTTGAACCATATTTATCACATTCTTACTGGTATTCATGTTATTTTGTGTACATATTTCCTAATTTTGTACATATTCCCTTACAAAATTATAAACAAATTTATATCAGGCATAGGCAATAATGGGTAAGTCTCATGTCTGACTGGGCTTGCAGAAGAACCTCCTGTTTCTTTCCATATTGGCTTCCTTGGGTCATGGAAGTGTACTATTAAATATTATTTTTTATTATAATAAGACAAAATTTAAATTTAGCTTTCATACATAAAGTTGGAAAGCTGAAGCTCTTACCTTTCTGCAAGACATATCCTATTAATCAAAAAGTGTTAGTATTATGGTACATGGACTGTCGTGTTCTTTTCTGTCTGTTATTCACTGGTACCCAATAGATAATTCTTCTGTGGACTATCTAAACGACCATATGTCAGAACTAGGACAGACTTAGTGAAAGTGAAATTGGTGTGACTCATTGGAAAAGACTGCGATGCTGGGAGGGATCCAACTTTTTGTGATCCTATGGATTATACAGTCCATGGAATTCTCCAGGCCAGAATACTAGAGTAGCCTTTCCCTTCTCCAGGGGATCTTCCCAACCCAGGGATCAAACCCAGGTCTCCTGCATTGCAGGCAGATTCTTTACCAGCTGAACCACAAGGGAAGCCCAAGAATATTGGAGTGGGTAGCCTATTCCTTCTCTAGTGGATCTTCCCAACTAGGAATAGAACCGGGGTCTCTTGCATTGCAGGTGGATTCTTTACCAACTGAGCTGTCAGGGAAGCCCTTGAGGGACAGACTTAGGAGCTCAAATAAATGTGAGGAAACCAATACAGTTCCTGGACTGACTTAGGGATATTGTGTTTTTCATACACTGCCTGTATAAGCCAAAAGGAAGACAATTTGGTCCATTTGACTCACTATACAAACCAAATCTTATGATCATTCTTTCAAATTAATTTACCAAAGAATTTAGTGGAGCCATATTTTGAGGTGAAGGAAATAAATTACAGCTGACCACAAAGAGCTTACCTTCATAATTTTTTATACAATGAATTATTTATAAATAACATGTATAAATAAATCACAGGTAGCAATGAATCAGGTAAAGTCTTTCTTCTTCCACCTCAATGGCTATCAGGAAAATAAATTCTTCCTATCAGGAAAGATCTGGAGTACATCTCCCTTCAATCCATCATGCCATACTGTGTTTCTTAGACAAGTCATTGCAAACTGGCATCGCATGGGATGGATCAAGTGACCAGAGAGCTTTAGCTGGGCTTTTAAAGCTGTGGGCTTCCCTGGTTGGCTCAGTTGGTAGAGAATCTGGCCAGCGATGGGGGAGACCTGGGTTCTATCTCATGGTTGGGAAGATTACCTGGAGGAGGGTATGGCAACCCACTCCAGTATTCTTGCCTGGAGAATCCCTATGAACAGAGGAGCCTAGCAGGCTGCAGTCAATGGGATTGTGAAGAGTCGGACATGACTGAGCGACTAAGTACAGCCCATGAAGCTGTATTTTTAAAAACATGGAGATCACATAAAAGTATAAATTTCTGGCTTCTCTTTAAGAATCAGGAGACTTGGCAAAAGTGGACCTACACTAATGCATTTTCACTTTTGGCTGGAGCTGAGTAGCTGTTGCCAGCTTGTTGTTGTTCAGTCACTAAGTTGTGTCCAACTCTTTGTGACATCACAGCACACCAGGCTTCCCTGTCATTCATTATCTCCTGGAGTTGGCCCAAACTCATGTCCATTGAGTTGGTGATGCCATCCAACCATCTCATCCTCTGTCATCCCCTTCTCCTCTTGCTTTCAATCTTTCCCAGCATCAGGGTCTTTTCCAGTGAGTCGGCTTTTTGCATCGAGTGGCCAAAGTATTGGAGCTTCAGCTTCAGCATCAGTTATTCCAAGGGCATTTCACGTGATTCACTCTGTATACAAGTTAGTTAAATAAAGGTGCCTACTGTTAGAAGGGGTCAAAGGCTTTCTGATATGACATGGTCTTTACCATTCACTATTTTCTGCTTACTTCCTTATTTTCATCTGGTGTTCACTGCATAGCTCATAAAACTTGCAGCTCATGTTTTAGACTGTCATTGTGAAAAATATATATACACATGTTGTTTTTTCTTCCTGGTAGGCTAAGTTGAAAAAACCTGTCAATCAGGTTGTTTATGTTCTTCCATCTATAGTCATAGAAGGCACCACTTCAGACTGTCAGAGTTTTACTTATCACATAATTTTTATAGGATCAGCATATCTATAAGCTACCAACTTAGACAGTTTTAGATATAAATTATAAGTAAGTTGCATTATGTGGCTAGTTTAAAATAGCTCCATTTAATATAACGGAAAATTTCAAACATATATGGAAATAGAAAGGATAGTATAAGAATTCCTACATACCCATCATCCAAACTCAGTAATTATCAATTATACTTATCTTTTTTACTGTCCTTCTTCCTCCTAGGACTATTCTGAAACATAGTGAAGATATATAGTTGAATCTATTTAAATATTTTAATATGTACCAAGATGCATTCTCTCTTTCTTCTCTCTCTTTACATGTATGTATGTATATAGCATACTATATTGACATACATATGTATGATTATACCAACTATGTATGTATTCATAACAAAAATATAATCAGATCAAATAGCAATAATTCCATAATATAAAATATCCAGTTAGTTTTTAATTTGATTATTTCATAAATTAGTTTCTTCTTGCATCTCTCTTTTTTTTTTCTTACAGTTGTTTGTTTGAAGAAAGCAGATTGTTTTCCTGGATTTTTCTCATTGCCTTCCCTTGATGTAGCTCAACACATTATTCTGTCTTCTACATTTCCTATAAATGACTGGGTACATCTAGAAGCCTGATTAGATTTGGGCTCCTTTTTTCTAAAGACTATTTCAAAAGTGATTTTATGTGTTTCATTAAGAGGCACATAATGTTTGATTGTCTTTGTTTTTGTGATGCTAGCAGCCATTAAGCAGTTATACAAGATTCAGATTTAAATAATAATTCAAAACAAGAATAGACTAGAATTGCCATAAAGGAGTACAGCTGAACTCTAGAAATTTAGAAGAGGAAAAAAAATAAACTTAGGACTTAACTGATTGGGAAAATTTTATGGAAACTGTGATGCTTAAGATAAATCTTAAAGCATGGAAATGATTACGTTAAAATGATACAACATACTAACCAGTTTAGGCTAAGTTATACAGTGATAAATGACTCAAAAATCCCAGGAGCTTGTAACAACAAAGTTTATTTCTTGCTTCCAGTATCTGTCCACTGTGGATCAGTTGTAGCTTTGCTCCACATCTTCATGTAAAGACCAGATGATGGAGTAGCTTCTGTCTGGGACATTTCTGGTCTCATAGGAAAAGAGACCGTATTGGAACTATGCAGTGGTTCTTTTTAAAGCTTTTGCTTGGAAATGGCACATGTCACTTCTGCTCACATTTCTGTTCAAGGACTGTAACAAGCCTGCCATTGACAGGATGGGTTGTATAATCCTGCCACAGGGCAAAGTAGCAAGTATTTAGAAGACTACAAAATTTTGTGAAGGAAAGATTTCTGGCTGAGAAAGGAAAGAAAATTATCGGCATTAATAATTAAGAAGCAGCCTCTTCTTTTTTCTTCTGCAAGAGAAATTGTACCATCTGAGGAGAATCAGATTTTAGAATAAGGAGGTAGTGGGAATATTAAATGAGGGGTAGAAGGGCACTGGAGAATATGCAGAGAAAGAGACATAAATGTATGCAATATTTGGAAATTAGTAAGTAGTTCCATTTTTCAGGAGTGGAATAGATACTGGTAGAAGATAGAATTGATTTGGGTAGAAGAGTAAAGATTATCAATGCTAGAGAAGGGAGGGCATAGTAGAGTTTAAATTCCATGTTCATATTCAGCTAACCTCCTCTTCCACTGAAAGCTTGTCTTTGAAATGGAAAGCTCTATTTCAGCAATCCACATTGGTAATTTTAAACTTGCTAGTAGCAAAAGGAAAGATATCCCCATCTGAATGCAGAGTTCCTAAGAATAGCAAGAAGAGATAAGAAAGCCTTCCTAACTGATTGATGCAAAGAAATAGAAGAAAACAATAGAATGGGAAAGACTAGAGATCTCTTCAAGAAAATTAGAGATACCAAGGGAATATTTCATGCAAAAATGGGTACAATAAAGGACAGAAATGGTATGGACCTAACAGAAGCAGAAGATAATTAAGAAGAGGTGGCAAGAATACACAAAAGAACTATACAAAAAAGATATTAATGACCCAAATAACCAAAATGGTGTGATCACTCACCTAAAGCCAGACATCCTAGAGTCTGAAGTCATTGGGCCTTAGGAAGCATCACTACGAACAAAACTAGTGGAAGTGATGGAATTCCATTTGAGCTATTTCAAATCCTGAAAGATGATGCTGTGAAAATGCTGCACTCACTATGCCAGCAAATTTGGAAAATTCAGCAGTGGCCACAGGACTGGAAAAGGTCAGTTTTTCATTCCAATCCCAAAGAAAATCAATGCCAGAGAATGTTCAGACTACCACACAATTGCACTCATTTTACCCACTAGCAAAGTAATGCTCAAAATTCTTCAAGTGAGGCTTCAGCAGCACATGAACTGAGAACTTCCAGATGTTCAAGCTGAATTTGGAAAAGGCAGAGGAACCAGAAATCAAATTGCCAACATCCATTGAGTCACAGTAAAAGCAAGACAATTTCAGAAAAACATCGGCTTCATTGGCTGTGTTAAAGCCTTTGACTGTGTGGATCACAAAAAACTGTGGAAAATTCTGAAAGAGATGGGAATACCAGACCACCTGACCAGCCTCCTGAGAAACCTGTACACAGATCAAGAAGCAACAGTTAGAACTGGACATGGAACAATGGACTGTTTCCAAATAGGAAAAAGAGTATGTCAGGCTGTATATTGTCACCCTGCTTATTTAACTTACATGCAGAGTACATCATGTGAAATGCCAGGCTGGATGAAGCAGAAGCTGGAATCAAGATTGCTGAGAGAAATATCAATAACTTCAAATATACAGATGACACCACTCCATGGCAGAAAGCAAAGAGGAAAGAGGAGAGTAAAAAAGCTTGCTTAAAACTCATCAAAAACTAAGGTCGTGACACCTGATCCCATTTCTTCATGGCAAATGGGGAAAACAGTGGAAACAGAAACAATGGAAACAGTGATGGGCTTTATTTTCTTGGATTCCAAATCACTGCCAATGGTGACTACAGCCATGATTTTAAAGGTGCTTGCTCCTTGGAAGAAAAGCTATGACCGACCTAGATAGCATATTAAAAAATAGTGACATTACTTTTCCAACAAAGGTCCATCTAGTGAAAGCTATGCTTTTTCCCCAGTCATGTATTGATGTGAGAGTTGGACCATAAAGAAAACTTAATGCTGAAGAATTGATTCTTTTGAACTGTGGTGTTGGAGAAGACTCTTGAGAGTCCCTTGGACTGCAAGGAGATCCAACCAGTCAATCCTAAAGGAAAGCAATCCTGAATATTCATTGGAAGGACTGATGCTGAAGCTGAAGTGCCAATACTTTGGCCACCTGATGTAAAGTGCCGATTCATTAGAAAAGACCCTGATGCTGGGAAAGATTTAAGGCAGGAGGGAAAGGGGATGACAAAGGATGAGATGGTTGGATGTCATCACTGACTTAATGATTGTAAGTTTGAGCAACCTGGGGAGATTGTGAAGGACAGGGAAGCCTGGCGAGTTGCAGTTCATGGGGTTGCAAAGGATCAGATACAACTGAGTGACGGAACAACAGCAAATGCAAATTTAAAACATCGTGAAATAAAGACCAGGTTTTATTTAACTCAGTATAACCCACTGTATGTCCTATTGTATTAACCTTATTTATCATTCTCTTCTCAGTACTCAGTGAGGAAGTAACAAGGAATTCTGTAGTAATTTCACTGTCAGTAGGGAATGTGTGTTTTGGTCTCATGACTTGGCCTACAAACAAACAACGAACTGAGGATACTGTCCCTCGTCTCATCTTAGAGATCCTAAGGTGAGGAAGAAGAAGTTTCTTCTTATTCTGCAAGAGAAATTATAGCATCTGGGCAAAGCCAGATTTTTAGAGTAAGGAGGTAGTGGGAACATTACCAAAGAGTAGAGGAGCGTTGGAGAGAGTATATTAGAAGGGCAGCTCTAGAAATCCTATTTGTGACAGAAGGTAGGTGACATGAGCTAGACTAGATGCACAGTGATTAGACAGCCTTAAGAAAGATAAATAATGAAGAGGCAATGGAGAATTTGTAGCAAAGCTACTCCTCAGTTCAGTTCAGTCGCTCAGTCGTGTCCGACTCTTTGTGACCCCATGAACCGCAGCATGCCAGGCCTCCCTGTCCATCACCAACTCCTGGAGTCGACCCAAACCCATGTCCACTGAGTCGGTGATGCCATCCAACCATCTCATCCTCTGTTGTCCCCTTCTCCTCCTGGCCTCAATTTTCCCCAGCATCAGTGTCTTTTCAAATGAGTTAGCTCTTCGCATAAGACCATCCCCAAGAAAAATAAATGCAAAAAAGCAAAATGGCTCTCTGAGGAGGCCTTACAAATAGCTTAAGTGCAAAAAAGCAAAATGGCTCTCTGAGGAGGCCTTACAAATAGCTGTGAAAAGAAGGGAAGTGAAAAGCAAAGGAGAAAAGGAAAGATATACCCATCTGAATGCAGAGATTCCTCAGATTCCTCAGCGATCAGTGCAAAGAAATAGAGGAAAACAATAGAATGGGAAAGACTAGAGATCTCTTCCAGAAAATTAGAGATACCAAGGGAACACTTCATGCAAAGATGGGCTCAATAAAACTAGTCCTAATTCTACAGAAATCAAAGGATCATAGGGATCAGCAGGAGTATTGGAAGGTAGGCAGAAGGAACTTGGATGGAATGAACTGTTCCAAGATTCTAAATTAATGGAAAGTAGTTTAAGTGCCATGGGAGCTTAAACTCCCAGATAGGAAGAGGACTCTGAACAGGCTGGGTGTGTGTGTGTGTGTGTGGCCATTGCCCCAGATGGATAAGGAAATAGATGACATCCAAAACTTAAGGATTTAAATGAGAAGGGCCCAGAACACATTGTGAGAATGGGGACATTTAAAATTGAGCATCTATAGTTCATGATTACTGGATATGTTTAAGGAAGAGAAGTTGCTTTGTCAATATTTATGAGTGCTCACTATTTATTACGTATCTTATATGCATTATATTTAAGGCTTAAAAATCCTACAAGGTAAGGGAAATGAATTTCTATTTTTATATACATGGAACGTTAAGTTCAGAAAGGTGTAATAAAGAATTTGCTTAAACTCACACAGCTAGTAAGAAGTAGAAACAGAAGTAGAAACAGATCCAGTTGACTCCAGGGTCCTTTGCTGTTCTTTCTGTATATCTTCCAGAGAGAAAAGAGAAAGAAATAAAGAAAAACTGAGTTTTTAAACTTGGGGATTCATTAACAGAAATGGAAGAATCAAAGGAGGGAATGGTTTTGTTGTGGAAAGGATAGGTTTATTTTGTTGTCGTTGTTTACTTGCCAAGTCAAGTCTGACTCTTGTGTGACCCTATGCACTGTAGCCTGCCAGGCTCCTCTGTCCATCAGATTTCCCAGGTGAGTATACTAGAGGGGGTTGTCACTTCCTTCTCTAGGGATCTTCCTGATCTAGAGATTAAACTTGTGTCTCCTGCCTTGTCCAATGGATTCTTTACCGCTGAGCCACTTGGGAAGCCCAGGTTTTAGACTCATGGAATTTGAGGTAATGGATATTAATATGGGTATGATGAAGATGCATTTAGAACTTTGAGACTTGACTCTGAGAGAGCCAGGATAGGAGATAAAATCAGTGTAAGTGTGTGTAGTTCAATGAAAGTGTGTGTAGTTCAATATAAGTATAGATATATATTATCCAAAAGGTGAGTTGGATATAAAAATGAATCATTTATTTAAAGATTTTTAAACATTATGTATATAAAATTTCTGAGTATTATACATCTTTCAATATATTCATTTAAAAATAGATTTTACTTCATATATGCATATTTATGAAAAATTACTTGTATAGATATATTCAAAGCAATTACATGTATAAAATTATGTATGTATGTATTTTTAAATATGTACTAAAACTAATTCTTGCAAGGCGAATTAGCATTATATTGGCTCTAATAACATTGCATAGGATATTTGGACTCAAAACATTAATAATTAATGATTTTAATATACCACATAATATTCTGTTTTATAAATGAAAGTTTATTAAATGTGAATATTACAGTCATAATAGTCTAGATTAGATAGTGTACTAAATCTTCCTGGCTTTATTGGGATTTTTACTTGTAGATTTTTAAACAAACATTTATTGATAGCTTGCTTTGTGCGGTTTTTCACATATATTATTTCATTGTTCTCAAGTGACACTGTTATGTTTGAGATTTTTTAATAGTGAAGAGTATGTAACTTTAATGTGATGTCAGAAATGATAGTATTATCATTTTTATAGTTTTTTTGAACATCACAGAAATTTCATATGCATAATCATATGGATTCAGTGACACAGAGTCATTGTGTTAAGACGTGCTGTTATAGGATTCTGAAACTTGTTTAATTCTTACAGACTAACTATGTGGAGGGTATTTATTATTACCAGTTTTATATCAGTATTGTGAGACTCATGTAGTTAAATAGCTTGGCCATGGTTACAGTAAGTGACATAAGTAAGTTAAGTCACTCAGTCGTGTCTGACTCTTTGTGATCCCGTGGACTGCAGCCCACCAAGCTCCTCAGTCCATGGGATTCTCCAAGCAAGAATACTGGAGTGGGTTGCCATTTCCTTCTCCAGGGAATCTTCCCGACCCAGGGATCGAACCCAGGTCTCCCGCATTGGAGAGCCTTGGCAAAAATTGTATGCAGTAGCTAAAAGAAAATAAAACGTGAAAAACAAATGTTATCTCCACTTTAGTATTGCATTTCATTTTAGTGCTTAGTGCTATTATAGAAATCATTAATATTTGATATTTGTTTTTAATTTGTTTGGATTGTTTTACAAAATTGTTTGAAAACATAATATGTGTAGAGGCAGGGAATTTAACAGATGATCACTAGCTTTTCCCTAGTCCTCATCCCCTAAGTATACCTTACAATTACCTTTTTAAGAAAGAAAGAAATAGAATATTATACAATTGAAGGCATACCCACCAGGAAAGAATTAAAAAGTGCCTTTGCCTTGGTCCCTAAGATGCTCTTTTGTATTTTTTTTTAATCATTCAGCTACTGTAAGGTCTATGATTTCTGTGAGAATATAATACTGTGAAGAGATAATGTTTTATAAACTTCTGAAATATTTCAGATGACAGAGCTGATTGGAATGATATTTTATATTTGAACTTATTTTTATATTTTTAAAGAACAAAGATACAGACATACAACTTGTTGATTTTTTTTTTTTAGATCAGTAAAACAACATGTCTTGATTTATTTTAAATGGTTTAGCTAGAGGCAATTCATTGATGTCACTTTTGGATTTGTTTGAGCAAGACCTATCTACCAATTTTTGGTATGTTGTGAGGAAAATGACAACCTCCTGTGCTTGGTAGAAAATAAAAGTACCAACTAAGCCTGTACTATTACAGATGATAAAACTACCAGTATACAAGCCTAGTTTAATCTGTGAAATGTACTTACCTCTCTCTATATAATATACCTTTCCTAGGTTTGTCTCCTCACATTACTGACTAAGCCATATCTCATCAGTGATATACCATTAGAACTTTTTCTCCCTGGGCAGGGCATCAAGCTATATATCTCCCAAGGTTCATATATCTCCCAAAGTTCAGCTTTCTTTACATTTAAAATACACATCTCTTCCCTCAAAGCACAATCATGTGCTGTTTTCTGAAAAATTAATCCACTATTTTATGTTGATGTACAATTATCCTTTCAGCACAATTATTTTTATTACTTTCAGCTTACTTGGGAGCCTAGGCAGTATATTTATAATAGACTTAGTTGAGGATTTGAGTGGTAGCACAGTGAAGCGGTATAATCTTGTACATGTATGGTAACTTCTCTGAGTCTCGTTTTCTCTTATGGTAAATGGTACAGTTCAGTTCTCTTATGGTAAATGGTACAGTTCAGTTCAGTTCAGTCGCTCAGTCATGTCCGACTCTTTGCGACCCCATGAATCGCAGCACGCCAGGCCTCCCTGTCCATCACCATCTCCCAGAGTTCACTCAGACTCACGTCCATCGAGTCCGTGATGCCATCCAGCCATCTCATCCTCGGTCGTCCCCTTCTCCTCCTGCCCCCAATCACTCCCAGCATCAGAGTCTTTTCCAATGAGTCAACTCTTCGCATGAGGTGGCCAAAGTACTGGACTTTCAGCTTTAGCATCAGTCCTTCCAAAGAAATCCCAGGGTTGATCTCCTTCAGAATGGACTGGTTGGATCTCCTTGCAGTCCAAGGGACTCTCAAGAGTCTTCTCCAACACCACAGTTCAAAAGCATCGATTCTTCGGTGCTCAGCTTTCTTCACAGTCCAACTTTCACATCCATACATGA
>SJYX01022256.1:39753-59203 GCA_006410675.1 Oreotragus oreotragus | reverse complement strand
CTAACAGTCGGACAGACTGAGCGACTTCACTTTTACTTTTCTCTTTCATGCATTGGAGAAGGAAATGGCAACCCACTCCAGTATTCTTGCCTGGAGAATCCCAAGGTTGGGGGAGCCTGGTGGGCTGCCGTCTATGGGGTCACACAGAGTCGGACACGACTGAAGTGACTTAGCAGCAGCAGCAGCAGCAGCAGTGTGTGGTGGTATATATGTGTAAGGCATTATCTTTTAAGGCATTTTTGTGGTGTTATCTAGATACTCTTGAGAGTCTCTTGGACTGCAAGGAGATCCAACCAGGCCATTCTAAAGGAGATTAGTCCTGGGTGTTCATTGGAAGGATTGATGCTAAAGCTGAAACTCCAATAATTTGGCAACCTCATGTGAAGAGCTGACTCTTTGGAAAAGACTCTGATGCTGGGAGGGAATGGGGGCAGGAGGAGAAGGGGACGACCGAGGATGAGATGGCTGGATGGCATCATGGACTCGATGGATGTGAGTTTGAGTGAACTCTGGGAGTTGGTGATGAACAGGGAGGCCTGGCATGCTGCAATTCATGGGGTCGCAAAGATTCGGACACGACTGAGCGACTGAACTGAGGAACTTATTCTTATGTAAATTTCAGGTGCTGTGGTTTATTGGAGAAAGAAGCATTTTTGAATATGTACAGAATATAGTCTAGTACTAATCCTAATTCTCTACCTGTAGTTACTACTCCTACTGTTTTTAGGAAAATGAACCTGGTGTGCTGCAGTCCAAGGGGTTGCAAAGAGTCAAATACTAACAACAGCTTTCAGGAAACTAGGATGGAGTTTAGAGAGAATTGTGATTAAGTGACTTTCAAAGCTATAGAACCAATTTTTCCCAGGTGTTTTTGGATTCTTTTGGTCATACATGTTATAGAAATATTTGATTTAAAACTCGGTGTGTTAATAGCAAAACCAGTCAGAGGAACCAGGGCCATTATGAGTGGAAATCTGATCAGAGCAAGGAAGCAAAAATTTCTTTTTTTTGCTTCATGCAGGCAGGCCTTTCCTTTAAAAATAAATTGACCTCAAAGATATAATTTATAGTACATTGAGTATAGTTAACCATAGTGTACTGTATATTTGTCAGTTGCTAAGTAGATTTTAAGAGTCATCTTCAGAAGGAAAAGAATTGTAACTGTGTGGCAATGGATGTTAACTAAACTTGTGGTAGTCATTTAATAAAATAAACATAGTAAATCTTTGTGTTGTATACCTAAAATTAATACAATACTATGTGTCAGTTATCTCAATTTAAAAAATAAACACAGAAAATAACATCAATATATTTTCAGTTTTCCAGAAATAATTTTTATCACTGAGGGGAGAAGGTTCATTCTAGAGAGGGCTATATTTATTGTAGCTCTACAAAGCCCTGGAAAATACAGAAAAGTAAGATGCCTGAACAGGAAATTGACTAAATGACCTTACAGTTCTCTTATTTATTCTTTCTCTCCTGAGGAATACAATGGAACTGCCTGTTAGTACTTTCAGATAGTATGCTTAGAATCTACTAGATAAATGGGCAGATAAAAACTTGATTTAAATTGCATCCTGATTAAAGAATAATTAGAGGACAAGTTCAAGCTATTTTTATTCTCTCTGGGTTTTGTATTTCTAAGCTGTTTAAAAGATGCTTTTATTGTCCCAATATACGTATATTTTCATATTTCCCTTTACTATATTTGCAAAATTGATGACATACTGTTTTTAAAAAGCTAAATATACATGTAGCAAAGGACTATATTTCTTACCTTTGAGTCTTCATGTATACTTTTCTTACCTTAAATAAATGATCAGAAATTTTTTCCTTGAAATAAATGATCAAAAGATCAGGTAGAGCTCAGATTTATTAAAACAGAAAAAAAAAAAGGTTATTTTGATTATATGAGAGCATGAGCTCAAGTTAGGTTTCTGCCTGAATTCAAATTCTGGCTGTTTATTTGCAATTTTTTTTAAGAATTAATTGAGTTAACACTTGCAAAGGAATTAGTAACAGTTCCTGCTGCTGCTGCTGCTAAGTCGCTTCAGTCGTGTCCGACTCTGTGTGACCCCATAGACGGCAGCCTAAAAAAAAAAAAGGTTATTTTGATTATATGAGAGCATGAGCTCAAGTTAGGTTTCTGCCTGAATTCAAATTCTGGCTGTTTATTTGCAATTTTTTTTAAGAATTAATTGAGTTAACACTTGCAAAGGAATTAGTAACAGTTCCTGCTGCTGCTGCTGCTAAGTCGCTTCAGTCGTGTCCGACTCTGTGTGACCCCATAGACGGCAGCCCACCAGGCTCCGCCGCCCCTGGGATTCTCCAGGCAAGAACACTGGAGTGGGTTGCCATTTTCTTCTTCTCCAATGCATGAAAATGAAATGTGAAAAGACCTAGCACATAGTAAATATGATATATAGCTTGGTCACCTAGTTGCTAAGAATGGTTGAATTGGCTTACCTTTAGGAAGAACTGTTTTAGATTGTTCAGCTCTTGTTATCATATTGCTAATGTGAAAGTGTTAACAATATATCAAAGCTCCTTTTATAAAAGGTTTGTTTCTTAGAAAATAGAATAAATACTTTCTAAACTCCTAGGCTTGAAATAATTTTTTTGTCTCGACATTTGTGGATAAAGTTAGAGTTTCTCTAATGATTTGGCATGGAGTTAAAAAAAATAAAAGTATTAAATATAGTTAGCAGTCATGCTCATGTATGCCTATGTGTTTTATAAATCTGTTGTTTTTTTTTTTCCCCCCAGAGTGGTTGTATTGTACATAGATAATTTCCTTTAGCAACAGGGAAGTGGTTTCTTAGAGGAACAGTGACTAATCCATCAGATCTCTATATTTGGGGGAGAGATGATCTTAGATAATTACTCCAGTGTCATAGAAACATTTTCTTTCTAAGAGATATGAGAAGAGGATATAAAGCTTATAAGTTGGGATAATAGATAATTGGTAGTATAAGATATGTTTAGATGACTATAGGTGACACTTTGTTTACTATGGGCATTGGTATCACATAAGTAAGTTAACTCCATAAGTTTAGTAGTAAACTTACAGACTTTGGGATTCAATACGAAAGAATGTCTAGCAAAATATTTAATTTTAAAAGAACGTGTTAAATAAAAATGTATGACAAATTGTTACAAAATATTTTCAAAATGAATCTTCCACACAAGAAGCGGAGCTATCAAAACTCATTTACTGCTGGTGGCAGTATAAACTGGCATAACCACTTGAAAAAGTTTGGTAGCAGCTGTTTAAATTAGGCATATGCACACCTTATATGCACACTAGCAGGGGTGTACCCTTCCCCCAAATGTATATGTATGTTCACCAAAGGCAGGTACAAGAATGTTGATAGCAGTATTATTTGGAATTGCTGATAACTGGAGCAACCCAAATGTCCATCAGCAGTGGAATGTACGCTTAAATTATATATTATGGAAAGAAATCTCTGCAGCAATGAGAATGAGCAAACTATAAGCAACATTGTGTTGAGTGAAAGAAATGAATTCAAAATAATATATGTCTTAGGATTTCATTAGTGTAAAGTCCAAGACCAGTAAAAACTATAGTGTTAAAAGTCAGGACAGGATTTACCTTTGGGAGAAAAATAGGACATAGTGATTGGTAAGTGGCAAGAAAATGGATTTGGGGTTCTAGAAATGTTCTGCTTCTTGATGTGGGTAATTGTTGTACAAGTGTGTTCATTGTGATAATTCATACTTAAGATTTGTATACTTTTCTGCATGTATGTTATATACAAATAAAAAGAGTTGAAAAAAATTCTTTTTCAGGGTCTCAGTGATTTGTTACAGTATCCAGAATACCCTAAGAAAGAAATAGTAGGACATAATTTAAAAGGCATTACATACCTGCATAGTTTTCTCCCTGTCATCAAGTTGGTACTCAGATGTCAGCTTTTTTTCTTAAAAAAAAAAAAAAGTTTAAGGGGGGATAATTACTTTACGATAGTATGATGGGTTTTGCCATACATCAGCATGAGTGAGCCACAGGTATACATGTTTCCCCCCATCCTGAATTCTCCTCCTACGTCCCTCCTCACTGCATCCCTTTGGGTTGTCCCAGAGCACTGGCTTTGGGTGCCCTGCTTCGTGCATCGAACTTAGAAAGATGGTACTGATGATCCTACAGGCAGGGCAACAAAGGAGACACAGACATCAGCTTTTCAGTGAATCCTTCTTCACTGCTGTCTTCTCCACTAGCTTTGTTCGTAGTGACGTCCTAAGGCCCACCTGACTTCACATTCCAGGATGTCTGGCTCTAGGTGAGTGATCACACCATCGTGATTATCTGGGTCATGAAGATCTTTTTTGTACAGTTCTTTTGTGTATTCTTGCCACCTCTTCTTAATGTCTTCTGCTTCTGTTAGGTCCATTCCATTTCTGTCCTTTATTGTGTCCATCTTTGCATGAAATGTTCTCTTGGTATCTCTAATTTTCTTGAAGAGATTTCTGGTCATCAGCTTTTCAGTGAATCCTTCCTTTACTGCCGTCTTCTGTGCACGCAGAGTCAATGATGCCATCCAACCATCTCATCCTCTGTCTTTCCCTTCTCCTCCTGCCCTCAGTCTTTCCCAGCATCAGGGTCTTTCCCAGTGAGTCAGCTCTTCACATCTGATCACCAGAGTATTGGAGCTTCAGCTTCATCATTGGTCCTTCCAATGAATAGTCAGGGTTGATTTCCTTTAGACTTGACTGGTTTGATCTCCTTGCGGTCCAAGGGGCTTTCAAGAGTCTTCTCCAGCATGACAGTTTGAAAGTATCAATTTTTCAGTGCTCAGTCTTCTTTATGCTCCAGCTCTCACATCCATACATGACTACTGGAAAAACCATAACCTTGACTATATGGACTTTTGTTGGCAAAATGATGTCTCTGCTTTTTAATATGCTGTCTAGGTTTGGCATAGCTTTTCTTCCAAAGTTACTAGATAACATAGCTAAGTAACATAATTAGGTAATATAACATAAATAATATAACAAGGTAACATAACTGTTCTTCCAATGTAACTAACCTATTACATACATAAAAATATAAATAGCAGCTTAGACAGAATGAGATGACAGAGAAACCTTTTCCAGATAAAGGAACAAGGTAAAACTCCAGAGGAATAAGTGAACTGGAGATAGGCAGTCTACCTGAGAAATAATTCTGAGTAATGACCATAAAGATGATCAAAGAACTCAGGAAAAGAATGGATGGATAGAGTGATAATTTAGAAGTTTTAACAAAGAGAAAATATAAAGGACAACCAAACAGAGATGGAGAATACAATAACTAAAATGAAAAAAAAAATATACCAGAAAGAATCAGTAGTAGACTAAATGATACAGAAGAATGAATCAGTGAGCTGGAAGACAGACTAGTGGAAATCACTGTCACTGAACAGAAAAAAATGAATGAAAAGAAATGACAGTTTAAGAGACCTCTTGAATAACATCAATATTTGAAAACATAATAGCTGAAAATTTCCCTAACCTGGAAAAGGAAACACTAACCTGAGTCCAGGAAGCACAGAGCATACCATAAGTCAAAGAGGAACACACTAAGACACATTGTAATTAAAATGACAAAAATTAAAGATAAAGAGAAAATATTAAATGCACCAAGGGAAAAGCAATAAATAATGTGCAAGGAAACTCCCATAAGGGTATCAGCTGATTTTTTAAGCAGAAGCTTTGCAGGCTGGAAGGGAGTAGAATGTATTTGAAGTGATGAAAGAGAAAAAACTACAACCAAGAATACTCTACCCTTCTAGGCTTTCATTTAGATTTGGTGAAGAAATCAAAAGCTTTATAGGCAAACAAAAGATCAAAGAGTTCAACACCACCAAACTAACGTTATAACAACGGTTAAAGGGACTTTTCTAGGTGAAAAAAGGCTACAACTAGAAACAAGAAAATTACAAAATGAAAAAGCTTGTCAGTAAAGACGAGTATACACTAAACGTAGGAAATCATCCACACATAAACTAGTAGGGAGGTTAAAAGATGAAAGTAGCAAAATCATCTGTATCCAAAATAGCAGTGATGTGAGATGTAAAATATGATATGAAAAACAGTAATCATGGGGGAGAGGAGAGTACAAATGCAAGGTTTTTAAAATTCTCTAACATCATATGCAAAAAAGACCTCAAAATGGATTAAAGGCCTAAATGTAAGATAGATACTATAAAAAAATCTAGAGGAAAACATAAAAAACTCTTTGATATCAATCACAGCAATATTTTTGGATCTGTCTCCTAGAGTAACAGAAATAATAGCAAAAATAAACAAATGAGACTTGATTAAAAGCTATTTGTACAGTAAAGGAAACTCCTTCAGCCAAATGAAAAGAAAACCTCCTGAATGAAGAAAATATTTGCAAATGATATGAATATTAATGGATCAATATCCAATAAATTCCAAAAACTGGGGAAAATTCTTAAAGAGATGGGAATACCAGACCACCTGAACTGCCTCCTGAGAAACCTGTATGCAGGTCAAGACACAATAGTTAGAACCAGACATGAAACAATGGACTGGTTCCAAATTGAGAAAGGAGTATGCCAGGGCTGTATATCGTCACCCTGCTTATTTAACCTATATGCAGAGTACATCATGTGAAATGCCAGATTGGATGAAGCACAAGCCAGAATCAAGATTTCTGGGAGAAATATCAATAATCTCAGATATGCAGATGACACCACCATTATGGTAGAAAGTGAAAAGGAACTGAAGAGCCTCTTTTATTTAAAAAAAATTTAATTATTTTTTGGAGGCTAATTACTTTACAATATTGTAGTGATTTTTGCCATACACTGACATGAATCCGCCACGGGTGTACATGTGTTCCCCATCCTGAACCCCCCTCTTGATAAAAGTGAAAGAGGAGAGTGAAAACGCTGGCTTGAAACTCAACATTCAAAAAACTAAGATCATGGCATCTGGTCCCATCACTTCATGGCAAATCAAAGGGGCTACAGTGGAAAGAATGAGAGACTTTATTTTCTTGGGCTCCAAAATCACTGCCGTGGTGACTGCAGCCATGAAATTAAAAGACGCCTGCTCCTTGGAAGAAAAGCTATGACCAACCTAGACAAGATATTAAAAAGCAGAGACATTTCTCTGCTCACAAAGGTCCATATAGGCAAAGCTATGATTTTTCCCTAGTCATGTAAGGATGTGAGAGTTAGACTGTAAAGAAAGCTGAGCGCCGAAGAATTGATGCTTTTGAACTGTGGTGTTGGAGAAACCTCTTGAGAATCCCTTGGACTGCAAGGAGATCCAACCAGTCAATCCTAAAGGAGATCAGTCCTGAATATTCTTTGGAAGGACTGATGCTGAAGCTGAAGCTCCAATTCTTTGGCCACCTGATGTGAAGAACTGACTCACTGGAAAAGACACTGATGCTGGGAAAGATTGAAGGCAGGAGGAGAAAGGGATAACAGAGGATGAGATTCTTGGATGGCATCACTGAGTTGATGGACATATGTTTGAGGAGAACCTGGGAGTTGGTGATGGACGGGGAAGCCTGTTATGTTGCAGTCTGTGGGGTTGCAAAGAGTCAGACACGAATGAGTGACTGAAGTAACTAACTGACTAAGAGAGGCAACAAGGATATTTTGTACAGCACAAAAAATATGGTTGATATTTCATAATAATTGTAAATGGGGTGTCAAGTTTTAAAATTGTATAAAATAAAAAAAGAATGCTTTTCTGAAGCCAGAAGAAAAGAATGCATATTTGCATAATATATTGTCTGCATTTTCCAAGTTTGCTGTCTTCAAAGTTGAGTGAGAATTTAAAGACCCTTATAAAATAAACTGTGTAAAGAATCCTAGATTTTTATGATTTTAAGTATTTTATGGTTGTATATTTTGTACTTAATTCAACAATAGTTTTTTAAGTACGTCTTCACCTTCTTAAAGTTTCCACAAATATTCAACTATATTTCTATATATATATCTTCCTTTCACATTTATGGGTTTGCCTCATGGCTCAGATGGTAAAGAATCTGCCAGATTGGGAAGATCCACTGTAGAAGGGGATAACAACCCACTCCAGTATTACTGCCTGGAGAATTCAATGGACAGGGGAGCCTGGGGGCCTATAGCCAATGGGGTTGCAAAGAGTTGGACATGAGTGAGTAGCTAGCACTTTCACTTCACTCTCACTTTTCACTTTTATAATTCAGCACTCTGTGGAATATTTAATTAAAGTGTAATAAATAATATTTAACCAAGCAACAAATATTTAATATAAATACACATTTATATTAAATAAATATTCAATATATTAAATATGAATACATATTATTTAGTATTTAATATAGACTATGTAATGAACTTGGGCAAGCTTCAGGAGATGGTGAGGGCCAGAGAGACCTGGCATGCTGCAGTTCATGGGGTCTTAAAGATTCAGATATGACTGCTGCTGCTGCTAAGTCGCTTCAGTCGTGTCCAACTTTGTGCGACCCCGTAGATGGCAGCCCACTAGGCTCCTCTGTCACTGGGATTCTCCAGGCAAGAGTACTAGAGTGGGTTGCCATTTCCTTCTCCAATGCATGAAAGTGAAAAGTAAAAGTGAAGTTGCTCAGTCGTGCCTGACTCTTAGCGATCCCATGGACCGGAGCCTACCAGGCTCCTCTGTCCAAGGGATTTTTTAGGCAAGAGTACTGGAGTGGGGTGCCATTGTCTTCTCCTCGGACATGACTGGGTGATTGAACAACAACAAATATTTAATTAAAGTATAATAACAAGTGCAACTGACATAAATGGTCTTATTATTGGATAAAGCAGACTTCTTACAACAATATAACTTGAATGATAGAAACCAAAGGGATTAGCCTCTTAGCCTTGAGCAGCTAATCTGCAATGGAATAGGATAGAGTGTCTTACAGAGGATATGAAGACTGTCAATTTGTCTGGTAGGTTAGTTAAGAGAACTGTTTAAAAAGCTTCTCTTTATTCATCCAAAAGAATTGAAACGAGAGTGTTGAAGAGAGTTTTGCACACCCATATTCATAGCACCATTATTCACAGTAGCCAACAGGTGGAATCAATCCAAATGCCCATGAATGGCTAAAAAAATGTGGTATATACACACAAGAGAATAGCATTAAGTCTTGAAGGAAATCTGAACATGTGCCACAGCATGGATGAACCAGGAAGACATTACTCTAAGTGAAGTAAGCCAGTTACAAAAAGGCAATTCCTATATGATTCCACTTATATAAGGTATTCAAAGTACTCAAATTCATGGAAACAGAAAATAAAATGGTGGCTACCAGAGGCCATGTAATGGAGAAAAAGGAGAGTAGTTTTCACTGGGCATGGGTAAACTTTCATTTATGCACGATGAAAAAGTTATTGAGATCTTTCACAGTTCTGTGAATATACTTAGCACGACTAAAGTGTTCACTTAAAACAGGTTAACATGGTAAATATTATGTATTTTTACCAAAAATAAAGAAAAAAGCCTCTATTGTGTGCTATTTTTTCTGCTTTTTATAGTTGACATACATTTAGTCAGCCGAAACAAGACATGTACCTGACTGTGTCTCAGATCATGAGCTCCTTATTGCAAAATTCAATCTTAAGTTGAAGAAAGTAGGGAAAACCATTAGGCCATTCCAGTATGATCTAAATCAAATCCCTTATGATTATACAGCAGAGGTGATGAATAGATTCAAGGGGTTAGATCTGATAGAGTGTCTCAAGAACTATGGATGGTGGTTTGTAAGATTGTACAGGAGGCGGTGACCAAAACTATCCCAAAGAAAAAGAAATGCAAGAAGGCAAAGTGGTTATTTGAGGAGGCCTTACAAATAGCTGAGAAAGAAGGGAAGTGAAAAGTAAAGGAGAAAGGGAAAGATATACCCAATTGAATGCAGAGTTCTGGAGAATAGCAAGGAAAGATAAGAAAGCCTTTTTAAGTGAGCAATGTAAAGATAGAGGAAAACAATAGAATGGGAAAGACTAGAGATCTCTTCAAGAAAATTGGAGACACCAAGAGAACATTTCATACAAAGATGGACACAATAAAGGACAGAAACAGCAAGGATCTAACAGAAACAGAAGAGATTAAGAAGAGGTGGCAAGAATACATAGAAGAACTATACAAAAAAGGTCTTAATGACCTGGGTAACAATGACAGTGTCACTCACTTAGAGCCAGACATCCTGGAGTGTGAAGTCAAGTGGGACTTAGAAGCTATCTGTGAACAAAGCTAGTGGAGGTGATGGAATTCCAGATGATCTATTTCAAATACTAAAAGATGATGCTGTTAAGGTGCTACATTAAGTATGTCAACAAATTTGGGAAACAACAGTGGGCACAGGACTGGAAAAGGTCAGTTTTCATTCCAGTCCCAAAGAAATGCAATGCAGAGGAATGTTCAAACACCACACAATTGTTATCATTTCACATGCTAGCAAAGTAATGCTCAAAATCCTTCAAGCTAGGTTTTAGTAGTAAGTGTACTGAGAACTTCCAGATGTACAAGCTGGATTTAAAAAAGGCAGAGGAGACAGAGATCAAACTGTCAACATCCACTCATCATAGGAAAAGCAAGAGAATTCTAGAGAAACATCTGCTTCATTGACAATGCTAAAGCCTTTGAATGTGTGGATCACAACACACTGTGGAAAATTCTTAAAGAGATGGAATATCAGACCATTTTACCTGTCTCCTGAGAAACCTGTATACAAATCCAGACGCAACAGTTAGAACCGGACATGGAACAATGACAAGGTTCAAAATTTGGAAAGGTTGTATATTGTCACTCTGCTTAATTAAGTTCTATGCAGAGTATATTATGCAAAATGCCAGACTGGATGAAGCACAAGCTAGAATCAAGATTGCCGGGAGAAATATCAACAACCTCAGATATTTATGATACCATTCTAATGGCAGAAAGTGAAGAGCAACACAAGAGCCTCTTGTTGAGAGTGAAAGAGGAGAGTGAAAAAGCTGACTTAAAACTCAACATTCGAAAAACTAAGATAATGGCATCTGGTTCCATCACCTCATGGCAAATAGATGGGGAAACAATGGAAACAGTTGGGCTCCAAAATCACTATGGATGGTAACTGTAGCCATGAAATTAAAAGATGCTTGCTCCTTAGAAGAAAGCCTATGACACACCTAGATAGTATATTAAAAGGCAGAGACATCACTTTGCAGAAAAAGGCGCATATAGTCAAAGCTATGGTTTTTCCAGTAGTCATGTATGGATGTGTGAGCTTGACCATAAAGAATGCTGAGTGGTGAGGAATTGATGCTTTCTAATTGTGCTTCTGAAGAAGACCCTTGAGAGTCTCTTGGACAGCAAGGAGATCAAAACAGTCAATCCTGAAGGAAGTCAAACCTTAGTATTCATTGGAAGGACTACTACTGAAGCTGAAGCTCTAATACTTTGGCCATCTGATGGGAAGAACTGACTAACTGGAAAAGACCCTGATGCTGGGAAAGATTGATGAGGAGAAGGGGGTGACAGAGAATGAGATTGTTGGATGGCATCCTTGACTAAATGGACATGAGTTTGAGCAAACTCTGGAGCTAGTGAAGGACAGGGAAGCCTGGCATGCTGCAGTCCATGGGACTGCGGAGTCAGACAGGACTTGGTGATTGAACAACAATGGATGAAAAATAATAACCCATAAATACATTTTCTCTATATAACCACCATTAATATTTTGGTGTATAGCTTCCATTTCTTTTCACATACATATCAGGCATGCGTGTCTGTATGTGTGTAAACAATGTGTATTTCTGTTTATATTTGAGCTAAAATATGTTTTTAGTAACCAGTTTTAAGAAAACACTTATGTATTTATTGTGAATATCTTCCCATATTGTCACATTGTTGTTATGTTTTATGACTGAATACTCTGCTGTATAGATATACAACTTACTTAATTTCCCTCTGTTGGTGAGCATTTAGGTTTTCCAATTTTGTCTACCATAAGGAGCCCTGAAATTAATTTAAAAGAAAAATGTTTATTTATTTATTGTTTGAACTGGGTCATCGTGGCTTTGTGAGGTTTTCTCCAGTTGTGGTGAGTGGGATCTACTGTTTGTCGTGGTGTTTTGGCTTCTCATTGTGGTGGCTTCTCCTGTTGTTGAGCACTGGCTCTAGGTTCATAGGCTTCAATAGATGCTGTATGTGATCTCGGTAGATGCAGCATGTGGGCTCTGGAGTGAGGGCCCAGTAGTTGTGGCCCACAGTCTCTAGTTGCTCCGAAGCATGTGGAATCTTTCCAGACCAGGGATGGAACCTGTGTCACCTGAATTGACAGGCTGATTCTATTTTACTGTCCACAAGAGATGTCCTGAAATGAAATTCTGTTTATATGCTTTGACCAGAAAGAAGTGGAATAATGCCTTTGATGTTCTGAAAGAAATTATTTTCAACCTAGAAACCTTTGTCCAGCCAATTTTTCAGTTAAATAAAAAGGTCATGTTTAGACATGTGCTGCTACTGCCAAGTCACTTCAGTCGTGTCCGACTGTGCGACCCCATAGACGGCAGCCCACCAGGCTCCCCCGTCCCTGGGATTCTCCAGGCAAGAACACTGGAGTGGGTTGCCATTTCCTTCTCCAATGCATGGAAGTGAAAAGTAAAAGGGAAGTCGCTCGGTCGTGTCTGACTCTTCGCGACCCCATGGACCGCAGCCTACCAGGCTCCTCTGTCCATGGGATTTTCCAGGCAAGAGTACTGGAGTGGGGTGCCATCACCTTCTCCGGTTTGGACATGTAGGAAATTGGAATTTGTATCTCTGAGACTTCCTGTCTCAGCAAGTAGCTTGGAGATATACATCAGAAAAATTAAGGAGAATATGAAGGAAGAGAAAAGTGGATCCAATCCCAGTGGATAGTGAAGGAAAATCATAAGTTGATGGCTAGGCAGAATGCTTAGGAAATGCAGCAATCCACATTAGTGTGCAAAGACAGATGATTCTTGGAAAAAAAGTGTTCCTATGCAATAGATGCTGAAGATACCTATTCATTTGTTAGTAAGAAAAAATAGTAAGCTATATAAAAACAATAGGAAAAAAGAAAACAGAACACGAATACATTTTTATTTATTTATTTTTAAAATTTATTTTAATTGGAGGTTAATTACTTTATAATATTGTATTGGCTTTGCCATACATCAACATGAATCCGCCACAGGTATACACAAATGCATTTAAAAAATATGAAATAAAATATAGTTTAAAGAAGTCGATAGAGTATGAGAAAAGAGAGTACATTTTGCCATGATGCAAAGAATATTCTTCAAATGATCTATGAGCTATGACATTGGATCCATAAAAAAAAAGAAATGCTATCATAATATACCATCTAGTCGTGTAGTGAAATGTTTTTCTCTTTCAAATGTTGTTGATTGATTAATAATTTTTAGACAGAGCATGGAAACTGTAGTTATGTTTATAGAAAATTATATAGAAGAATATAAAACTGTCAGTAAGGATTTAGTTTACAGAAGAAGGAATGTGGTGAAGTGGATTATAGAATGAGGGAAGACTGTGGACAAAAATATCTTCATATGACAGTGAAGAGAGTTTAGAAAGAGACTAGTGTTAAGAAAAAAAGAAATACAGATATGTGTTTATAAAATATTTAAGCTTATAAAGCTATCCTATAATTATAAAAAACTATTGGTGAAAGGTATATATGAGCTAAAGCCTAATCTTTTACAGAAATCACCATTTATGTCCTGAATTGACAAGAAATTGAGATATATATATACTATTTAGAGATATGGTGGATATAGTCTAGAAGAAATAAAGACAGAAATGGTTAGAAGAGGACTGGGATCAAGGGTGGAGAATAACGGAGCTGTATATCAGTATTTCAAAACTATGTGCATGTGCTTGATGAAAAGAAAAATATAGTATAGGGATTTGTCTGAAGTCATTATAATGGTTTGTGATACTGATGCCATTTTGTAGCCTGAATTTAAGTGAGTCTGGAGATGTTTTGTTATGAATTTTTTAAACAGCTCTTTCATATGAGAAATTGTTCTCTTAACAAATCAGAAAGTGGCTGAGGGTTTCCATGAGGACAGTTTTCTTGAATTACAAAGATGAGAAAAATGGGCCTCATACTGCTTGTTCCTATTAGAGATAGTTTCCCTTCTTGGATTTTTACACTTTATTTCTGTTTCTATTAGGATACTAAATATCTGTCTAATGTAGTTATTTTATAGATAAATATTTTAACTCTCTAATTACTTCTGTGGGCTTCCCCACTGGCTCAGTGGTAAAGAATCCACCTGCAGTGCAGGAGATGCAGAGATGTGGGTTCAATCCTGGGTTGGGAAGATCTGCTAGACTAGGAAATGGCAACCCATTCTGGTAATCTTGTTGGAAAATCCCATGGACAGAAGGACCTTGCAGTCTACAGTCTGCTGCTGCTGCTGCTATGTTGCTTCAGTTGTGTCCGACTCTGTGTGACTCCATAGACGGCAGCCCACCAGGCTCCTCTGTCCCTGGGATTCTCCAGGCAAGAATACTGGAGCGGGTTGCCATTTCCTTTTCCAATGCATGCATGCATGATAAATCGCTTCAATTGTGTCTAACTCTGTGCGACCCCATGGACAGCAGTGCACCAGGCTCCTCTGTCCACAGGATTCTCCAGGCAAAAATACTGGAATGGGTTGCCATTTCCTTTTCCGACAGTCTACAGTCTATGGGGTCACAAAAGAGTCGTACATGATTGAGTGAATAAACAACATCAGCAATTACTTCTAGATTAGACCCGTACATAAAAGCAAGATGTGGGACTTCTCTGGTCCAGTGGGAAGAATCCTTGTTCGAGAAGCTGGGGACCCTGCATAGGTTCAATCCCTGGTCAGGGAACTAGATCCCACAAGCTCAAACTAAGAGTTTACCTCTGCAACTACAGATCCCACATGCCACAACGAAAATTGACTATCCCATGTGCCACACCTAAGACCTGTGGCAGCCAAATAAATAAAGTAGCTTGTCCTTGTCATATTGTGTTCACATATTACACAATGTCTTCAAAAGACACAATACCTTTCATGTAATAATGTTTTCTTTTTAAAGAAATATTTATCAAATATGTGAGCACCTTTTACTTTCTAGGCAGCACGCTAGCCTCAGTGTACAGTGCTCAATATAACAGACATGGGTCTTGCACCCAGGGAAGTCACATTCTAGTGGGGTTGGCAGATAAAGTTGTTGTTGTTCAGTTGGTAAGTCATGTCTGACTCTTTGCGACCCCATGCAGGACACCAGGCTTCCCTGTCTTCACAATCTCCTGGAGTTTGCTAAAACTCTTGTCCAGTGATGCCACCCAACCCTTTCATTCTCTTTTGTCCCCTTCTCCTCCTGCCTTCAATCTTTCCCAGCATCAGGGTTTTTCCCAGGGAGTTGGGTCTTCAAATCAGGTGGCCAAAATATTGGAGCTTAAGCTTCAGCTTCAGTCCTTTCAATGAACATTTAGGTTTGACTTCCTTCAGGATTAATTGGTTTGATCTTATTGTCTAAGGAACTCTCAAGAGTCTTCTCCAGCACCACAGTATGAAAGCATGAATTCTCTGGTTCTCAGGCTTCTCTTTTTAAAAAAATTTATTTAATTAGAGGATAGTTATTTTACACTATTGTGTTGGTTTTTGCCATACACCAACATGAATTGGCCACAGGTATACATTCCTTTTGATCCAATTCTCACATCTATACATGACTACTGGAAAAACCATAGCTTTGACTAGACAGACCTTTGTTGGCAAATTAATGTCTCTGCTTTTTAACATGCTGTCTAGGTTGGTCATAGCTTTTGTTTCAAGGAGCAAGAGTCTTTTAATTTCGTGGCAGCAGTCACCATCTACAGTGATTTTGGAGCCCAAGAAAATAAAGCCATTGATTTACATGAAGTGATGGGACTGGACACCAGGATCTTAGTGTTTTGAATGCTGTTTTAAGCTAGCTTTTCCAGTCTTTCATCCTCATTAAGAGGCTTTTTAGTTATGCTTCACTTTCTGGATTAGATTGGTATCATCTGCATAAATGGGGTTGTTGATTATTTCTCCTGGCAATCTTGATTCCAGCTTGTGATTCATCCAGCCTGGCATTTCACATGATGTACTCTGTAAGTAAGGTGACAATATACAGCCTTGATGTGCTCCTTTTCTAGTTTTGAACTAGTCCATTGTTCCTTGGCCGGTTCTAGCTGTTGCTTCTTGACCTGCAAACAGGTTTCTCGGGAGGTCAGTAAGGTTGTCTAGTGTTCCCATTTCTCTAAGAATTTCCCACAGTTTGTTGTGATTCACACAGTCAAAGGCTTTAGCATTGTCAATGAAGCAGTAGTAGATATTTCTCTGGAATTCCCTTGCTGTTTTCTGTGATCCAGCAGATGCTGGCAATTTGATCTCTGGTTCCTCTGCCTTTTCTAAATGTATCTTGTACATCTGGAATTTCTCAATTCATGTACTATTAAATCCTAGCTTGAAGAATTTTGAGCATTTCTTTGCTAGCATGTGAAATGAGTGCAATTGTAGAGTAGTTTGAACCTTATTTACATTGTGCTTCTTTGGGATTGGAATGAAAACTGACCTTTTCCAGGCCTGTGGCCACAGCTGAGTTTTCCATATTTGTTGACATACTTAGTGCAGCACCTTAACAGCATCATCTTTTAGTATTTGAAATAAAGTGAAAGAAAGTGAAGTCACTCAGTCGTGTCCGACTCTTTGTGACACCATGGACTGTAGCCTACCAGGCTCCTCCGTCGGGATTCTCCAGGCGAAAGTACTGGAGCGGGTTGCCATTTCCCTCTCCAGGAGTTTTTCCCAACCCAGGGATTGCACCCGGGTCTCCTGCATTGTAGGCAGATGCTTTACCATCTGAGCCATCAGGTAAGTCCCTGGTATTTGAAATAGATCATCTGGAATTCCATCACCTTCACTAGCTTTGTTCACAGTAATACTTCCTAAGTCCCACTTGACTTCATACTCCAGGATGTTTGGTTCTAGGTGAGTGACCATACCATCTTGGTTACTCAGGTCATTAAGACCTTTTTTGTATAGTTCTGTGTATTCTTGCCACCTTTTCTTAATCTCTTCTGTTTCTGTTAGGTCCTTGCCATTTCTGTTCTTTATTGAGTCCATCTTTACATGAAATGTTCCCTTGGTATCTCCAATTTTCTTGAAGAGAACTCTAGTCTTTCCCATTCTATTGTTTTCCTCTATATCTTTGCATTGTAACCAATACAATATTGTAAAGTAATTAAAAAAAAAAGACTTTCTTATTTCTCCTTGCTATTTTCTGGAACTCTGCATTCAGTTGCATATATCTTTGCCTTTCTCCTCTACCTTTCACTTCTCTTCTCTCAGCTATTTGTAAGGCCTCCTCTGTCAGCTGTTTTGCCTTCTTGCATTTCTTTTTCTTTGGGATGGTTTTGTTCCCTGCTTCCTGTACAGTGTTTTGAACCTCCATCCATAGTTGTTCAGGCACTCTCTCTACCAGGTATAATCACTTGAATCTATTTGTTACCTCCACTGTTTAATCATAGGGGATTTGTTTTGGTCATACCTGAATGGTCTAGTGTTTTTCTATAGTTTCTTCATCTTAATGGTGAATTTTGAAATAAAGAGCTCGTGATGTGAGCCACAGTCAGTTCCTGGTCTTGTTTTTTCTAGCACTACTCCATCTTCGGCTCCAAAGAATATAATCAATATGTGATTTTATTTTGACCATCTAGTGATGTCCATGTGTATGGGTTGTCTCTTATGTTGTTGGAAGACGTGTTTGCTTTGATCTGTGTGTTCTCTTGGCAAAACTCTTTTAGCCTTTGCCCTGATCCATTTTGTACTCCAATGCCAAACTTGCCTGTTACTCCAGGTATCTCTTGACTTTCTACTTTTGCATTCTGGTCTGTGTGATGAAAAGGACATCTTTTTTTTTTTTTTTTTTTTNCTTTTAGCCTTTGCCCTGATCCATTTTGTACTCCAATGCCAAACTTGCCTGTTACTCCAGGTATCTCTTGACTTTCTACTTTTGCATTCTGGTCTGTGTGATGAAAAGGACATCTTTTTTTTTTTTTTTTTTTTGGTGTTATTTCTAGAATGTCTTTTATGTCTTCATAGAACCATTCAACCTCAGCTTCTTTGGCATTAAAGGCAGATAAAAAGCAGGTACTAAATTTTTTAATGTGGATATCAATTGTCTGTTAGTGCTAAACAACCACCTCCAAAACTTGGTAAGTTAAAACAGCAGCCTTAATTTTTCTTCACAGTCTTCAGGTTTACCAGGTGATCCTGCTTATCTGGACTGGTCTTGACTAGTCTTGCTTGATCACGCTTAAAGATGTCTGGGGCAACTTGACTCTGCTTTGTGTAGTTTCTAATTTTCAAGCATCTAGCTGGGACTTCTTTTCATGATAAAGGAAGAGGAGCAAAAGAGGAAGGAGAAATGCAAAAGTGTCTTTTCAAGCCTCTGTTTACATCAAGTCTCTAAAGTAAGCCAGATTGCTGAGAGTATGAATGCATGGCAAAAGGCAAGGATAAAGAGAGAGAGAGAGCGAGCGAGAGAGAGAGCATTAATAAGATCCAATAATGAAATCAACCCAATCCCACAATAAAAAATACATGGAGAGAAGTGCTATACATATGTTTGATACAGGAAAGGTATAGGTGGTCAGGGAAGGCCTGTCTGAATAAATAATGAATGCACAAAATGCTCTAACTAAAACTAAAAATTATAATAAAATTAAGAGCCACTGTAGTTGTTAGTGGGCTTGCTCTATTTTGTGGGGCTCTTCCAAAACGAAGCCTGTCTCCAATAATGTATCCACAGAAGATAAGCAGGATATTGAGATGAGCCCAAGCATGTGATCTCTATAGCCAATTCTATTAAAGAGTAACAGCTGGCACCTCTTACCCTGTCTCTCAGTGCACCCATTGGGAAGACTGTACAGTTCAGTTCAGTCGCTCAGTCGTGTCCAACTCTTTGCAACCCCATGAATCGCAGCACGCCAGGCCTCCCTGTCCATCACCATCTCCTGGAGTCCACTCAGACTCAAGTTCATCGAGTTTGTGATGCCACCCAGCCATCTCATCCTCTGTCATCCCCTTCTGCTCCTGCCCCCAATCCTTCCCAGCATCAGAGTCTTCTCTAATGAGACAACTCTTGTCATGAGGTGGCCAAAGTACTTGAGTTTGAGCTTTAGCATCATTCTTTCCAAAGAAATCCCAGGGTTGATCTCCTTCAGAATGGACTGGTTGGATCTCCTTGCAGTCCAAGGGACTCTCAGGAGTCTTCTCCAACATCACAGTTCAAAAGCATCAATTCTTTGGTGCTCAGCCTTCTTCACAGTCCAACTCTCACATCCATACATGACCACAGGAAAACCATAGCCTTGACTAGACGGACCTTAGTCAGCAAAGTAATGTCTCTGCTTTTGAATATA
>SJYX01022251.1:420992-434588 GCA_006410675.1 Oreotragus oreotragus | reverse complement strand
TGGACGTAACACCAGTGACTAGATTCAAGAGTAAAGGCTGTAGTTGATACAGCAGAGCCTGCATCTGGGTGAGCGAGGACTGGGCAGAGATGGTGCCCACTCAGAACCAGTTCAGCCACTGCCCGCCCTCAGCCAGGCCTTAGTCCAGGCTTTAGTCAGTGAGGCACTGGGCCCACAGACTTCATTCATTAAGCCCCCGAAACACCACCAGCCCAGGAGATCCCATTCCCAGCTAGTGAGTAGCCACTGCTCCTCGTCCAGGTTTGGTCAGCTGAAGATGATGCGAGTCCTCTGTGCAACTGTCATGTGGGCAGTTGGTTTAGAATGTCCTGGGTTCCGAGCCAGTTAGAGTCAAGCAGGCTACTGGTCATTCAGGGTGGTCACCTGACCACCAGGAAGTCTCATTGCAAAGCCTCAGCGGACAGAATCACGTGCTGAGGGGGATGGGCGGGGGCAAGATGCATGTTCTGATCTCCCGGTCCATCAGGGGTCTTCATCTGGGGGGAAAGGCAGTGTATTTGGGCTCAGGGATTGAGTCAGGAGTTGGGCTGAGATCTGAGCCATTCTGCTGGGCCAGGCACCTCCTCTGGGTACCAGCTGTCTTCCTGCAGCATCCTTAGGCAGGAGGATGTGGGAAGGGAGAGAGGAGAGCTCTTGGTTTGTGTATCCAGGGCACAATCTCATGTCCAGGCGTTCAGGAATCTCCATCCCCAGGGAATCATCTCCCTGTCTTGCTTCAGACCCATCACTCATGAGTGATGTGACTCTGGGCAAGTTACTCAGTCTCTCTAAATTTCAGTCTCCTGAACCGTAAAATATGGGTCACAGCCCCTACTCTGCCCGCCCCACAATGCTGATTCCAAAAAATAACAGATTCTCACCACTACTGACAGCTGAGTATTGAAATTTCCAACTGTTATCATTAAGGAGTTTCTTGTCAGTTTGCTTCATGTATTTTGGAGCTATCTTGTTCACTGCAAAAAAGGTAACTGTTTCCTCCTTGAAAAATGGACCCTTTGTCACTATAAAATGTCCTTATTTGTCTCTAGAAAAAATTGTCACAAACTTTGTTTTACGTAATAAAGCCAGTCAGATTCTCTCTTGGTTAATATTTGCTTGGTATACGTTTTCTCATCCTTTTGCTCTCAGTCCCTTTGTATCTTGAATTTAAAGTTCAGCTCTAGATAGCACACAGTAAGATCAGAGCTTTTTATCCATTCTGCCAGTGTCTGCCTATTAATTGAACTAGGTAAAGCATATACATTTTGTTTAATCTCTAATCACATAGCTTTGAAATCTGTTACCTTGCCATCTGTTTTCTGTATGAGTTACATCTTTTTCTTCTCCTGTTTCTCCGTTACTGCTTTCTTTTGTGGTTATTTTCTAGTGGACCCATTTAATTCCCATGTTGTTTCTTTTACTATAGATTCTGGTTTGAGTTTTAAGAATCCAAATTCTTATTTGGGTTAATACCAAATTAATTTCAGTGATTCACAGAGACTTGACTCTTCTGTGGATCTGTTCCATTACCCTCCTGTATGCTGTTATTGTTATATTCATTATCTACTTTATACTTTTTGCGTTCAGGAACATAGATTTACAATATTCTTGTAGTGTCTTTTTTAACCAGATAGAATAAAATAGTACATGGTTTACGTGGACTTCCCTCATAGCTCAGTTGGTAAAGAATCCACCTGCAATGCAGGAGACCCCGGTTCGATTCCCGGGTCGGGAGGATCCCCTAGAGAAGGGATAGGCTACCCACTCTAGTATTCTGCCCTGAAGAATTCCTCAGACTGTTTGTGTATAGTCCATGGGGTCACAAAGAGTCGGAAACGATTGAGTGACTTTCACTTCCACTTTATCCGTCTACCCTGTATACATCTTATGCACTTATATTTGCACTATTGTCTTTCCAGCATAAAGGACTCCACATCTCTCATAGGCAGCAATGGATTTCTCGCAGGTTTTAGTCACTGGTAAAGTCTACTGTCTCCATTACTGAAGGGCGTCTCTACTAGAGAGTTCCCGGTTGACGTCCAGTGACCTTTAGCAGTTGTCTGTTTTGTCTTTTTGACCGCACGGCATGTGACCTGCTGGATCTTGGTTTCCCAACCGGGGATTGGACCCCAGGCCCTTGGCCAGTGAAAGTGCGAGTCTAACCATCGGCCTGCCAGAGAATTCCCTCTTTCAATGCTTTTAATACCCCATTGCGCTGATCCTAATAAAAATGGGCCCTTACCCTGAGCGGGAGGTTTTGCACGCGATCTGCCACCTCTTTGCTGTTGCTTTCATAAGTCTTTGTCTTTGGCCTTGAATTGTTTTATTATGATGCAAGCTTATTCATCGGATGAGGACTTCCCTCATAGCTCAGCTGGCAAAGAATCCACCTGCCACGCAGAAGACCCCAGTTCAATTCCTGGGTTGGGAACACCTGCTGGAGAAGGGATAGGCTACCCACTCCAGTGTTCCTGGGCTTCCCTTATGGCTCAGCTGGTAAAGAATCTGCTTGCAATGCAGGAGACCTGGGTTCGATTCTTGTGTTGGGAAGATTTTGATTCCCTGGAGAAGGGAAAGCCTACCCACTCCAGTATTCTGGCCTGGAGAATTCCATGGCCGGTATATACAGTCCATGGGGTCACAAAGAGTCAGACATGACTAAGCAAGTTTCACTTTCACTTTGGGCTTCCCTGATAGCTCAGCCGGTAAAGAATTTGCCTGGCGTACAGGAGACCCAGGTTCAATCCCTGGGTTGGGAAGATCCCCTGGAGGAGGAGAAGGAAATGGCCACCCATACCAGTATTCTTGCCTGGAAAATCCTACGGACTAAGGAAAAGGAGCCTGGCAGGCTATAGTCCATGAGATCACAAGAGTTGGATACAAGTTAGTGACTAAACCACCAAGCTTATTCCACCTGATGTTTATCGAACTTCCTGAATATTGTGATTGTGTTTTCCATTAAATTTGGTGAGATTTTGACTAGTACTTCACATGGCCTCCCATTCTCTCTCTTGTGTCTTTTAGGAACTCTCTTTATGCATGTGGTAGTAAGCAGGTCTAATTAGGCTCGGTTCATTTATCTTCCCTATCCCCCTGCCTTTTTTCTTTAAAAAAAAAAAAAAAAAAANACTTCCTGAATATTGTGATTGTGTTTTCCATTAAATTTGGTGAGATTTTGACTAGTACTTCACATGGCCTCCCATTCTCTCTCTTGTGTCTTTTAGGAACTCTCTTTATGCATGTGGTAGTAAGCAGGTCTAATTAGGCTCGGTTCATTTATCTTCCCTATCCCCCTGCCTTTTTTCTTTAAAAAAAAAAAAAAAAAACTGTTCATCAGACTGGAACTCACTTATCCTGAAGTCTTCAAATTTGCTGATTCTGTCTTCCTCCTATTGAAATCTGTTCAGCCCTATTGTGAGTTTGTGTCCCCACCCCCAGTTAGGTATTAGTTCCTTATTTGGAAAGAAGGTCTCAAGTTTGGAAACACGGACACAGAGAAGACCACATGATATTGAAAGCAGAGATTAGAACTATGCAACTGCAAGGCAAAGGAAACTGTGGAGTTCCAGAAGATGCCAAATGCTAGAAAGCAAGGGATTCATTTTCTAGTTTTTCATAGGGACCATAGCCCAGCCTACAGCTTGACTCCAGATTTCCAGCCTCCAGAACTGTGAAACAGTAAATTTCTGTTGTTTTAAGCCACGTGGTTTGTAGTGATTTGTTACAGCAGCTCTGAGAAAGTAATGGAAGCCCCTCCTGTGAAATTTCCAGTTACTTCTACTCTTTTCAACTCCAGATATTCCATTTGGTTCTCTTTTATAAGTTTATCTCCTTTATTGCTATTCTGTACTTCAAAGAATATAGTTTTCATACCACTGTTCAGTTTTTAAAGTATCATTTCTTTTGATTCTTTGAACGTACTTAAATTATGTCCATAGCAGCAGTATTTACAATAGACAAGACACGGAAACAACCAGATGAGTGAGGGTACAAAGCAGAAAAGAACGGGGTCCCCCAGAAATCTTGCACCCAGAGCAGGTCAGCCCCCATGTATACTGAGAGGGAGGAGGATGAGGAGAGCGGGGTGCAGGCCATGGAGCAGGTGCTTAAGAGATGTGCCCCTGGAGACTCCAGCAGGGGGCTGCCCCAAGCCTCTCTTATTCTGAGGCACCCATGGGGGAAGGAGTTCCCACAATCACATATGTCCCTTGTTCCCGACAGTCTCAGCCCTGGACAATGTTTCTGGCAGGACAATGGCCCGTCTAAAGATGTCCATATTCTAATCTTTAAATTCTACCCACATGTTGCCTTATATGTTTGGGAAAGAGAATCAAGGTTTCAGACAAAGCTAGGCCGGTAATCAGCTAACACGAAAATAGGGAGAATATCCTGGATTATCCAAGCAGTCCCAGCATCATCACAAGGGTCATTAAAAGTGGAAGTGGGAGGCAGAAGAGTCAGGGTCGGTGCGATATGAGAATGACTCCACTGAACATTGCAGGCTTTGAAGATGGAGGTGGGGCCAGGAGGTGAGGAGTACAGACAACCTATAGAAAGTGGAGTGGAGGAAACAAGACTCCTGGAGCAGGAAAGGAATGCAGCCCTGCAGACATGTTAAGTTTAGCCTGGTAAGGCCTGCATCAGACCTCTCACTCAGGGTCAGGAGGTTCGTTATTCTGAGATTATATATTGTTATTGCTACTTACAGCTTCCAAGATACAGAATTTGCCCTGCAGGAGGTGCAAGAAACACAGGTTCAGTCCCTGGGTTGGGAAGATCCCCTGGAGGAGGAAACAGCAACCCACTCCAGTATTTTTGCCTGGAGACTCCTATGAACAGAGGAGCCTGTTGGGCTACAGTCCATGGATCTCAAAGAGTTGAACACAGCTAAGCACACACACACACACACACAAACACAGCTACTTAAGCCAAACACACACACACACACACACAGAGCTACTTAAGCCAAATTCATTCCTGAAAGACCTTTAATTGGTCTGCCCAACACCTACTCAGTAACATGAAACTTAGGTAGTACTGTGATATATTGGAGAAAGTTTATCTGTTAAGCCTTTGGAATAATACAGCTTTCCCCTAGAAATACTTGATATCCAGTTTCTTTCATCTGATTTTATAAAGGACTAGTAGGCTGGAGAAGGCAATGGCACCCCACTCCAGTACTCTTGCCTGGCAAATCCCATGGATGGAGGAGCTTGGTGGGCTGCAGTCCATGGAGTCACGAAGAGTTGGACACGACTAAGCGACTTCCCTTTCACTTTTCACTTTCATGCATTGGAGAAGGAAATGGTAACCCACTCCAGTGTTCTTGCCTGGAGAATCCCAGGGCCCGGGGAGCCTGGTGGGCTGCCGTCTATGGGGTCACACAGAGTCGGACACGACTGAAGTGACTTAGCAGCAGCAGCAGTAGGCTAATAAAATCAGATAGTGTCCTGGTCACAATATTTCTATTAATCTTAGAAAAGCAATAATCTTTTTTCTAATCAGTAGATTAAGAAGCCTAAGACCAGCATATATTTTTAATAACAAGACTAAATTCAATGATTTTAACATGAATACTGTAGGAAACAAAGTATAAGGAAAGTTGAGAAGTTGCTTGCAAACAAGACTCTCAACCAGCGCTGGACATTCTTGCAAACGAGATGTTTTACCAAGAATCCTCTGTTTGATCCCATGGGAAAAGAACATTTCTTGCATACAAGGATGTTCATCTGATTCTTCAGAAGGAACAGACCCGGGGACAAAATGGATTCTAAGTTGATAAGAAAGTTCTTAAAACAAAGTCTTAGCTGCAGTAAACAAGTTAAGGAAAAGGTTATCTCGCCCCCCGCGCCTGCGCGCTGTATAGTCGCTGAATCATGATGTTTGGCAACTTGCCCCGTTGGGTGTTGTCTAAAGATATAAAATAAAGCAGCTGCAAGAAGCAGCAGAGAAGAAAGAAAGATTCCCACCACTCTGCAGCGTTGGTGTTCATTCCGTCGCCAGCATCTGGCGCCCAACGTGGGGCTGGACGGAACCGAAAGGGTAAGCACCCCGGGGCAGGACGCTGAAAGGGGGACTTTCGGGAAAAAATCATGGGGAATTCCCTGTCTTTAAAGTCACAATATATGGAGCTGGTTAAGGGGCTCCTGCATCCTATAGGAGTTAAAACGTCTACTCGCCGTTTGAGTGAGTTGTTTCGCCTCATAGAGCAACATTGCTATTGGTTTCAATATCAAACAAAAGTACAGCTGAATTTGAGGGAATGGAAATTGGTACAAAAGGAGTTAAGAAGGCAGCATCAGAAAGGAAATGTGATTCCTTTGAAGCTGTGGAGTCTGCTGCTGCTGCTGCTGCTAAGTCACTTCAGTCGTGTCCGACTCTGTGTGACCCCATAGACGGCAGCCCACCAGGCTCCCCCATCCCTGAGTCTATGTAGCGCTATAACGCAGGCTTTAAGATTAATGGCTGTTGATAGTGAGGCCGCTTCATGTTCTCTTAAGAAGGATGATCCCCGTATGAGGCTGTGCCTGTGGGAGAGGGGGAGGAAAATGAAGGGGAGGTGAAGACTTTACCCCGGCCTCCACCGAAACCCCCGGATGATAGTACAGACTCGTCTATTGATCTGATGGAGATCCGAGCCCTGGGGAGGATTCCGATTCGATAGAGGCGATGACAGCTGCTTTTAAAAAGGTTTTGCTGGAGAAAAAGCGGGCTTAAGTCGGACACGACTGAAGTGACTTAGCAGCAAGGCTGCTAAACCCTCTGCTCCCCCTTCTGCATCCCTATTTCCGGTAGCTGCCGACAAGGCTGAGGAAGGGAGAGAGAATCAGCGGTGTACGTTCCCTGCTACCGTGTTCTGTGATGATGACGATCTTCCAGCGCCGCCTGGAGGGTTTGTGGCTCCTCCTCGCCTCTTTCCCATCACACGCCAGCATGATGCAAGGGCGGGGGTAATTAATGTTCAATATATGCCCTTGGAGTATAAATTTTTTAAGGATCTTAAAGCCGCTGTTTCTCAATATGGTCCCCAATCTCCTTTTGTATTGTCATTGTTAGAGAATGTAGAGACTTCTAAATTGATTCTTCCTCTCGATTGGGAATCCATAGCTCAAGCTGTTTTAGAAGGATCTCAATGGTTACAGCTTCGTAGTCGGTGGGAAGAGGAGGCTAGAAAACAAGCAAGAATCAATGTGGGACAAAATCCACAAGGTCCCTTAGAAGATAAGTTGATGGGAGAAGGGCAATTGAGCCTTGAGGGAACCAGCCCAGTACACAGATCGGGAATTACAACAGGTGCGTCAGGTTTTCTTAAGGGCGTGGCATAGGGTGGTACCTGCTGGACAGGCTCAACCATCTTTTGTGAAAACTATGCAAGGTCCTAATGAGCCTTATACAGATTTTTTTTGGCCCGCCTTCAGGTGGCTGTTGAACAGGCCATTGGTCGAGATGAGAGCTCAAAAATTTCACTTGATACATTGGCGTATGAAAATGCTAATCCAGAATGTAAAAGGATTTGGGGACCTTTAAAAGGACAAGGGGCTTCTGTGGCTGAGTTCGTTAAGAGCGTGCTCTGGGGTTGGAGGAGCTGAACATCAAGCCTCTGTTTCTGCAGCAGCTCTGGCAAAGGCTATGAAACCTCAGAGGGGAGGAAACTGTTTTGATTGCGGGAAGCCAGGACATTTTCGAAAAGATTGCAGGAAGCGAAAAGATGGTCCAAAAAATGAGCAACTGCCAGAAAAGCGACAGCCCACAGGTCTCTGGAGGAGACGTGGCAAAGGAAAACATTGGACCAATGAGTGTAAATCCAAAACTGATCGGGAAGGGAATCCCTTAAGTGCCTCTTTGTCGGGAAGCTTCCCAGGGGGCCTGAGCTCCTGGGGCCCAGGAACAGTACCGGGAGCTCCTTGCCAGTCTCCCGTACGGTCAATGCCAGTCTCGACAGCCAGTTACCTCGAATGGTGCTCAAATGATGATTTCAAATTTGAAGGCTGCTACATTAGGTAGTGCAGCTGCAGATCTTCCATTAGCTGAAAATGTTCTCTTACTCCCAGGAGGAGGTGTTCATAAATTACGGACTAATGTTTTTGGCCCGTTACCAAGAGGAAGCTTTGGGTTACTTCTAGGACGAAGCNGGTGCTCAAATGATGATTTCAAATTTGAAGGCTGCTACATTAGGTAGTGCAGCTGCAGATCTTCCATTAGCTGAAAATGTTCTCTTACTCCCAGGAGGAGGTGTTCATAAATTACGGACTAATGTTTTTGGCCCGTTACCAAGAGGAAGCTTTGGGTTACTTCTAGGACGAAGCAGCGCAGCATTAAGAGGATTGACTGTATTCCCAGGACTAATGGATTCTGATTCTGTCGGGGAAATCTTAATTATGGTCTCTCCATCGCAAACTCTTTCTTTACTGGCGGGGGGAACGGATTACACAACTTCTCTGACCTTATCACCCGTTTCCTTCATATTCACGAGAGAGTCGGGGGTTTTGGAAGTACAGGACAAAGTATATTTTGGCAAATCCTTATTAATGACTCCCGTCCTTCAATGTCACTGATGATGGAAGATAGACAATTTGAAGGATTAGTGGATACAGGAGCAGATGTTTCAGTTATTTCTCTCCAGCAGTGGCCTAATGACTGGAGAAAAGAAAAAAAAGTCCTCTTGTTTTAAGAGGCTTAGGATCTATAGCGGATGTGTGGAGAAGCACTCAACCTTTGTCATGCCAATTGTCTAATGGAAAGAAAGTCTTTCTTTTTACATTGTTAATATACCTATTAATATTTGGGGAAGGGATCTTTTATCTTCTTTAGGAACAACGCTCACCACCTCGTCAGAAAACTCGTAGCCACTGCTCAGATTCCTGGAGCTCGCCCGTTGGAATGGTTAACTGATGTCCCTAAATGGGCTGAGCAGTGGCCGCTTCCAAAAGTGAAGCTCGAGGCTTTAGAACAATTAGTAGAAGAACAGCTTCAATCTGGCCATGATGGGGGTGGTAACTTGTCAGGTAATGTATGTGAAAGCTGCAAACTATACCTATTGGGCCTGTATCCCTAATCCTCCTTTGGTGCGGGCAGTGTCCTGAGGTGAAGTAGAAGTCCAAGTTTGTACTAATGAAACTAACTTTTTTCCTCCACCTGACTGTGGAAGGATAGAGCAATTATCCCAGCATGTACAAAATTATAACGTTACTAATCTCACTATAGCAACTGAAGATATTCCTCTATGTATAAGAGGGCATTCCTTTTGTCTACAAAAACACACTCACATCATTCTTATAATACTTGGGGAGTTCAATATAGGGGACAACACTTCGCAGTTTTTACTGTGCTCATTTCTTCTCGTGGTTTTAATACTTCACGGTCTTACTTAAATAAGAATAAGGGGGTACATATGTCCCTCTGCCCTGCTTCATTTTTTGAAGCATCTCTATCACGTCTGGAGTGGGAACGTTGCAGGGATCATGACCCTTGTCTAGTTATGAATTATTCAAATCATGTAATTGTAGATTGGAGTCCTACTCATGGGGAATTTTTAGAAAAATGGTCTAATCGATCTTTGAAATGGCATCACATAAATGGTACCCTGAATGGTCAAGGAAATGAAACTGTAAANTGTCTAGTTATGAATTATTCAAATCATGTAATTGTAGATTGGAGTCCTACTCATGGGGAATTTTTAGAAAAATGGTCTAATCGATCTTTGAAATGGCATCACATAAATGGTACCCTGAATGGTCAAGGAAATGAAACTGTAAAATGGCAACATTTTGCATTGGTTCCACCTCAATTGCAAATGGTGGGACACCCTCAATTACACGGGGATATGTGGAAATTATGGGCAGTGTCAGGTAACCTTACTATATGGACGGGAAACTTTACTTTGAATATTAATGATCCTAGAGGGCCATTTCAAGTTCATTTGCATATTAATAAATCTTACTCTGCTACAGCATGTGTAAAATTTCCTTACTCTTTATTGTATGGGCAATGGATTTAGAATGAAATTTTGGGAGTTATATCATGTTCTGATTGTAATTTGACTCAATGTATAAACCGTTCCTGGTGGGAAAATGTTGAAAACAAATGGTCCATTCCAGTAATTACTCTTTGGGTATTGTGAAAGCACGTACTGAACTCTGGTTACCTGTTAATCTTACTCGGCCTTGGTCGGACTCTTGTGGTCACTCATCTTGTGAATGCTGTACAAACTCTTCTCCATCGATCCCGAAGAATGCTTGGCATCGTCATCACATCAATTCTAGCCGTGGCTTCAGTAACAGCAATAGCAACTGTAGCAGGTCTTGCTTTGCATCAGGGCAAACAAACTGCTGATTTTGTCAGGGAGTGGCATAAGGATGCTCATTTATTGTGGCAACAGCAGCATGATTTGGACACTCAATCGGCTACTGATGTATTGAACTTACAACACACTGTTTCCTGGTTAGGAGATCAAGTGACTGTGTTAGCTACAAGGAGTGTGTTAAAATGTGATTGGAATTCGTCCCACCTATGTGTAACCTGTTCCCTTTAATAGGAGTGAAGGCTGGGAAAAAGTGAAGAAGTCTTTGGTGGGACACCAGAATTTAACTGCTGAAATTATGGAATTGGAACAAACTATATTTCAACTTTCAGTAAGACGCTGCCTGATATTATTGATTCTGATATACTGAAGAGTCTTCAAGAAGGATTAGATAACCTCAGTCCTTTAGGGCATGTATCTACATTGTTAACAACATCCTTTGTGAATACTTTGTTAATTGTTGTTTTATGTTTCATTGCTTTTATTGTCTACCAGCGCTGGCGAAAAGCTTCTTCTTTCAATTGTTGAAAGAAGAAGCTTTGCCTATTCAAGCGCTTATTCAGCACCTGCAAGAAAAGAAAGGGGGAGATGTAGGGAACAAAGTATAAGGAAGGCTGAGAAGTTGCTTGCAGACAAGACTCTCAACCAGGGCTGGACATTCTTGCAAACGAGATGTTCTGTCAAGAATCCTCTGTTTGATCCCATGGGAAAAGAACATTTCTTGCATACAAGGATGTTCATCTGATTCCTCAAAAGGAACAGACCCGGGGACAATATGGATTCTAAGTTGATATTGAAGTTCTTAAAGTCTTAGCTGCAGTAAACAAGTTAAGGAAAAGGTTATCTCGCCACCCCCCCCCTTTGCCTTCGCACTGTATAGTCACTGAATCATGATGTTTGGCAACTTGCCCCGCTCGGTGTTGTGTAAAAATATAAAATAAAGCAGCTGCAAGAAGCAGCAGAGAAGAAAGAAAGACTCCAACCACTCTGCAGTGTTGGTGTTCATTCTGTCGCCAGCAAATACCTTTATTGAGTCACATGTTTAAATTTATAAGTCTAGAAATTATAGTGTTACAAATAAATATTTGTATTGCATTTATAGGAAACATTCAGAAAGTTATTACTTTGAATTTGTTCCTTCCAAGTGATTTCTGTAGATCTCTAGAAACCTGCTACCATACATATATTATCATAAATCAAATTCTAGTTTTAGAAGATAATATGTTATCTTTAATCATGGAGACCATATCCTATATTTATCATTATTGGCAATATAGCTAAGTAGGACATTACTTGGACTGCAGTATATTTAAATAACTTGTTTTCATTTTCTTATAAGACTGTTTCAAACCTAAATGAATAACCTATAATCAAAACAATTATATTATTTTTAAGCATATCCTTTTGGATATATTCAAAGCCAGGGTATTCTCCCTAACCACCCCACCTCAAAAAAATAATAATAATAATACCACTCCATTTAGGAGTATAGGAAAATAAAAGTTTCACATACTGTCTCTTAAGTATATTTAAAGGTAGGTTTGAGTAGAGAGAGAAAAAAATGTCTGCTTTCAGGAAAAACATGACAACTTTAAACAGCTTATCTTCTGATGATGGTACAGCTATCCTAACGTCACATTTAGAACATGCAGAAGAGAATGAATTAAACAAATGCTAGCCCTTAATTTACCTTCTCTGTGGGAAAATGACAAAATGTTATGTTCCTGAGCTTCCAACTTTTAAATCCATACTACAGCTCCACCAAAAAAAAAAAAAAAATTTGATTCTTACGTGGGTACAAAGAATAAACTGTTTCACATATAGGTTATTTCTTCCTTACAAAATATTAAACACAAATTCCCATTTAATTTTGCCACTGTTAAATCTTCGCTGTCCTTAAGGAAAAGGTTGTTTCAAAAATAAAGTAGGTATGGTTTTTCCAAGTAGAATTTACTTGTTCATAGACATATTCTCCATGTGACTAATTCCAAACCTTTATAATTATAGCAGCTTTACTTGGAGTACAAGCTTCAGGCACATTGAATCATAAAGTCTTTGTAACACATTTGGGAGGTAAATTGTGAGTCAAAACCTTCATTGTCAGTTCTCCCACCTGGAGAAGAGAAGCCTCAACGTTTAAGTTAGTGATCCTGCTGAAAATAGCTTAACAGCTCTGAATCTCGTCCATGTTAAGAATGGTTTTAAATTCTGATCATGCATCTGGAAAAAAATATTTCGGATGTACAGATACAAAATGAGAAGATAAATGTATAAATTATGTTTTTCAGCATCCCATTGTGCTTTCTTCTGTAGGTTAAAGGTAAAAGAGAGATTTTGACAGAGATACATGTGGTTGTTGATGAAGACTCTGGCCCACCAAGTAAGCCAGTTTATGGGCATAATGGCAAGGAGCAGGAACTCGGATGATACCCTTTAGGAGAAAGGAAAAAAAAACATTTTTTTTTAACCTTTATGTTTACTTCCCCTTCAGTTCAGTTCAGTTCAGGCGCTCAGTCATATCCGACTCTTTGCAACCCCATGAATCGCAGCACGCCAGGCCTCCCTGTCCATCACCATCTCCCAGAGTTCAGCCAGACTCACGTCCATCGAGTCCATGATGCCATCCAGCCATCTCATCCTCGGTCGTCCCCTTCTCCTCCTGACCCCAATCCCTCCCACCATCAGAGTCTTTTCCAATGAGTCAACTCTTCGCATGAGATGGCCAAAGTACTGGAGTTTCAGCTTCAGCATCATTCCTTCCAAAGAAATCCCAGGGTTGATCTCCTTCAGAATGGACTGGTTGGATCTCCTTGCAGTCCAAGGGACTCTCAAGAGTCTTCTCCAACACCACAGTTCAAAAGCATCAATTCTTCGGCGCTCAGCTTTCTTCACAGTCCAACTTTCACATCCATACATGACCACAGGAAAAACCACAGCCTTGAGTAGGCGCACCTTAGTCGGCAAAGTAATGTCTCTGCTTTTGAATATACTATCCAGGTTGGTCATAACTTTTCTTCCAAGGAGTAAGCGTCTTCTAATTTCATGGCTGCAGTCACCATCTGCAGTGATTTTGGAGCCCAAAAAAATAAAGTCTGACACTGTTTCCACTGTTTCCCCATCTATTTCCCATGAAGTGATGGGACCGGATGCCATGATCTTCGTTTTCTGAATGTTGAGCTTTAAGCCAACTTTTTCGCTCTCCTCCTTCACTTTCATCAAGAGGCTTTTTAGCTCCTCCTCACTTTCTGCCATAAGGGTGGTGTCATCAGCATATCTGAGGTTATTGATATTTCTCC
>SJYX01022251.1:376435-417841 GCA_006410675.1 Oreotragus oreotragus | reverse complement strand
GGTTTTCCCTACTTTCTTCAATTTAAGTCTGAATTTGGAAATAAGGAGTTCATGATCTGAGCCACAGTCAGCTCCTGGTCTTGTTTTTGTTGACTGTATAGAGCTTCTCCATCTTTGGCTGCAAAGAATATAATCAATCTGATTTCGGTGTTGACCATCTGGTGATGTCCATGTGTAGAGTCTTCTCTTGTGTTGCTGAAAGAGGGTGTTTGCTATGACCAGTGCATTTTCTTGGCAAAACTCTATTAGTCTTTGCCCTGCTTCATTCCGCATTCCAAGGCCAAATTTGCCTGTTACTCCAGGTGTTTCTTGACTTCCTACTTTAGCATTCCAGTCCCCTATAATGAAAAGGACATCTTTTTTGGGTGTTAGTTCTACAAGGTCTTGTAGGTCTTCATAAGTTTCCTTTTTTTATATAGATATCCAAGTTTCAAAAAGTAGATTCAATTTTGTACAGTTTCACAGATGTGAAGGAAAATCAGTATCAAAAAATACCACAACCACTGTGGAAAACAGTATGGAGGTTCCTTAAAAGCAAAAATAGAGTTACCATATGATCCAGCAATCCCACCCCTGGGTACATATCCAGGAACGAAGAAAGCTTTAACTCAGAAACATGCATGAACCCCAGCGGCACTATAACAGCCAAGACACAGAAGCAACCTAAGTGTGTGTCAACAGATGAATGGACAAAGGCGTGGTACGTCTCTCCGATAGAACACTAACTCAGCCGTAAAGAATGAAATGATGCCATTTGTGGCCACACGGATGAACCTAGAGACTATCACGCTACCTGAAGTAAGCCAGAAACAAATATTAAACTGTATCACTTATATGTAGAATCTAAAAAAGCAGGGTACAAATGAACTTATTTACCTAGCAGAAATGGACAGAAAACAAATCCATGGTTAGCAAAGGAGAAAGGGCAGGGGAGAGGGATAAATCAGGAGTCTGAGATTAACAAATACACACTACCAAACTGAAGAAAAAAAAAAAAAAAACTTACCGAAAAATTGTAGTACATGTGGCAGAGTTTGTAAGTGAGAACGTATACTGCATCCGGGCTCAAGTAAAGTGTGTCATGGATGACATTATAATGAGTGGGAGCAACAGTACCAGTACCTTCTCGCACAGACTGACTCACAATGAAAAAATCATACCTAGAATTATAGAATGTGTCGGTCTCACGCTTATTTTAGAAGAAAAATGATGTAGCGAAGCTAGTCTCTGAAGTAACATTAATTTATAGACGTCCATTCTACCGAGCTTCCTTTATATTTAGAAGCCTGGCTAACTGCTGAGTGATGACTTGCTAAAGCACATCTACAAAAGACAGGAAGATCATTGACGTGATCAATAACACTCATGGGATCTAAACTCAAAAGCGCATGTGCTGATGCCTAGAGGCAGCACACTTCAAATAGCACATTAGATGTGGTCATAGGGAATGTGATGCAGGGAAAAATAGAAGTATCTGTCTTCCAAGTCACCAGAATAGATTCAAACGCCCTAAATCATGTGGCAAGGTTAACCAGCTTACTGTCAGTGTTGAATGTTTATATCATCTTATGCTCTGCTTCACGTTTACCCTGTTCTCCACTGGCTTTGTTTTCTTCAGTCCTTTCCTGCCTTCTACCAGAAGAATCAATGATTCTGCCTTTCTTCAAATTGTGTTCGTTTCTCCCTCTCTATTGGTATGAATGTCCTGTTTATTTCTCGCTGTGTGTTTTGCATAACTTTCTCATTTGCATAATCTCTTGAGACGTTCAAAGTGAACCAGATGTTCTAGCATTTCTACCTAACACCTGAGTCATCTTAGAATAATCAGTATATCTGTCTGGTTTTTAAATTCTGAGGAACAAAATTAAGACAAAAAAAAAAAAACTTACCATCTAACACACAAATCATTTTTAACCCTCTTTAGGCCAATTCTTCCTTTCTCATCCAAGTCATTCAAACCTTGAAAACTTCTTACTATTTAAATAAAAGGGAACCTTTAAAATAAAGGTGGCTTACCATTCTGTCCTGGTCACCTTTAGGTCAATAACTGTTCCTGGAGATGGATTGTTAAGTCTCCCTCCATCCTTTTCAATAAAAAAATCTGGTATTTATTCTTTTCTTCACCATGATGAAAGTTAGTCTGACCCTTAAAAGATTACGATCACTTGTCACTACTTGCTCTGTGTTATCTCAGAAGCATTCAGAATGTCAAAAACAGCCCACACTTAGGAGCGATTAAAGGGAGCCTGCAGACGGCAGGCAGCTCTCTGCCCACCCGTTTTACTGTCTTAGCTCCACTAGCCTTATTCAGGCAGTGTAGGAGGAGGTCTCGACTCATAGCCATTCAGATCCTAGGGGAAGGGTCCTTTCCTCCCAAGGTCAGAATAATTTGTACTGTCTATGCTGGGCACCAGGCTTCCCAGACAAGCAGGTGAGGCCAGAAAAGAGAACTGTGAGAAAGCCCCAGCCCTGGGATGTACAGAACTCCAGGATCGAGAAGCTGGATAAGTACAACCTACTGACAGGCTGTATTCATGGATGCTAAAAATATCAGAGGTTAACAAGCCCTCCTCCATCAAGGTTTGGCAGGAGATTAGATGAGAAAGATTCATGGGTTCCCATGTGGGGAAACCATCTGCCCTTCAGGGCTTCTAGGGGAAAGGTTGGCAAACCACTCCAGTGTTCTTGCCTGGAGAATCCCAGGGACAGGGGAGCCTGGTGGGCTGCTGTCTATGCGCTCACACAGAGTCGGGTACGACTGAAGTGACTTAGCAGCAGCAGCAGGAGAAAGGTATGTTCTCTCCCCAGCCACCCAATGAAGGCTGCTGTGTCCAGCTCTCCAATTCGCACACCACAATGGTTACAGATACTCCTCCCTGCCCCTTGCCCCCCGCCAAACTGAAATGCAAGATTTATAAAGTCTGCCCTTCGTGATGTATATACCTACTTTTGTCCTCTGTAAGCGTTCTCTAAGTAGGACTCCATCTGTTTTACTTCTTGATCTATGAGTGCCTGAAGCTGTCCATCTCCCACTCTATCTCGATACACAATGACAGAACGTGGCAGAGATGAATTTTGTTCACACCAGAGCTTCAGGGCAGCTGAAAGGAAGTCAGAAACACATATAAATGAACCATGACTTTTAGAACAAAGTGGCCACTATTTCTGACAACGTCTGGATTCTTCTGTCAATATGGTGGCTTTCGGGACACTGCTAAAGTCCTCCGTCTAGTCCAGACTCAACAAGAGTATGGACATTTTGAGCCAGATAGTTCTTTGTGAAGGTCAGAGGCAGGAAGTATTGCTGTCCCATGCGTGGTAAGACATTTGACAGCCTCCCCAAACCTCTGTCCACTAGACTAGATGCCAATAGCACCTCTGTACCCCTGTGAAAACCAAAAGCGTCTTCACTCATTGCCAGATGTCCCTGGGCCGGGAGTTGGGGCGGGGGGCCATGCAGGGGGAGGGGCTGGGCACAAAATCCCCACCCAGTATAGACTCAGGCCCTCCAACCTCCACCAGACACTGACTATACAAGCAGGTCAGCCCCTTGACAAGCTCCTGCCCCGATTGCTGGATGATACACTCAGAGAACCACCTGTTTGGAGAAAAATAAACCATTAGCTTGGAAAACAAGATTAATTCAGAATCAAAATGATGACGTTAATCTATGCACGCGCCCCCCCCCCCCCGCCCAAATTCACTGTCAGTAGCTGAGGATCCAGCTGAAGATCCATGTGTTCGTGCCCCTGCAGTGATCCAAGTATTGGTCTCTCCCATATCTTAGGCATTTGGAACATTCTGAATGCATACAAATAGTAAGATGGGATGGAAACAGCCATTAATACATGTGGCTCCTACTGTTGCAGCTCCCGGGAAATTCCACTAGGTACAAACCCTGGGTTTTTCTGGAGACTCCTCCTCATATTTCATAGGTCAGGAATCATCCTCATGAATTGATTAAACAGCAGTTCATCCATGTGACTCTGCTCGGAGGGAACAGTTTTCTTCAAAACAGCAATAGATCCTGTGACCAGTGCTCAGCGTATCAAGGACAATCACCTATTTGCCTCGCGTGTCTATCCCCTTACTACACTTTTGTTCACTTCAGAGTCTTGGGATGACCTGGTAAACGGTCATGACGTATGTTTGCCTCATCATCTGAATATGCACTCCGTGGATGGGGTGAGGCATTCTGGCTCTGCGTTTTCACCGCCTTCTCAGGAGTTACATGTAGCAAATGCGTGTAAGGCCCCGAGAGCCCTGCCACAACCACCATCTGACCCGCAGGACTGCCCGTGCTCACGTGGGCATTGTCTTAAGTGGCCACATTTGTCACCGTTGTTACGCAGCAAAAGAGAATGGCCAGAAGCTTCCACACAGAATGTTCTGGGAGCCTAACTTTGCCAGAGGTCAGGAAAGCCCATCGCTAGGAACAACCTGTCCGTGGATCTTGCCAGCAGTGTGCATGAGGGCCACCTCTCTCATCTGGCCTCCCCACTAAACATTCCCAAAGATTTAACTCACCGCGTCAGGTCTGGATTGATGCTTGCCACAAATCCTGCGACCGACTTCCGTCGAGGTTCAGTATCGTGGAAACAATCGATACCGATAAACATTGCATTCTGCAACTTAAGTTTTAAACAGGGTAGAAGGCTGAGTTAGAACAGAACACAAAGCAAATTTACAATTTAAGTAGGACCTTAACAAAGTCTGCCAAAGACGGATGAACGGAAGAGAAACCAACAGAATCCCCTCGTACTCCTATGTCCACCTTCCGGAGGGCACCTCCCAGCTTGCAGTTCATCTGCAGAGCAATTTTGGTAGCGATGGCCACTGGCGTCTTAGGTCTGTCCAAGGTCTGTTTCAGCACGCGCTGGCTTGGAATTGGGTAATTGATGCACAGGTATCTTTTTATGCCATCGTAAATGTCCTTGTTGTCAGTGGGCAGCAGGCAAAGGACCTTGAAAGGAAGCAAACGTGAAACTCCCCAAGATGCAAGGAAACGATGACGGGAGAAATGGATGCTGTGTTGAGGAAGCTATGTAGGCGGATCGCTGACAAAGCAGGGCCTGTGTAAGCAGATGCCTGAGTCCATGAGCGCGAAGGGTCTAGAGTCACACTTCATGCAACAAATGTTAGTGTGAACGTATGGAAGAGACACGCTGTGTGGTATTATTTGGAAATACGCATCAGCCCCTTAAACCTGCCAAATGCTTTTAGGCTGGTCATTTGATTTCCAGGAGTTTATCATGAAGTTGACATAGTGGGTTAAGAACATGGACTGAACTATACCATAATCAGGACAGTCACCAGCGACAGATGATCACTGTGTGTGGGACACTCACCAAGCATTTTACTTGATTGGTTAATTATCTCAACCGTCTACTGAGAAATACTATCATCCCCATTTTACCCTCCCTCCAACACCAGCAAACAAATATGGGGAGTTGTTAAGGAAATTGCCTGATTGACCAGGTTCCAAACTCTCACCAGGACCTCTAATAGGATACCAAGCAGTTAGGAAGATAGGTTCCTGCTTGACTTGTTTCTGACTAATGGGAAAAAATCATNGAGAAATACTATCATCCCCATTTTACCCTCCCTCCAACACCAGCAAACAAATATGGGGAGTTGTTAAGGAAATTGCCTGATTGACCAGGTTCCAAACTCTCACCAGGACCTCTAATAGGATACCAAGCAGTTAGGAAGATAGGTTCCTGCTTGACTTGTTTCTGACTAATGGGAAAAAATCATCAATATATTCTTTTCAACATAATGATACTTACAGAAGTTTTTGGCAGACATTGTCAGATTAGGGCAATTCTTCTCTCATTGTAGATTTAGCAAGCTTTTCTTTTTACATGAAAGGGTGAAGCGAAAGTGGCTCAGTCCTGTCCAACTATTTGCAGCCCCATGGATTGTATAGTCCAGTTTTCCAGGCCAGAATACTGGAATGGGTGGCCTTTCCCTTCTCCAGGGGCTCTTCCGCACCCAGGGATGGAACCCAGGTCTCCCACACTGCAGGCGGATTGTTTACCAGCTGAGCCACAGGGCCCATGAATGGGTATGGAATTTTATTAAATGCCTTTAATCAAGAGAAATATTCACCATACTATAATTCTCCACATTAACCAGTTCATTTTTAGGAAAGATATAAAATGTCAAGGTCGTAAAACCCAAAGACAGATTAAAGATACTTCCCAGATTAAAAGAAGACTAAAAAAGCCTGTCAGATGCCTCAGGGGACCCTGGATGAACAAAAGAATTTATTTTGCCATAAAAGGGGACGAAGGTGGAATTCGAATTAGGTGTGTAGATCAGATAAATGGCTGAGGAAAAACACATATACACACACGTTTGTGTGTCTGTGTGCTTATCCATTCGGTTGTGTCCGACTCTTGGCAACCCCATGGACTATAGCCCACCAGGCTCCTTTGTCCATGGGGTTTCCCAGACAAGAATACTGGAGTGGGTTGCCATTTCCTCCTCCAGGGGATCTTCCCCACCCAGGGACTGGATCCATGTCTTCTTCATCTCCTGCATTGGCAGGTGGATTCTTTACCACTGAGCCACCCGGGAAACCCATGTACATACCTGTAGCTGCTGTGAATAGCGACACATGTGTATATATACACATGCATTACATATATAATGAAAAGGAGAGAATGGTTATATGCAGGTAGATATAGAGGGCTTCCAGGTGGCACTACGGGTAAAGAGCCTGCCTTCCAATGCAGGAGACTTTGGAGACGCAGCTTGAATGCCCAGGTGGGGAAGATCCCCTGCAGGAAGGCACGGCAATGCACCCCTGTCTTCTTGCCAGGAGAATCCCCGTGGACAGAGGAGCCTGGCGGGCCACAGGCCGTGGGGTCACAAAGAGTCGGACGCGACTGAAGAGCCTTAGCACCGCACAACACAGGCAGGTCTAGAAAGGGGAAGGGAACGTTTACAGAAATGTGATAGAATTTACTGAGTGGGAAACCTGAATGATGGTCGTGAAGAGAGCTGTACTTTCCTGTAAGTCTGAAAATATGAAAAGCAAAGAGGTTTTAAAACCTCACACGAAGAGTGGGGGTTTTACACTGGATTGATGTGCGCTCGTTTTTAAAACAGAAAAATTATAAAAGATCCTCTACTTAAAACAATGGGCACTGTGTTCACAGTTGGCATTTTTACTGCCAATATGGGATTTTGACGAATAGGTGGTATTATGTATTAATATAAGTTTATTATTTTATTCTTTTTGCCTTAAATTATTAACTCAGTGGTAGATTTCTTTTCCTTCCTAGTTTAAAAAAAATCTATAGTTTAAATGTGCTTTTATTTCCTGTATATCTGCCTTACTCCTCCAACTCACACGTTTATAGGAATTAAATTATTTATTATTCAAAACTTATGCTTCCTCATCATGACCTGTTTAAAACAGTGATCTGTGACCTTTTGTCTGCACACGCCATAAGGAAAATATTCCCGAACTCTGAGTACTTATGAACTCTTCTAGTATCACCACCAATTCAGTTTAACATTTGGGAAGCTAACATTTACTTTTAGATATAAGTAAAATGTGGCTTTAGATGTGGCTTGATGTCTTCCCATCACATTCAGTGGATTACTTTACACAGACTGGTTCTGGCCCCCCACCCACCCAATGCCACACAGACTTTGAAATTTGTGAGCCACGTGGCTTCACCCCTGCTTATACACATGAATTCCCCTCTGCTTTGAGTCTAGGGAGACTTCTATTTATGCCTAAAGATATTTTGCACATAATTTCCAGTTGCTGTTTCATCAGTCATTCCAGTTGTTTGGAGTGTATATGATTATAAGCATGCTCTCCCCACCATCTGAAACAAACAAACAAAAAATACCTTAAAATATTTAAGGGGCACCTTGAATAAGAGATATTGTTCCAAAAAGCAAAGCCAGGATAAATGGGTAAAAGTGGGACACGTTCCCATTGAAGACACAGAGAAGCTTTCTTAAAAGACATCCCCACAATGAGAAGGCAATGGCACCCCACTCCAGTACTCTTGCCTGGAAAATCCCATGGACGGAGGAGCCTGGTGGGCTGCAGTCCATGGGGTCGCTAACAGTCGGACAGACTGAGCGACTTCACTTTCAATTTTCACTTTCATGCATTGGAGAAGGAAATGGCAACCCACTCCAGTGTTCTTGCCTGGAGAATCCCAGGGACGGGGGAGCCTGGTGGGCTGCCATCTCTGGGGTCGCTCGGAGTCGGACATGACTGAAGCGACTTAGCAGCAGCAGCAGCAGCCACAATGAGAAGGGTAGTCTTTCACTTTCCAGGCAGATGCGCAGTGGACAAAGTCATGTCACGAGCTTGGATGCAGACCCAGCACCACGGCCTCTTCAATGCCAGTCTTTGCTGAGTCGCACTGGAGGCTCCCCTGCCCTGGCTAACCGTTTAAGGTTTAAGGCTACAACACCGGAGAAGAATTAAGCATGGTGTTCAATCACAGTGGCAGGAAGCAAGCACACAAGACTTAAGAACAGGATTTCAAAAGTAAGACATTTCATTTGAGTGTGATAATGGCGCACAGAAAGCAGCCACCACGCATGTGTGCTAAGTCACTACAGTTGTGTCCGACTCCTTGTGACTCTGTGGAATGTAGCTCTGTCCATGGGATTCTCCAGCAAGAATACTGAAGTGGGTTCCTATTTCCTACTCAAGGGGATCTTCCCACCCCAGGGATCGAACCTGAGCCTCTTATATCTCCTGCATTAGCAGGCACGTTCTTTACCACTAGCAGGGTGACTCACAGAAGGTAGCATTCAGCGTAGCCTAAAAGGTTCCCAGGTAGAAGCTAAAAGGAGAGCGAAGTCTAGGCTCTGTGGATAACACAAAAGAGGAATATCCTGGTTTTGTGATCAAGAGACAAAAAGATCCCTTTTAAGAGTATTTTGGATGATGAAGGAAGAATGTGAGATGAGTTTGAACAAAGCACCCAAAGAAGGAAGGAAAAAGAAGTAACTTTAGTAATTTAGGCACAACACTTGTCCACAGCTGGGTCTAAGACATCGGATGGGGAAAAGGAAAAATCCCAAGAGAAACACCAGACAAAAGAAAGGACACTTACTGGAAGAGACCAGATCACAGACTTTGCAGGTTATAGCTGCAGAGAGAAATACCATATTACTTAATATTTTTATGGTGTTTTTCAGTTTGAGACTTAAAAATTAATTCTAAGTCCTCAAGCCTGAAAGACTAAGCATAACACAATGATATTAGGCAGTAGCTAAAACCCCAAAGTCTGTATTGAGCTACATTACAGGGGTAAATTTCCATTTTTTGGCTGATTTGGGAAACCAATGGCAACATCTCAACTCAAAGATATTAATACATACAAACGCAGCTCACTCACTAAGGAGGAGGCACACATCACAGAGACACTTACCATCTGTGTTTTTTGTGAAGCATGTTTTTCTAAGTGTCTTATGTAAGATTGGACTGTATCAGCTGCCTCAAGCCTAGAAAATAATTATTTCATATTTCAAAAATAATGTACAGTGAAACAGGTAACAACATTTTATACAGCCAGTGACACATGATAGAAAACAAGATAAGCATTTCAGTTGAAAGTTTTTAAGACAAAACCAAGTTCAGTTTTTGGAAATAAGACTGGAAACTAGTTTTTACCATCTCCCCCCTTCCACCCCATCCACTTGCTAATTCTCATGTCTTCAAGATGAAGCCCAATAGCCCGAAATCTACAGATCCCAAGAGTCTGATATTAATACATGCAGGCTGGAGCAGACTACTTTTTTGCTCACACACATTTTAGAGTTTGGATAACATGTCACAGTCCTACAGTTTCAGAAGTCTTTCCACTTTCAGATTGCCAGCAGCCAGTTTTGAAATCATAAATAATTTCTGCTCTACTTACAGTTTTGCATGTCTAACAGTTATGTCCATTTTGGGTGTCACTTTCTGTAGATTCTGCTGCAAGGTCAGGGCTGTTCCATAATTTCCCTTAATGTAGACTATTAGCCAATGATCCAGTGACATTGCTCTAAGTAATGGTACCTCCCTTGTGTTTTTGGACCAGTCTGCTTTATGGTTGTCAAACTGGAAGAGAATTCCAAGCCATGGTATAAAATTCATTAAAAAGGAAAAACTGACATCATCTAAGATCCTTTCCATTGTAAATGCTGTGATATTTCCTATTGAAACATTATCATTTTAAACTTCAGTCATGATAGGATAAGTTTATTATAACTAATATAAAATCTGACATGTTTTCAAACACGTTTGTTAAAAAAGTAACCGCCCCACCCTCTGCCTGCCCCGCTTCCCCCCCATCCCCACAAGACAGAGTTATAAGAACCTGGACAGAGTTCAAGTTTTAAACGTGAAATTCTCATTCATTAGTTGATCCTTGAAAGCTCCAAAACATTATATTCTAAAAAAAGTCCATTAAAATCAAGAAATCAACAAGTCACTTGCTTTCTGCTGTCATTATGATGTTTATTCAAAATGCTGAGGGATAAGAACAGGTAACACCGGACTGCATGAGACAAATATTCAAACTGCATGGATTGGGACTTGCCTGGTGGTCCAGTGGCTAGGACTCTGTGCTCCCAATGCCAGGGGCTCAGGTTCGATTCCAGGTCAGGGAACTCGATTTTTCATGCTGCAACTAAGATCCAGTACAGCCAAATAAAGATTTTTTAAGTATATGGATCTATGAAATCACAAACAATTGAGATGAGATTACTGGGAGTATTAAATATTGACTTAAAAAAGCAATCTCAAGGAAATCTTTGTCCATTGTAGACTTCAGCCACTGATCTAAAGTATTAGCTACTTTTCCTTAAGATATAGGTTAGTAACACTGGAGTTCTACCATGGGTAATTCTGGGTTATTTTGATTTTAGATATTTAAGGATATTGTGACTCTTTAAGGATACATTTGGTAGATTATTTTGCCATGAGAGAATGTACACAATACTATTAATAACAAGGATATAATATTAACACATATGAGTTTACTATATGCCAAGCATGTTACATGCATTTTTATTGAATGTTGACTTGTCCTCTCATAGAGAGAAAGGACAGGTAGTATGGAAAGAGTTATTGACACGACCAAGTTAGTCTCTCTTTGGGTTGTTAGTAATTTGACTCAACTCTGAAATGACAATTCTGAAGCTCTTACCATCCTTCTTCCTTGGTGAATTCTTACATCTTGTAGAGTTCTTCCAGAAAGGGACAAAAACCCCTCCTCGAGTTCCAAATTCCAGTCTCCAAGCTCCCTCTGCACAGTATTATTTCTGAAAGAAAAGACATTTCCACGTGACCAAACCCAAGAAAGTAAGCAAAGACAGTTATCCATTTGCAGTATTTCTCTCATCTAAAGATCCTCACTGCTTGTCCTTTGTGTCAAGATGCTACCAATAAACTCCCTGAACTCTGCAACAGTCTTGTCTTTGTTCTCACATCTGTTCGGGCACTCAGAATCTATTTCAGTCTTACCCTCGCAATGACAGAAAAAAAATAGTTGCCCTTCCCTCCCCCGTCGCCTCCCAAATATAATTTTCCTTCCAATCATCACTTTTTAATTGAAGAAATCTGAGATGCCAAGTGATCCACACAGGTCTTTACTTCATACTCCCACCCAGAAAAGTAGCACTTACTCCACACAGCTTGTGGGGTCTTAGTTCTCCAACCAGGGGTTGAACCTGTGTCCTCAGCAGTGAAAGCAGAGTCCTAACCACTGGATCACCACGGAATTCCCAAGCACTTACTTTCTTAAAGCATCCATAAATGTTAGCAGTTTATGCTGCCTTCTATCAGGATCCATCCTCGTGTGGATGGACAAGTCTCTCATCATTCTGTAGTCTTTACGCATGTCATCCTTAAGCCTTTAAAAAAAAAAATTTGAAAGATAACATGCTGAACAAGCAAGGATAGCTTTGTATTAGAGGAGACTTAACTATTGTGTCCGGAAGGAGGAGGGAATCAGAGAGAACACAGGTCTGGGTCATGTGGAATCTTATGAAAAAGCCTGTAAAGTAATACTGGTCTTTAAAGAAGGGGTGTCTTTTATGAAGATGGGATAAATCCGCAGTGCCTGTCAGGTGGCACAGCTCAGGAATCAGCACGATAGGCTGATGAGGCGTGTCCTGTCAGCTCTTTTTCCATTCGCCTTTGGTGATCAAATGTGGCTGATTTAAGGTAGTGACCACTGCACCATACCGCTGTTGGACAGAAGAGCAAACACTGCATGACTATTAGCAAAATCTTAGGAACGTCACATAAATAGGCGCAAAGGTATATTTTCGGATCACAGTTGGAGACCCAGAGGTGTAGTGATACAGCTTCCCCAAGTTCAAGAAAGCACCAAAAATATTCTGAATGTTCTCTTGATTTGATGCCCCAGGGATCACTGATGGCCAAAAAGAGTAGGACACCCACCAAACATAATGGAATTAGCGTGCAACCCTTCTTAATATAGATGCAGATAGGTGAGAGACTCTCGGAATGTGCATTTCTCACCACAGTAATGCCCTGAAACTTTCCAAAACACGTTGAGAACTTTCAAGAGGATTCCCATTAGTAACAGGGAACAAAAAAGCCCTGGCCACTTTTTAGAGTGGCAGTTATACACCTATTCCCAGCATTCCTCCTTGTTTATTTGCCCTAAGTCCTTAGCCCTACTTCCAGTAAGGAAGTTCAGTTCAGTTCAGTTGCTCAGTCATGTCTGACTCTTTGCAACCCCATGAATCGCAGCACGCCAGGCCTCCCTGTCTACCACCAACTCCCGGAGTTCACTCAAACTCATGTCCATCGAGTCAGAGATGCCATCCAACCATCTCATCCTCTGTCATCCCCTTCTCCTCCTGCCCCCAATCTCTCCCAGCATCAGAGTCTTTTCCAATGAGTCAACTCTTCGCATGAGGTGGCCAAAGTACTGGAGTTTCAGCCTCAGCCCTTCCAATGAACACCCAGGATTGATCTCCTTTAGAATGGACTGGTTGGATCTCCTTGCAGTCCAAGGGACTCTCAAGAGTCTTCTCCAACACCACAGTTCAAAAGCATCAATTCTTCGGCACTCAGCTTTCTTCACAGTCCAACTCTCACATCCATACATGACCACTGGAAAAACCATAGCCTTGACTAGGTGGACTTTGTTGGCAAAGTAATATCTCTGCTTTTGAATATGCTATCTAGGTTGGTCATAACTTTTCTTCCAAAGAGTAAGCATCTTTTAATTTCATGGCCAGTAAGGAAAGGCATCTTCTAAGACATCACAATCAGAAGTTCCTATCCCTAAGACAGCAAATTCTTGTACAACAGGGCGCCTGTACTCCCAACCCAAAGTGGAGATTCTTCATAGAAGAATGGACCTTGTTAGCAAGGTCCTCATCAGTAATAAGTTAGCCACATGAATTGTGGTATCATCTGGCATTTAAAGGCTTCCCTGATAGCTCAGTTGGTAAAGAATCTGCCTGCAATCCGGGAGACCCCAATTCCTGGGTCGGGAAGATCCGCTGGAGAAGGGATAGGCTACCCACTCCAGTATTCTTGGGCTTCTCTTGTGGCTCAGCTGGTACAGAATCTGCCTGCAATGCAGGAGACCTGGGTTTGATCCCTGGGTTGGGAAGATCCCCTGGAGAAAGGAAAGGCTACCCACTCCAGTATTCTGGCCTGGAGAACTCCAGACTGTATACTCCATGGGGCTGCAAAGAGTCGGACACAACCGAGCGACTTTCACTTTCACTCACTGGCATTTAAGCTTCTGGGAACTTCAAAAGGAGCTTGTTCCCAAAATGAAAACTCCAGGCTGTACCCCCTGTGACTCCAGACTCATCGACAGGCCCAGAGAGAATGCTTTAACTTACCCACTTTTGCAAAGAAATGATACTGAGCTCACCACATCTGTACACGGAAGAGAAGCGTTCACTAAGTCAGGTTCGTCAGCCTACAACTTCCAGCCTAAGGGACCTGAGAGCCAGTAAGCTGCTTCTACCTCTCTTAATATCACAACCTTGGAGTCCACTTGTTAAGATGGTAGAGCCACAAAATGGTAACAGATGGGATCTCCGAGCGTTTCAGAGCCAGAAGTATTCAAGCCAGAAGTAAGCCTTTTAAAACGAACTCACTGATATTTCAGTTTGCAATTCCATAGTGCCCGTCTCATCCCAGAGCAGTCCCCAAACCAGCTCCTCCCACAGACTCCCCTATTTCAGTAAATAAAGCCACCCTCCACTCACTTCCTCGGATAAAGCCCAGAGGGTTACGTTTCGGTCGTCCCTTTCCTCCACTTATCACATCCAAGCCTTGGCTATGTCCTCTCCATACTTCTCCCACCCTGCTCCAGACCAACCACCATTTAAGTCAGCTGACTTAATAACCTTCTCACGGGTTTCCCTTCCTTCATTTTTACCCCCATGCAGCCCATTCTCTGTACCTTAGATGAGACATCTTACAAATGTCTGCATAAGTTGACTGGATGATAACATCCAATTTCTCTCGAGAATACTCCACCCTTGTTTGGGCTCTGGATACGCCATGCCCATCCTGAAAATAGTGTCTTTATACCACCTCTTTTCTTTCATCCACACCCAGCTGGCTCCTTGCTGACACTGGGTATCAGCTTCTCCGAGGAGCTTTTGAGGGATATGCAAACCAAGTAGCCACAGGACACTCTCCATAACGCCACCCAGTTTCAATCGTCTCCACAGCCCTTGTAACTGTTAGCATAGTTTTCCTCTTTCATCACCTCTCTGTCCACAATGAGAAGGCAAGTCCCTTGAGAGCTGACAACTCAACTGTCTTACTAATGTGTACCCAAGATATACAATAGGCATTCACTAAATGCGTTAGGGATTGAAATGAACAACCAATAAGTGTGAAACACAAATGAAGATGTCCTAATAACCACCCCTTGAAGGGAGGTCAGAGGTCTATGTACCTACAAATTCCAAGTAGCTTTGGGTCCCAATATAATACAGGCTTTTTAAGTGTCAATGTACAACTTTTAAAAATGTATCCATTTACAAGTTCTTTCCGTTTGTCACATATATCTACCATTCCTTTAATTATCTTTCTTTTATGAGCCAAAACTAGAAAACCAACCTTACCTACTGGCCTCAGTTTATGTCTTTGCGAGCACTCAAATTAAAAATAGAGGAATCCATGAATGAAGAGATTTAACACATAAGAGGCATCATTTCAGATTGCAGTTGGTCATTCTTTTTGAACCAAGTTGTGCAGGGCTGAAGCTCCTCCGTAACATTCTCATTCCTGAAGTTCTACCATATTTTATATTTTCTACCTAACAACTCTATGTATTTAACACTACCATAGCCTAAAACTGACAGGAAGGGCCATCTTGGAGCCATTCTAATTATGTGACTTTACCCTATACACAAGGCACTGGAATGCATGGATAATCGATATAAGCCAAGCTACAAAGCCCCAAAGGGAGAATATACACAAATATATACATATGTATATCTAAATAAGACTTGAGACATATGCTTAACTATATAAGGAAAAATTTTTAAGACAAATGTGTTTAAAGATAATTTCATACCTCCTTATAGTAGTCTACAAAGGAGATTTCACTGCCATCTGATTTGGTAAATGTAGAGCTGGGAGACATCTCCCAAATAATATCATCCACTCTGTAGGTTCTGTTATTATACCTGCAGGATAATCATGGAATATATGGTATTATTCCTGACTTTAGTGCATGGAACCATATAAAAAGGAAGTGGTTTAAAATCCTACTCTAATTGTAAGATATATCAGCTTTGTTAAGATTAATTCATATAACATGTAATTCACCCATGTAAGTGTGAAATCTAGTGATTTTTAGTATATTCACAGAGTCATGCATCCATTAATGCAATTTTAGAATATTTTCATTAACCAAAGAAGAAACACCTTAACTATGAGCTTAACTATACTTGACTCTAAGCTCATAGTCAAGTATAGTTAAGCTTAACTCTACTTAAACTATAAGTCACCCCAGACCTTAAGCCACTACAAGTTTACCTCCTGCCCCTACGTGTTTGCCTACTCATCACATTTCATATAAGTTGAATTATATGAGGTCTTCCCTGACTGGGTTTCTTCATTGGTTCAGTAACACTGTAGCATGTATTGCTACCTCCTTCCTTTTTACCGACAAATAATATACCATTGTATAGACATACCACATTTGTGTTTATCCATTTCCCAGGTGATGAACATTTGGGTTGTTTACACTCAATCTGTTGTGAATAGTGGTGTTGTAGATATTCATATACCAATTTTGGTGGACATGGTTTTATTTCTACTCTAGGAGTAGAATTGCTGGGTCTTATGGTAATGCTATATTTAATACATTGAGGAAATGACAGGCTCTTTCAGCGAGGCCATACCAAATGTATGATGGTTGGTTCCAATTCTTCCACATCCTTGCCAACACTTGTTAACATCTTTCTTTTTCAATTTTAGCTAACCTAGTTAGATAGGAAGTAGTATTTCATTGTGGTTTGAATTTGCATTTCCTTGATAGCTAATGATGTTGAGCATCTTTTCATGTGATTATTGGCCATTTGTATATTCTAGGTGGAGAAATGTCTATTCAGACTCTTTGCTCATTTTTTAAAGTCAAGTTTCTTTCAGTTATTGAGTTGTAAATATTCTTTATGCATCTAGACATAAATTATTTACTACATGAGATTTGCAAATATTTCCCCCATTCGCCAGTTGTCTATTCACCTGTATGACAGTGTTCTTTAAGAACATTTTGTATTTGGTTAAGTCCAATTTGTTTTTTTGGCATCACTTGTGCTTTTGGTGACTTTTCTGATAAGGTTTTTGCATAACTCAAAGTCAAATAATTTACTCATGTTTTCTTTTAAAATTTTTATTTAGGTCTATTTTCAGTTAATTTTTTAGTAAATTTGAATTAATTTTGTATATCCTATGATGAAGAGGCAGGTAAATATACAGCTACCCCAACGATAGTTGTTGAAAAGAAGACTATTCTTTTCTTGACTGAATTGTCCCCATACCCTTGTCAAAAAGTCAACTGACTTTAATAGTGAGGGTTAAATGCATGGATTCCTTATTCTGTTTCACTGACTTTTATGTCTATCCTTATATCAGCATCACACTGTCTTGATTACTGTAGCTTCATAATAAGGTTTGAAATTAGGAAGTGTGAGTCTTCCAATTCTGGTCTTCTTAAGATGGGTTTTAAACTTACTTAGTCAAAATGTCCTCTTATCAATTTAAGATTTCTAGTGTAGAGGGAGTTTAAAAATAAAAACTTCCTTCAAATGGAAATTTGCTAGATTATAACTGAGCACAAATTTTTAAAAACAGCTATAGACAAAGAGAAAGGAAAATAAATTTGGAAGAAGCATACATACCCTCATGTGCAATAAGGGTTCAGAGCCAATGACCGAATTAGCAGTAGGACATACAAGGACTGCAGAGTTTACAATTGACTTCTTACATACTTACATACTTCTATGCTGTATAACTCAGTGAGAAAAAGTATCTAATGATTCTTACCATTTTCATGCTATTTCTGCTTCTGAATGTCAACATTTAATCATTTTAAAATCCTAGGAACTTCTCTAATGAAAAAAAGTAAAAGTGTTTGCATAGGTTTTCAAAAAGCAGACTTACTTTGTAAGAACAGATGACCCAACTAATTTTCTAAGAATCTTCTCTTTGGCATCGTCTCCTCTGGCTTTTTCACGAGTGTGTGATATTAAATCATAAGCAGTTTCCATTCGGAGCAGTTTATGGCTCACATCAGCACAGAGAGTAAGACCAGTTTCATATGGAAGAATAGAAGTAACATAGCCAGGCCATATTTCCAACCTGCAAACAAGTTAGGTGTGGGTGTCAAGATCCCAGCTCTGGACATAAAGCCAAGTGGTAGAGGACCTAAACTCACTGCCTAAAATGCATACTGTTGGTGTCAGTTTTAGTCTCTTATTTTTAATAATCACTGATCTTTTGAAGGATCTTCAAATAGAGACTTTTACCAGACGTGCTACATCTTTGTTAAATCATTTTTATTACCACTTGCAGCCTTAAACTATTATATATGCTCATGTGAGAATACATGATAATATGTAAATTATATACACATATACCAACGAAGAATTGATGCTTTTGACTGGTGTTGGAGAAGACTTTTGAGAGTCCCTTGGACTGCAAGGAGATCCAACCAGTCCATTCTAAAGATCTGTCCTGGGTGTTCTTTGGAAGGACTGATACTGAAAAGAAACTCCAGTACTTTGGCCACCTCATGCGAAGAGTTGACTCATTGGGAAAGACTCTGATGCTGGGAGGGACTGAGGGCAGGAGGAGAAGGGGACGACAGAGGATGAGATGGCTGGATGGCATCACCGACTCGATGGACGTTGAGTTTGAGTGAACTCCGGGAGCTGGTGATGGACAGGGAGGCCTGATGTGCTGCGATTCATGGGGTCACAAAGAGTCCGACACGACTGAGAGACTGAACTGAACTGATACCAATAAGTAATAGATGCACACAGAGGCAAGTGTTGGATTGACTATAATTTCAGAGAAATTATCCAAGTTTCAGATGATAGATTTCCTAAGGTTTATACAATAACTGACCATCTTAAAAGTTTATGCTTATCATGCTAGGAATTTTTAGGGTAAATAAATTTAAGTTTAAATTATAAATTCAGTTGTGACTTAGTTGTTCACAGTCATTGGATAGTATTTAAAAGATCACTTGTAAATCATACACCAGTTCAGATGAGCAACTTTCTCAAAAGTTTCTATGATTATGTCTACAGAATGTGAAACTTTGCACTTCATAGACCACTTCATACATACCTACACTCGTTGAACTCAGTCTTCTAATTTTTATTGTAATAGTTGTGACCAATTTGGTTCAAATCCATCTTCTCCAACATTCTAGAAATGGAAGAATAGGTTTTGTTGAAAGTGCAGTGAATATTAGTAAGCATTTGTTAACATACATAAGGATGCATTAGAGAGGGAAATGATCTGTCAGTGGTTTTCTTTATACTAACAACATAAAATACCTGATACTGACTATAAATGACAAGTAAATTATTAATACATTACTGAGGTGAATGCTGCTGCTGCTAAGTCACTTCAGTCGTGTTCGACTCTGTGTGATCCCATAGACGGCAGCCCACTAGGCTCCCCCATCCCTGGGATTCACCAGGCACGAACAATGGAGTGGGTTGCCATTTCCTTCTCCAATGCATGAAAGTGAAAAGTGAAAGTGAAGTCGCTCAGTCATATCCAGCTCTTAGCGACTCCATGGACTGCAGCCTACCAGGCTCCTCCGTCCATGGGATTTTCCAGGCAGGAGTACTGGAGTGGAGTGCCATTGCCTTCTCCGACTGAGGTGAATACTGAAGTTAATTTAACCTCAAATTTTATCTTTCATAATACAAAACAGTATAACATGGAAAGGCCATCAGTATGTTCTTCATTCCTAGAAATGAATCGAAACATCTTTTGCAGTCTAGGTGTTCCAAGTTTTAATTTTGACTATTTGTTCATTATAGTGCGTCTAGAACAGAAAACAAGTATATTTTGTCTAGAAAGAAATAAGCATGGATATACATAGTTGATGTCTATTACTTCTTCTAGACAGGTCCCTGACAGGGAAAGTAGAGGTGGGCAGGAAGTGGAATATTGAAGAAACCCATGGAATTTGCACATGCCTCGCTAAAGCTCCAGTGTCATTTCATCTCAGAAGATCCCTCACCCTCTCAGAATGTGGGACTTGTCAAGAACACAAAATGCTAGAAGCACATGGCTGTGTTCAGCATCACTGACACAGAGTAGTGTGTGTCAACCGAATCTGAAGGAAACCCTCTTACATACTTTCTAAAGAGAATGTTGTAATAGCAGAGGCAGTCTGGAGAAGTGGTCTGGAGTTCTCTGGAGAGCTCGAAGGTTATCTTCACAGGTTCATTTTTCAACTTGCTGACCACTTCGTTTTTCTGAGAGGAAGAAAAAAAAAATTCCCTTAGTTCTTCCAAGGAAACTAAGCTCCACTGTGCGATAGATCAAACTGTCACTTGGCTGCCCAGCACAGCACAAGGGCAAGGAGCAGTCTCTTCCACCGAAAGGCAGACGCAGGCAAAAAATGGGATGGACAAGACCAAAGAGAAGAGTCAGAATTAAATGTTCAAGTCAAAACTTTCATGTAAGCAAGTTCCTATGTGACCCTTTACTGGAGAAGTTTATAGGATAAAACAGTAAGTCTCTCTTAATGTTTTTTGGTTTTTTTCTGCTTAAAAAAAAAAAAAGGAGGGAACAGGGGATTTTAAAAATTGTTGTTGCTACCATTTAGTTGCTCAGTTTTATCTGACTCTTATGCAACCCCATGGACTCTAGCCCTCCAGGGCTCCTCTGTCGATGGGGTTTCCAAGGAAAGAATACTAGAGTGGGTTGCCATTATTCAGCTTCAGTATCAGCATTTGAAACATAGTGTGCCATCAAAAAAGGTAAACGTCATATTTTACCTTTACGTCAAATAAATTCAGTTTAGGCGCTAAGATGAGACACTAGAGAGTGTCAGTGAAAATTAAGCATGGTACGTGGGTTAGTTACAAGTCCTATGGGCAAGCAGTGTGTAGGATTTCTCCACAAACTGTTGTGCAGGAATGGTGAGAGTTTGGCTACTCTAGAGTGAAAAATGGGAGAGAAGAACAACGTAGAATACTACTACAGATGTAGTGGAAGAATGTAGGAAGACGCAGAATACTACTTAACCGTTTCCCCTAGCGAGCGAGGTAACAGCAGAGTTTCCGCCGTATATACAACGATTTCCCAGGAACTCTTCAAGTTGAGAGAGTAAAGCTTCCCGTTTGCTTCCGTCCTCTATGTCTGGCGTGTAGATGACGTTGTACTTGTATAAATGCCTCTGAGAGCAAGACTTGAGCCGGACATGATTCAAAAATAGCATTACCGGGCTACCTTGCGTGCCTGGGAAAATGGAATCACGTGGCAGTCATGAGACAGTCCGGCTGATCAGACCCCAAAAAGATGATCTGGACACCATGATACAGAGAGCCAGAGTTAGATCCAACAAGGGAGGTGGTCAGCAAATGACATAAGCAGTTATACACGCCTGGCATCCAGAATCCCTCACATGCGTTTAGGTGAGTCCTTATCCAAGCCCACACTTAGGAAGTTCAGGGAGAGAGGTATTCAACAGAGGTATTTAAATACAGGTATTTAACAGATATATTTCTATATTTAACAGAAATATCAAAAGAAAACCTCTGCAGCACAAATGTCCCAAAAGCTGGGGATTGGGGAAGGGGAGCCACTGTACATAATAATGTTTTTATTTTTGGGGGGGTGCAGTTTATTAATCAGTATGTCTCAGCACAAGCAAAGAACTGGGTCATTCTATCTTAGTGCCTATAAAAGCAAGAGAGGAAAATGAGTACCTCCAGGACTCTAAAGTAAGTCTTAATTTCTGCAAAAGTGAAAGTTATAAAATTGTAAGGAGGTGAAAGGGCACCTCCACTTAAAGTGATGGTATAAAGCATCAGAGACACTTAAACAACTCCGTAAAGTTGTATTGTTAATGGCCAGCATGCCTTTTGTCGACTCTCTAACGTGGACCAAGTTCTGCCGAGTATTTACCACAGAGTCTGGATAATCTCTACCAACATCCCTCTTCTTCCTCAGCAAGGATCCCTGTGACCCAGATGCCGGTTGAAGTTCTTCTATGTACAAACAAGCATAACAGTTGTTAATTTACACAAAAAGGGAAATGTCACTAGAAAGGACAATATTACACCCCAGCTATTAAGATTTTTTTGAGGTAGAAAAGATAGCAAAGGAACCAAACGTTACTTAGCAACGGGTCACCAGAAAAGAGGGCTTCCCCGGTGGCGCAGTGGTAGAGAATTCACCTGCCAACGCAGGAGACCCAGGTTCAATCCCGGGGTCAGGAAGATTCCCTGGAGAAGGAAATGGCAACCTGCTCTAATATTCTTGCCTGGAGAATCCCATGGAGAGAGGAGCCTGGTGGGTTATAGTCCATGGGATCACAAAGAGTTGGACACGACTGAGTGACTAACTCTGTCATGTACTAAACATTCTCTGCCCTTCACCGAATCTTTCTTCCTCCCTCTTTTTACCTGAAGGCTGAGACGTTGCTTCTGCTCCTGCTGGTGGTCCAGCCTCAGCCTCGTGTCTAACACCTGTCAAAGACTGGAGTCTAGGCTGGATTTGACGAGTTGCTGAGCCTGCACGTTTTGGGGAGATAGAGTAATGTTATCCATATGTTCAGCTATCATCCAAAAGTTATCATGTGCCTGCCATGTGCCATAACACATGTATCAGGGCATAAAGCAAAGGAACTTCCTTGAAAAGCTCATATTCCAGTGACAGAAAATAAATCAACAATTAACTTACAAAGCATGAATATGATAATTGCTGGGGAAATGAAAAAAAGTCGGAGGAAGCCAAGTATGAAAAACCCTGGAAAGGTGGGGCGTGAAGGAGGCTGGTTGCCTTGACTCATGGGGGACAGAGCCTCAGCGAGAAGTTGACCCTGCAACAAAGGCTGGGAGGCAGCGAGTTAACAAACCACACGAACCTCAGGTGGAAGAAAGAGCAAAGCTCCTACGGAAGAACAGCTCAAGGAAGAGCGAGACGAACAAGGGAAGGAGAAGCAGGAGGACTCGGGGGCAGTGGGAGGGGGGCCAGCTAAAGGGATTCGCCTCCGACTCTGAGAAAACAGGAGCCCTTACAGGGTGTGGGCTGAACGTGAACCCAAGACATCTGGTTCGATGCTGGGAACAGACTGAGGGTGAGACCAGGGCAAAGGCAAGACGAGTTAGGCAGCCATTCGTGGGGTCCAGCCAGGGACGCTGGTGGTTTGGCCCAGTAGTAATAAAGAGGGTGAACAATGATCAAAGACCGGATTTTTTTTTTTTTTTGCGAGTCGGGGGGGACACCAGTACTTCCTGGTGGTTTCTGTCAAGGGTTTGAGGTCAAGAGAGGATACATCCGAAGGTTTCGGCCTCAACAACTGGAAGAAGGCGATTTCATCAAGTGAAGTAGTTAGGAATTATCTGGGAGGGCAAATCAAGAATGTGAGACATCCACGGGGATGTTCCTTTGTGCAGGAGAAGGGTCTAGCTGGAGATATAAACACGGGAACCTGGCCACTTACCAGATCACACTTACAGCCATGATACAGATAAGATGACCAAGGGTGTGAGCGCACGGACCACAGAGAAGAGGCCCAAGGATCAGGTCCTGGGCATTTCAACAGCACAGGAGGAGAACCCAGCCAAGGGAAGCTTACAGCAGTGGCTAGTGAAGTCAGCAGAAAGCCAAGGGTGTGTGGTGGCGGGACCACCACACGAGGAGGAGATGACCAAGGAGAGAGGAGGGCTTGACGGTTTCAAGTACAAGCAAATGGCAAGACCGTGGAGGACTGACCCGGAGGACTGACAAAGTAGAGGATACTAGGAAAGCCTGACCAGAGCCTTCTCAGCAGAGGGATGGGGGAGACCCCTGACCGGAGTGAAGAGACAAGACGGAAATAAGGGCTGGCGTTCAGAGTAGACACCAGACTTCTTTGATGAGAAGCAAAGAGAAAGTTAACTATGGGGAAAGCAGAATCCACGAGAGGATTGTTGGTGGTGGGAGTCAGCTCAGCCGGCTGTAGGCAGATGGGAATGACCTAGGACTCAGGAGATAAGAAAGGAGAACCGCAAGAGACATTCAGGGGATGGAGAGTTGGCTAAGGGACCTCAGGCAGGAGCAGAGCCAGTGCCCTGGGGTCTCGGGTGAGGGGCCAAGGCCAGGATGTGGAGATTCAGCGAAGACAGAACTGAAGATCTGCTTGGGTGCCGTATTTGTCTCAGGGACGTAGAAGCTGAGGTTGGAGGCTGAAAATGAAGACAGAGGAGGAGCCAGAGGAGGGAAGAGCAGGCAGCAGGGGGAGAGGATAGGAGACCAGCAGTCCTGGAGGAGAAAGAATGGGACCGCTGGGGTCATGGGACTGCCGGGCCAGCACCAGGATCAATCAGAGGTCGTAAAAGCCAGACCCACCCCACCTCTCCTCAGCACACAAAGAGGACAGGGGATAAGAGAAGACCGAAATGCCTCAGACAGCAGGGATACTGAGTTTTTTAAAAAACGGGTAATTCTGTCCAACTCAATCTGTTCAACGCTTGAATAAAATCGCCCGCGTTGAGGTCACTCCCCAAAGAGGAGTCACTGGCTGAGGCCAAGGGATCTGAGTGCCTTTCCATCCACTCAGGGTTGGAAGAAAGCCTGTGTGCACCTGTGAAGACACACGTGAGAAAGGGAAGCAAGCCGTGGAGACAAAGCCTGCCCACACGGGCAGCCCAGCCGTGGAGTCTGACTCTTCTCGTGAGCTTCTGTCTGCTCTCTCTCAGCAGGAGCGAACTCCATAGCAGGAGAGGAGCTATGCCGGCTGAGCCACCAATCTCCCTCTTTTCTGGAAAGGCAGCCTCTTTCGCATAAAGGAACAATGCGAGGGAGCTCACCGCCGAGCCACGTCTCACTGAGTCAGCGAAGCTCAGGGGTGGGTCTGTCCTGGGCACTGGAGGCACTGGGCGACCCCTCGCCGCCTCGGGCTGAGCGGGCTCCGAGGGTGGTGTGTCCCGCCACCTGCCTCGGGCGTGAACTCTGGCCCTGCTGGTCATTGCTGTCCTGAATCCGATGGTCCTGAAGGGGAGAGACCCTTAAAGAACACAGTTATGTTAGACATCGCTGCACTGTTGCCTGGGAATTTTTTTTTTTTAACGGTAAGCGCCTGGTTACTAATCACACGATTGCCAACCACACCAGCAAAAGGGACTGCAGCAATGAGTCAGAGGAGCGCCCCGTAATAAAAGGCAGGGGGCCTGGGAAGGTACTCACGGGAGTTTAAGAAGATTGCTCCTCGCGATTCTTTTCTTCACGTGGATCCACAAGACACGTGCTTGCTGGTATTAGGCAGGTGTGACTGAGTTCTTACCTATGAGGCATCCCCACAGCACAGTGAGGAGCCCAAATGTCCCCTACACTTTTAACACACTCACACACACACACGTACCCTTAAACTGCTGCCACACATACACACACACACACACACACACACACACACACACACCCTTAAACTGTGACTTCATCTCCGGTCTTGGTCCTCTGGACTCAGCCCACACAGATCACCTTCCGTCTTTCCTCCTCTGCGATTAGGAAGATCTGTGTGTGATGCGCCCACAGTTCTGTGCCCTTGGGTCCCTCTCCTCCAGCCCCACGGTGTCTAAACACCGATTTCTGTGGGGTTAGAGGTGCAGACCTTTCCAAAAAAATTATCCCTCCCCAGGACACAGCCCTGCGCCGCCAAAGCAGTCACCAAGCAGAGGCGGGACTGGAGAGCAGACAAGCCTGGCTGCCTTGCGGGATGCACCTCACCACCCCCACCAGCAGGGCCCACCCCGATTTTAATTTCAACCCTGCTGCCCCGCCTCTTCCGGCACCGCCTCCATCCGGGACCCAGGTGCAGCCGACTCTGAGTCGCACCTGGCGAAGTTAAGCGATGCTCCGAGTGTCGGTGGGAGGGGTTGAGGGGCTGCTCTGCCTGCCCTTGGGCCCACTGATCCTGCCTCTGAGCCATTCACCGATTAACCTGCCAGGTGACTTTACCAAATGCGGTGCACGTGAAACTCCAGAAACTTACGTCCTTGGCACTTAATTGTTGTTGTCCTTAAGCTGCTAAGTCATGTCTGACTCGTGTGTGACAACCCCATGGACTGCAGCCTGGTCAGTTACAGCCCAATCCTCTGTCCATAGATTCCCAAGCAAGAATACTGGAGTGGGTTGCCCTTTCCTTCTTCAGGGACTATCCCCAATCCAGGGGCTGAACCCGCATCTCCTGCTTGGCAGGCGGATTCTCTACCCCTGAGCCACCTGGGAAGCCCTTAGCACTTAATACTTGAACTAAATCCCTGCTGTTGCCAATGTAGCCAAGTTGTAGCTGCTGTGACCCTCTCTGGACCCTAACGTTGGCTCCTCCCTAATCATCTCCTTGGCATACACATCCCTACAAGAGGATTTGCAGTGATTTGTAAGCCAAGTATTGGAGATCGTTTTTGCAGATGATATTTGTCGTATTCTGCCTGCAATGCAGGAGATGCAGGTTCTGTCGCTGGGTTGGGAAGATCCCCCCAGAGGAGGAAACAGCAACCCACTCCTGTTCTTGCCTAGGAAATCCCGTAGACAGAGGAGCCTGGCAGGCTACAGTCCATGGGGCCACAGAGAGTCAGACACGACTGAGCATATGTGTTCATTGTTTCCAGGTTTTGCCATTCTCTGGCTTTGCCACTTAAAGTAAAAAAGTAAAAGTAAAGTGAAAGTCGCTCAGTCGTGTCTGACTCTCTGCGACCCCATGGACTATACAGTTCACGGAATTCTCCAGGCCAGAATACTGGAGTGGGTAGCCTTTCCCTTCTCCAGGGGATCTTTCTGACCCAGGGATCTAACCCAGGTGTCCCGCATTGCAGGCAGATTCTTCACCAGCTGAGCCACAAGGGAACAAATTTTTTTTTAATCATGAATTCTTTATTTTAATATTTTCATAGTTGCATTGTTCTGCGTTTAATTCCTTGAGTACACACTGAATACCCATTTTAATTACGAGGAAGTTACTGACACTTGAATAACCCTCACCTTACTCACTGCTTTGAAATTCCGTTGTTATCCAACAGAAACCTGTGTGCACACTCGGCTCTAAATCTAAACTCAATTCTGCACTGTCCAGGGTGCTCCAGTAACAATATTTTGTTTGCTGTATCTTGACATGATCCTAAAGATTAAAAAAGCCTAAAAGTGCTCAAAAATTTCTGGCTGTTCTTTTAAATGTATTTTTTCAAATGAACTTTAGAATCCTTGCAATGAGTTCTAGACTGTGACAAATTCTGTCATCCTGTTAACTTGAGGTTGTATTGAATTTAGATGTTGATTTAGTTCTCCCAGGTTGTGGAGTCCTCACTAAGATTTCCCTGGAATATCCGTGTGTCCAGGCTTCCCAGGTGGCTCAGGGGTAAAGAATCAGCTCGCCAATGTAGGGGATGCAGGAGACGCGGGTTTGATCCCTGGGTCGGGAAGATCCCCGGGAGAAGGAAATGGCACCTCACTCCAGAATTCTTGCCTGGGGAATTCCATGGACAGAGAACCCTGGTGAGCTGTGGTCCAAGCGGTCGTAAAAGAGTCGGACACGCCTGAGCAACTAACACTTCCACTATTTTCGGGCGTCTCAGGTTAATGAATTCAGCTCTTTTCTAAGGAAGATGCAAGAGTCTGGGCTCCTTGACATCACTCCTTTGATAAGCACCTGGGTTTCCCTGGTGGCTCAGAGTTTAAAGCGTCTGCCTGGAATTCAGGAGACCTGGGTTCAATCCCTGGGTCGGGAAGATCCCCTGGAGAAGGAAATGGCACCCCACTCCAGTACTCTTGCCTGGAGAATCCCATGGAGGGAGGAGTCTGGTAGGCTACAGTCCATGGGGTCGCAAAGAGTCGGACACGACTGAGCGACTTCACTTTGCTGTCTAGGGCTGGTATCTTTTTCTTTCCCTTCCCGTCCTGAGTCCCCATCTGGGTGCACAGATGGGGGTGGCTGCAGTGGCTGAGGGCTTGGCAATGAGCCATCTGTTTCCATCCTGAGTCCCCTCATGGCTCATGGCAGGAGAGGGCAGCTGCCATGACTGATGGTAGCAACATCTTTTGTTTACTGATATGGCAGTAAAGGATTTTCATCCACAAGGAAAATAAGGAGACCGAAGCCGAGACTGACACAGCAGTGGCAGTGCAGAGCCTTAAACACTTGCACTCCCAGGGAAGTCCCAAGAAATCACTTAGCCTTCACTAGAATGTTCAGTTCAGTTCAGTTCGACCCCATGGACTGCAGCATGCCAGGCCTCCCTGTTCGTCACCAACTCCCAGAGTTCAGATTCATGAAGACTAAAGATCCATCAGAAACAGATACCAAAGAGTGTGGGACTTGAGATACAAATGAGATCCACACTAGGAACTGCCAGTTCCTGAAACAAGAGGGACAGAGCTGGAAGCAGCCCCTAGGCCTCCTAGCCCAGTGGGATGGACTTTTGTTGGAGGAGTGGGATGAGAAAGCCAGGGCAGTCGTTACTAATTGATTACTGTGCTCTTCCCAGCCAGACCTGGATGTGGCCTCAGATTTTCTTAAACAGAGCTCCAGAATTCCAGAACCAACCAACTGGAGTTGGACATCAAGATGAAGCCTGACCCCAACAAAACTATAAGTCAAAAAGATGCAAGCACCCTATGTTCATAACAGCACCATTCATAATAGCCATGACATGGAAACAGCCCAAATGTCCATTGACAGATAAATGGATAAAGAAAATGGATATATATATATATATATATATACACTGAGATCACTGCAGATGGTGATTGCAGCCATGAAATTAAAAGACACTTACTCCTTGGAAGGAAAGTTATGACCAACCTAAACAGCATATTGAAAAGCAGAGATATTACTTTGCCAACAAAGGTCCATCTAGTCAAGGCTATGGTTTTTCCAGTGGTCACGTATGGATGTGAGAGTTGGACTGTGAAGAAAGCTGAACGCCAAAGAACTGATGTTTTTGAACTGTGGTGTTGGAGAAGACTCTTGAAAGTCCCTTGGACTGCAAGGAGATCTAACCAGTCCATTCTGAAGGAGATCAGTCCTGGGTGTTCATTGGAGGGACTGATGCTAAGGCTGAAACTCCAATACTTTGGCCACCTCATGTGAAGAGTTGACTCATTGGAAAAGACTCTGATGCTGGGAGGGATTGGGGGCAGGAGGAGAAGGGGATGACAGAGGATGAGATGGCTGGATGGCATCACTAACTCCATGGACATGAGTTTGAGTGAACTCCGGGAGTTGGTGATGGACAGGGAGGCCTGGTGTGCATGTGGTTGCAAAGAGTCGGATATGACTGAGCGACTGAACTGAACTGATACACACTGAAATATTACTCAGCCACAAAAAAGAATGAATAATGCCATTTACAGCTACATGGATGACCCTGCTGCTGCTAAGTCGCTTCAGTCGTGTCCGACTATGTGCGACCCCATAAACGGCAGCCGTAGAGATTACCATACTATGTGAAGTAAATCAGAAAGAGAAAGACAAACACGACATGGTATCACTTATGTGTTAAATCTAAAATACGACACACAAGAAAGTGAAAGTGTTAGTCGCTCAGTTGTGTCCCACTCTTTTGCGACCCCAAGGACTGTAGCCCGCCAGGCTCCTCTGTCCATGGGATTTCCCAGGCAAGAATACTGGAGTGGGTTGCCATTTCTTTCTCTAGCGGATCTTCCTGACCCAGGGATCGAACCCGCGTCTCCTGCCTCTCCTGCACTGGCAGGTGGATTCCTTACCACTGAGCCATCTATACAAAACAGAACCAGACTCACAGGCGTAGAGAGCAGACTCGTGGTTGCCAGGGGGTGAAGAGGCAGGGGAAGGACAGACGGGAAGTTTGGGATTAGCAGATGCAATCTATTATATAGAGAGTGGAAACAACAGGGTCCTACTGTATAGCACCGGGAGCTATATTCAATATCCTGTGATGAACCGTAATGGAAAAGAATAGCAAACAGAATATGTATGTATAACTGAATCACTTTGCTGTACAGTACAAATTAACACATTGTAAGTCAGCTATACTAAAATAAAAAAATAAGTTTAAAGAAGCTATAAACGAGAATGTTGGAAAAACTAATATACATATATAAGCATTTTCTTTATTCATTCGCCTGCCAATGGAGACATAAACTGCTTTCATGGACTAGCTGTAGTAATTGATGCTGCTATGAAAATGGGTGTACAAATATCTTTGAGGTCTTGCTTTCAATTCCTTTAGGTATACACCCAAAAGTGAAGTTGCTGGTAATTCTAAGTGTTTTGGTAACCACCACAGTGTTCCTTAGTGGCTGCAGCGTTTTAAATTCCCACCAACTGTGTACAAAGGTAACAGTCCCTCCACATCCTCACCAACACTTGCTTTTGTCTCTTTGATAGCAACCCTTGTGATGGAGGTGAGGTGGCACCTCCTCGTAGTCTCCTGTTGGTGTTTGCTAACGATTAGAACCGCTGAGCATCTCTTCACATGCTTGTTGGCCACCTGCATATACTTTGGAAATCAAGTCCGTTCAACTCCTTTGCACGTTTTCAATTGTAACGTTAGTTTTCTGTTACTGAATTCTGAGTTCCTCGTAGACCCTCCCATTGTTCCTGTATATCCTGAATATCAACTCCTTATGTTGTTTACTCACTAAGTCGTGTCCACCCCTTTGCAGCCCTATGGACAGTAATTCTCCAGGCTCCTCAGTCCAAAGGATTCTCCAGGCAAGAATAACTGAAGCGAGTTGCCATGTCCTTCTCCAGGAAATCTTCCCAATCCAAATGTCGAACTCGAGTCTCCTGCATTGGCAGCCAGATTCTTTAGCACTGAGCCACCAGGGAGGCCCAACCCCTCGTGAATAATTTTCAAATATATCCTCTCATTCGCTCAGTTGCCTTTTTTTTTTTTTTTAAACTCTGTGTATTGTGTCCTTTGATGCAGTTTTCATTTGGATGTAGTCCACTTATATATTTTTATTTTGTCGCCTGTGCTTCTGGTGTCACATCCAGGAAATCGCTGCTGGCCTTTGAGGACCTACTTTTAGCACAGGAGACTCTGTTTAATGTCGTGTGGCAGTCTGGGTGGGAGGGAGTTTGGGGGAGAATGGATCCAGGTACATGTATGACTGACTCCCTTTGCTGTTCACCTGAAACTATCACAACATTGTTTGTAAATCGGCTATACCCCAATACGAGTAAAAATTTCAATACAAATAAATAAATACGTAAAAAAGGGGGGAAAAAGAGAACGCATTGACAAACGTCATGTAGCTTTTGCCCTGTTTTGTTCAAGTTTTAAAGATTTCGCTCGTATGTTTACATATTTGATCAGTTTTGAATTAATTTTTGTATATGGCATAAAGTGAGGATCCAACTTTATAATTCTATGACTATTTATGGCATTTCTTCCTGTTTCTCCCTCAACCTTGGCCATTACACGAGCTTTCCACTCACTGCCTCCACCGAGGCAGCTGTCTGCACCTGGAACGCAGAGCCATGAGGTGGCGCTGTTGTCTATTGTGAATATTGGTGACGATCACTCTGTATCAGCATAATTATGGACTGGGCTTCCGTGATAGCTCAGCTGATAAAGAATCTGCCAGCAATGCGGGAGGCTTGGGTTCGATACCTGGATTGGGATGACCCTCTGGAGAAGGGAAAGGCGACCCACTCCAGTGTTCTGGCCTGGAGAATTCCAGGGACTGTATGGTCCATGGGGTCGCAAAGAGTCGGACACGACTGAGCGAGCGACTTTCACTTACAATTATAGAATATGCTGCAATGCAAGAGACCCAAGTTCGATCCTTGGGTCAGGAAGATCCCCTGGAGAAAGGAATGGCTACCTACTCCAGTATTCTTGCCTGGAGAATTCCATGGACAGAGGAGCCTGGCAAGCTACAGTTCATGGGGTCGCAAAAAGTCGAACAACGGCTGAGAGTGAACGGCAAGCACAAACAGAGCCTTTCCATGGGCCTTCGCGTCACTTGATCCTCTCAATGACCCGCAGAAGGAGGTGCCAAGTCACAGACAGGCAAAGTTGCTTACCCAGAGTCACAGAGCTAGGAAGTATCAGAGACAAGATTCGATTCCATAAGCCAGAGGCAGAAGATCTCTGCAGTGAAATTGTTGCTGTACCAACACCAGCTGTCCCTTCCTGGGAAAAGCCTTTTTTTTTTTTTTTTCCTGAAATTAGATGCTTCCTTCCCTTTAGGTTTTAAGATGGTTTTTCTTCTATGAAATATAGCGACAGATTTGTGGTGGCTTTTTGTGTCCTTAGTAACCAAAATTAAAAATTCCTGGAAATTCCCTAGAGGTCCAGTGGTACAGTATAAGTACAGCACAGAGATAAAGTGATTTAATATATGTATATACACGCATGTATATTCTTTTTCAGATCCTTTTTCCTTATAGGTTATTAGCATTTATTTAGATATTTTTTTAAATTTTATAGTTTATTTACAATATGATGTTAGTTTCAAATGTATAGCATGGTGATTGAGTTATACATACATATGGAATCTTTTTTTTTTCAGATTATTTTCCATCTATGTGGAAAGAAAATAGGCCTTTTTGAATCGGGGGTTTGTGACGAACCACAGCAAGGTGCCTGCGTGGCATTAGGACATTTGAAAAAATTAAAATATGTGCCAGTGGGTGGGGTTCTGTGCTTCCACTGCGGGGGCACAGGTTCGATTCCTGGTCCAGGAACTAGGATGCCACGTGGACACTAATTACTTACTTAAATTAATTAATCCTCCACAATATCACTATAGGATTCCTCTTCTAAATAAAAGCAAAATTGCTTTTGTACAACACCACCCATATGTACAAATGTAAGACCATCTTCCCAGGAATAATCCCGCAGTCTGAGTGTAATTTGCATACATTTTGCTTCCCTGATTTCATAGGGTCAGAGTCACCTCTTTCAGTTCAGTTCAGTCGCTCAGTCGTGTCCGACTCTTTGCGACCCCATGAATTGCAGCACGCCAGGCCTCCCTATCCATCACCATCTCTCAGAGTTCACTCAGACCCACGTCCATCGAGTCCGTGATGCCATCCAGCCCTCTCATCCTCGGTCGTCCCCTTCTCCTCCTGCCCCCAATCCCTCCCAGCATCAGAGTCTTTTCCAATGAGTCAACTCTTCGCATGAGGTGGCCAAAGTACTGGAGCTTCAGCTTTAGCATCATTCCTTCCAAAGAAATCCCAGGGTTAGGGTTAGGCCTCCCAAAATCACATTAAGTGGATCTTTTAAGGCCCATGTAGCTTCCCCAAACTGTCTCTTATACTTCAAAATTTAGTTGTTGAGAGAATGCTTCCAGCCCCAAAATTCTTAAGAACTCCCTAGTTCCTATGAGATAATGGGAGGCGGACTCATCGAAAAATGAGCCATGAAAGAGGTGCTTCCCGGTGCCAGTGATGTGAGCCCCCTGGTAAGTGGTTCTTTTGTTTTTTCGTGTGTTTGTCTTGCCGACCTGCCCCTTTGCAGCACTCAACACTACAGCAGAAGTGGGTGGGTCCCCGAGAACCACAAGCTGCTGTGGGGCAAGAGGGACCTGAACACCTGAAACACCCCCTCCCCCGCCAGAACACCCCCATAGTGACCTGCGGACCATCAATAACCCTGTGTTTGAAGGCACGATGGCCCCGCCCTTAAGTCAGGACCCAGGGGCGCATCCAAGCAGAGCCCCCTTGTTGCCAGCAAACAGCCCAGTGACACCAAAGGCAAGGCTGTGCTGAGATGCAGGCTCTGGCCTTTACTGCTGGTGGCCCTGGTGCTGCCAAAGGCACAGTGAGAAGCAGCCTTGTCGCTAGGGTCCCCTCGTCACCTGCCCAGGCTTTGTTGGACACAGAACGGTCGGGTCATCACCCAGCTCACTTTCCTCTGGTTTGGGATCCATTCTCCCAGGGTCTGAGCAGCAAAAGCTGACCTAAGGGAGAGCTTGCTCAAGAAGCAGCCAGAGCTCAGCTTCCTGCATCCTGGACCTCGCCTCTGGACTGTCTTTGTTTCTAACACAAACTTATCTCCCTCCAGGAAACTGGAATCCCAAGATCTCAAAGTGTGTGTCAAGAGAAGGAGGCAGGCAGAATAAGGCGGAGCAGAAGACACCTAATGCCCAGATTTTGGTTTTAAAAGCCACACTCCAAACAAAGAAACCAGGCCTTCCTGGAGAAGTAGCGGATTCACAAGGAGGCAAGATTCACAAAACAGGCCAGTACTTCCAATTCCTGCTGAGATCTTACCCCATCACTTTTTATTATCATCCTTATTACTTTACATTTTGTGAAAAGGTAACGTATGTTTATAATAACTGTTTAAAAAGCACACTGCTGGAAAGAGTGCACGATTCCGAGTAAGTCTCCCTTCCCTTAAATCAGTGAAGGGAACAGGACCCATCAGCAGAGAGAACGGAGCCACACACAGCAAGAGAAAATCCATCAGCCTCACACAGCCAGAGATACTGCTGTTTGGCTTGTCATTTTTTTCTATCAAATCCACCCCCCTGTATCTCTCCATCAGCTTAAGACACTCTCCAGAGTGAGTGTCATTCCTCTCCCAAGAGCCTTGACTGAGATCTGCTTTAGCAGCTCAATAACATAATTGTATCACTTTGCTAAATTAACGATCCTGTGTACACCAAGAATCTCCATAAACACGATGTCATTTGATTCGTGTCCTCACAGGTGCACTGGGAGATGAACAGACAAGTAAGATTAACACCTGTCCCATTTTATAGATGAGAAGACAGATTTAGGGAATAAGGAATGATGTGCAGAAGGCCATGGCTGTGAGGCAGGAGCCAGGCATCAGAAACACTTTTCACTCCCTCTCATCCTCTCTAGACCTCACTCATAGGCACGTGCTCTGAGTGAAGACTTAAATATAAAAGCTGTACCTATAGAACTCAGGAGCAACGTAGGGGCAAATAGGCATCATCTTGGTTTTGGATNGTCGTCCCCTTCTCCTCCTGCCCCCAATCCCTCCCAGCATCAGAGTCTTTTCCAATGAGTCAACTCTTCGCATGAGGTGGCCAAAGTACTGGAGCTTCAGCTTTAGCATCATTCCTTCCAAAGAAATCCCAGGGTTAGGGTTAGGCCTCCCAAAATCACATTAAGTGGATCTTTTAAGGCCCATGTAGCTTCCCCAAACTGTCTCTTATACTTCAAAATTTAGTTGTTGAGAGAATGCTTCCAGCCCCAAAATTCTTAAGAACTTCCTAGTTCCTATGAGATAATGGGAGGCGGACTCATCGAAAAATGAGCCATGAAAGAGGTGCTTCCCGGTGCCAGTGATGTGAGCCCCCTGGTAAGTGGTTCTTTTGTTTTTTCGTGTGTTTGTCTTGCCGACCTGCCCCTTTGCAGCACTCAACACTACAGCAGAAGTGGGTGGGTCCCCGAGAACCACAAGCTGCTGTGGGGCAAGAGGGACCTGAACACCTGAAACACCCCCTCCCCCGCCAGAACACCCCCATAGTGACCTGCGGACCATCAATAACCCTGTGTTTGAAGGCACGATGGCCCCGCCCTTAAGTCAGGACCCAGGGGCGCATCCAAGCAGAGCCCCCTTGTTGCCAGCAAACAGCCCAGTGACACCAAAGGCAAGGCTGTGCTGAGATGCAGGGTCTGGCCTTTACTGCTGGTGGCCCTGGTGCTGCCAAAGGCACAGTGAGAAGCAGCCTTGTCGCTAGGGTCCCCTCGTCACCTGCCCAGGCTTTGTTGGACACAGAACGGTCGGGTCATCACCCAGCTCACTTTCCTCTGGTTTGGGATCCATTCTCCCAGGGTCTGAGCAGCAAAAGCTGACCTAAGGGAGAGCTTGCTCAAGAAGCAGCCAGAGCTCAGCTTCCTGCATCCTGGACCTCGCCTCTGGACTGTCTTTGTTTCTAACACAAACTTATCTCCCTCCAGGAAACTGGAATCCCAAGATCTCAAAGTGTGTGTCAAGAGAAGGAGGCAGGCAGAATAAGGCGGAGCAGAAGACACCTAATGCCCAGATTTTGGTTTTAAAAGCCACACTCCAAACAAAGAAACCAGGCCTTCCTGGAGAAGTAGCGGATTCACAAGGAGGCAAGATTCACAAAACAGGCCAGTACTTCCAATTCCTGCTGAGATCTTACCCCATCACTTTTTATTATCATCCTTATTACTTTACATTTTGTGAAAAGGTAACGTATGTTTATAATAACTGTTTAAAAAGCACACTGCTGGAAAGAGTGCACGATTCTGAGTAAGTCTCCCTTCCCTTACATCAGTGAAGGGAACAGGACCCATCAGCAGAGAGAACGGAGCCACACACAGCAAGAGAAAATCCATCAGCCTCACACAGCCAGAGATACTGCTGTTTGGCTTGTCATTTTTTTCTATCAAATCCACCCCCCTGTATCTCTCCATCAGCTTAAGACACTCTCCAGAGTGAGTGTCATTCCTCTCCCAAGAGCCTTGACTGAGATCTGCTTTAGCAGCTCAATAACATAATTGTATCACTTTGCTAAATTAACGATCCTGTGTACACCAAGAATCTCCATAAACACGATGTCATTTGATTCGTGTCCTCACAGGTGCACTGGGAGATGAACAGACAAGTAAGATTAACACCTGTCCCATTTTATAGATGAGAAGACAGATTTAGGGAATAAGGAATGATGTGCAGAAGGCCATGGCTGTGAGGCAGGAGCCAGGCATCAGGAACACTTTTCACTCCCTCTCATCCTCTCTAGACCTCACTCATAGGCACGTGCTCTGAGTGAAGACTTAAATATAAAAGCTGTACCTATAGAACTCAGGAGCAACGTAGGGGCAAATAGGCATCATCTTGGTTTTGGATATGGTTTCTCAGATATGGCATCAAAATCACAAGTAATAAAAAATACATAAATTGGACTTCATAAAAATTTAAAACTTAAAAAAAAAACATGTTTGCCCTATCTTACTAGGCCACTGTCAAGAAAGAAAAAAGCCTATATAATGGGAGAAAATATTTGCAAATTATATGTGTAATGAGTCCAGTATCCAGAATGCATAAAGAATTCATGCATCTCACCAACGAAAAGACAATTCAGTTTAAAATGAGCAAAAGACTAGAATAAAATTTCTCCAGAAAAGTTATATAGATGGATCACAGGCATACGAAAAGATGTACAACATCATTCGTCATTAAGAAAATGCAAATCAAAATCACAATCAGATACCACTTCACACCCATTGGGATGACTTTAATTTTTAAAAAGGAAAATAGTTTTGGCAAGGATATGAAAAGAATTGAAATCCTTGTATACTGCTGGTAGTAATATGAAATAGTACTGTCGCTATGGAAAAGAATATGGAGGTTTCTCAAAACATTAAGCATAGAATGGCCATATGACCGATGTCTTTGTCAGCCTGGACTGTTAAAATACCATAGACTGGTTGGCTTATAAACAACAGAGATTTATTTCTCACAGTTCTGAAGGCTAGAAAGTCCACAATCAAGACACTGACAAATCCAGTGTCTGACGAGAGCTACTTCCTGATTTCTAGATGGCTATCTTCTTGCTGTATTTTCATATGGTGGAAGAGGCCAGAAAGCTCTCCAGGATCTCTTATAAGGGCACTAATCCCATTCATGAGGGATCCATCCCCCTGACCTAATCACCTCCCAAAGGCCCCACTTCCAAATACTGTCACATTGGGGATTAGGTATCAACATGTAAATCTGAAGAGAACATAAACTCTTAACCTGTAGCACCCAGAAATTATACTCCTAGGTATCAAATACCCAAGTTAAAAACATTTGTCCACATAAAATCTTTTACGCCAATGTGTACAGCTCTATTCATAGAAGTACTCTATTTATAACAGCCAAGAGGTAGAAACCATCCAGATGTCCATCAACTAATGAATGGAGAAACATACCCACCCCTTGTGTGGGTATGTCCACACAATGGAATATTCCTAAGTCATAAAAAGGAAAGAAGTACTAGGATGTGCTTAACATGGATGAACCTCAAAAATATTGCGGTATGTCAAGGAAGCTGGATATAAGGGCTACATATCGGCTCGTTTAATGAAATCTCCAGAATAGGCAGACTCATAGGTACAAAAAGCAGATGCGTGGTTGCCGTAAGTTGTGGGGAAGGGGGAAATGGGGAGAGGCTGCTTAATGGGTACAGGGTTTCCTTTTGAGGTGAAGAAGTGTTCTGGAACTAGAGAGTGGTGATGGCCTCAGCACGTTGGGAGTAAATGCCACTGGACTGTCCAGTTTAAACTAGTTACAATGGTGAATGTTATGTGAATATTACCACAGTATATTTAAAAGGCTTGCTGGTGGAGAGAATGTGGGATGAGAAAGTGAGAAGAAAATCAAGGCTCTCTTGGGCTCTTTTAAGGAGTTATGGACTGGAGGAGCCTTAAGCACTGACTGTGTGACAGNGGGAAAAACCATAGCCTTGACTAGATGGACCTTTGTTGGCAAAGTAATGTCTCTGCTTTTGAATATGCTGTCTAGGTTGGTCATAAATTTCCTTCCAAGGAGTAAGCGTCAATTAATTAATTTCATGGCTGCAATCACCATCTGCAGTGATTTTGGAGCCCCCCAAGATTAAAAACTGAGTCCGGGTCCAAAAAACCTGAGCAAATCCAGGTCCCATAGATGCCCATCTTCCTGTTACCACTAAAGCAAACTTCATCAAATCCTTCCTTTTGGAAGAAAAACTCCAGGTTTTCAAGGAAGGATCAGTACAAGTCACCTTCCCATGCTTTAAGCTTGGCAGGAGAAGAAAAACTTCCCAGGTGGTGCTAGTGGTAAAGAACCTGCCTGCCAGTGCAGGAGACCTAAGGGGTCCCATCCCTGGGTTGGGAAGCTCCCCTGGAGGAGGGCACAACAACCCACTCCAGTATTCTCGCCTGGAGGACCCCAGGGACAGAGGAGCCTAGCGGGCTACAGTCCATGGGGTCGCCAAGAGTTGGACACGACTGAAGCAAGTTAACACACACACGTGCGCGCGCGAGAGAAGGAGAAACATGCGTTTTAGGAAACAGACACCAACGTGGGGCTTGGGTGCCCTACTTTTCTAAAGTAACTCCATCATCTTAGGGGCACAGTCAAGAACAGAACCCCTGGGTCAGTCTCTTGGGCCCTGAGGTCAGAATTCTGACTGCTGTTCACTTGGTTGTTAGGTATTTTTGTTAACAAGCAACTGTTCCCTATTTTCTGGGCTTCAAGGGGACCCACCACACCTGCACTGGAGATGGTGGGGTGGTAGGACTGTGAATGAGGCTGCCCTCCCCCAGCAGGGGGCAGGCGTGTGACCCAGGCCAAACCAATCAGACGCTCCCTTTCTGCAACAGGACCTCAAATAGATGGAGTTCCTATCACCTGAGTGGTGGTGCCCTAAACACCCGTCTCTCTCAGATGATTGTTCAAGTCTCTCTTGCTGGCCTTCCAGCGTTGCCTTGGTTTCATCCTGTTTCTAAGTACTCCAGCCTCCCTTGGTCTCTGGGAATGCCTGTCATCCTTCCAGTCTATTCCGTTTTGCAAAGTTAGCCAAAGTCAGCACCTGTAGCTTACAGCCAAAGGCCCCCCTGACACTGACAAACGGAAAAGAGGGGACTCTGAATCCACAGCTGGATATACTGGAGTGGAGCTGGAATACTGGAATACCGGAGTGGGTTGCCATTGCCTTCTCCAGGGGATCTTCCCAACCTCTGGTTGGAGCCTGTGTCTCTTGTGTCTCCTGCACTGGCAGCCGGGTTCTTTACCACTAGCGCCAACCGGGAAGCCCGTCATCCGCGACTTCATGGAGGATTCAGTCTTTTTGCTGGTGGAGGGTGTGAAATATTTATTATGAGCACTACCAAAATGTGACAGAGACACAAGGCGAGTCGATGCCCCTGGGGAAATGGCACAGATAGACGTGCTGGATACAGGGTTGCCACAAACTTTCCGTTTGTAGAAAGCAAAACCCGCCATCGGTAAGGTGCAGTAAAGCAAAGCGCTATAAAGAGGTAAGCCTACAGCGGTCCTGGTGGTGATGGTAGTGATGGTAGAGCAGCGCCGCTGTCCTTTGTGGTTGCTGGCCCTTTTCCCCTAGATGTGTTAACTGCTTTACATTCAGGACTTCATTTAAAGTCTCATATCGTTCCTATGAGGTGACCAAACTATATCCAGTTTAAAGAGGAGAAAACAGACGAGGAGACTGTCGGTAGTAGCCCCCCACGCCCGCGCCCCACCGCCACATCCGAACCTGGCACACCGCAGAGTGAATAAGTGATGATGTCTTTCCCGGGCCCGTAGAAGGAGGGTGGGCATGGAAGTGGTCGTGGTGGTGGGAGGGAGGGAGGTGCGGGCGCCGGCTCCTCGGGACGCGCGGGACCGAGGGCGTGCGAGGGCGGGGAGGAGCCTCTGGGAGGAGCCGCGCGGCCCGGCGTGGCTCCCGGGAGGGTGGGGCGGCCGCGGCGGGGCCTGACGCCTGGCGCCCGGGCCGTCACTCGGCGCTCGCCCCGCCCCGCCGCGGCTGCAGCAGGCGAGCCGAGCGCCCGGGAGCCGCCGCCGCCGCCGCCCGGACTCGCCCCGCCGCGCGCGCAGCCATGGCTTCGGGGCTGGCGGGTAAGGGGGCGCAGGGAGCGGGGGCGGGGGGAAGGCAGCTCCGCAGCACGGCCCCCAGCCCTGGGCTGAGCGGCCGCCCTCCCGTCTCACCCCACAGAGGCGGAGACCCGGCAGAGGCTGCTGCGCACGGTCAAGAAGGAGGTGAGTGCCGGGCGGAGGCGGGCGGCGCGACCCCCGGGGAGGGGGCCGCCGCAACCACCCCCAGGGAAGCGTCTCCCAAGGACGCGTGGCCAGCTAGGGGGGGCCCGCCTGGGGGGTGGGGGCCCGCCTGGGTGGGGGCTACCCTCCCGCAGGGCTAGAAGCAGGTGAGTTTGGGGGTGGGGGTAGGGCTGTCTCTTATACACATCTAGATGTGTATAAGAGACAGGACATAAACTGCTTTCATGGACTAGCTGTAGTAATTGATGCTGCTATGAAAATGGGTGTACAAATATCTTTGAGGTCTTGCTTTCAATTCCTTTAGGTATACACCCAAAAGTGAAGTTGCTGGTAATTCTAAGTTTTTTGGTAACCACCACAGTGTTCCTTAGTGGCTGCAGCGTTTTAAATTCCCACCAACTGTGTACAAAGTTAACAGTCCCTCCACATCCTCACCAACACTTGCTTTTGTCTCTTTGATAGCAACCCTTGTGATGGAGGTGAGGTGGCACCTCCTTGTAGTCTCCCGTTGGTGTTTGCTAACGATTAGAACCGCTGAGCATCTCTTCACATGCTTGTTGGCCACCTGCATATACTTTGGAAATCAAGTCCGTTCAACTCCTTTGCACGTTTTCAATTGTAACGTTAGTTTTCTGTTACTGAATTCTGAGTTCCTCGTAGACCCTCCCATTGTTCCTGTATATCCTGAATATCAACTCCTTATGTTGTTTACTCACTAAGTCGTGTCCACCCCTTTGCAGCCCTATGGACAGTAATTCTCCAGGCTCCTCAGTCCAAAGGATTCTCCAGGCAAGAATAACTGAAGCGAGTTGCCATGTCCTTCTCCAGGAAATCTTCCCAATCCAAATGTCGAACTCGAGTCTCCTGCATTGGCAGCCAGATTCTTTAGCACTGAGCCACCAGGGAGGCCCAACCCCTTGTGAATAATTTTCAAATATATCCTCTCATTCGCTCAGTTGCCTTTTTTTTTTTTTT
>SJYX01022251.1:328086-361736 GCA_006410675.1 Oreotragus oreotragus | reverse complement strand
GGATTCTAAGAACCTCCAGCCATCTGATTTGGCCGGCATCACTTTCCGAGAGCCAAGTCTCCCCCGTGTTTTCTCTACTCTGAATTTGCCAAGTCTGTATTTAAGACTTATTAAAAAAAACTCAGTAGCTGATAAGACTTTTAGGGAGCCTTCACTCAAGGAAAACAAGGGCTTGACTAAAGCCATTCTAATGCAATAAAGATTTAAAAAAGGAAAAACGAAAAGAACAGCATTTACTGGGCATTTTATATGAGTGACCTCACTTAAGGACCTCAGTGGGGCACAAGAGATGACGAGTACTTTGCCTGCAGTCGCGGAGATTGTCAGTGGTACAGCTTGGGAGTCTGGCTCCAGTATCCTGCTCTGTATCACTACGGAGGCCAAACCAGTGACCCACATGTGGTTGTGAGCGACACCGGAAGTGTGGAGCTGGGGATAAGGCCAAGCTTTGAAAGCAGACAGCCTTGAGTTCAGGTCACAGCCCTGCCCTTTAGGGGCTGCGGGAATCTCTCGGACTTGAGTTTCCTCGTGTATCAGTCCGCTGGGGCATCACCCACCGCTCTGTTGTGCTATCACCAGAGGGTTCTTTGTGGAGGGACCAGGCACTGTGCTTGACTCACCCACTTAAGAGTGAGATAGAACCCAGTTCAGCGTGAGAAGGACATTTTGCTGCCCTTTCTGGTCACACCGAACTTGCAGGTGCCCTCAGCGTGGGATCGTGCCCTTCTTGGGTCAGCCTGGGGCTCAGGGGGTGAGGGGCAGGGCCAGGGCCCCAGGAGGGGTGCTGTGGACGGGGAAGGGGCATGTTTGGGGATCCAGAGGGACTGAGGCCCGTGAGTAGGAGTCCGGGAAGCTGAGTCTTGACTGATGGCATCACCATCCTGGGGTGGGCAGCTGGAGCGTCCCTGTGTCTGCCCGCTCCTCGGTGCCCAGTGGAGGTAATCCCTCTGCCTCAGGAGGTCGGAAACCCTCGTGAGCCTGCCAGCCCTGCCGCTTAGGCACTGTGAGCCCCTGGGTAAGGCGGCTAGGAGGGCTGGACTCGAGTGGGCGTGGATAGCATATTTTCCTTTCTTTTAGTGGTGCAAGAAGATAGGAGATGAATAGTTTTTGCTTGGAGGTTTATTTGGTGCTTTTTCTTTGCAAAATCTTGAAGGAATTCAGTTTCTGGGTGTTTGTAAAGGACAGTGACAGGACCTTTTGCAGTAGCCGTCCATACAAAAATCGAATAACTGAAGCCCCAGGAGAACAAGGGGCTTGGTGATACTTGCAGTGTTCAGTGAATTCTCCTCTAATTATTATTTAGTGCATTATGCTGAAATAGAAAATTAGAATTAGAGCAGCTATTATTTTTCTTAAAAAAAAAAAAAGAAATAAAGACATCTTTACCACTACCATTTATTAAACACTAAGTGCTTAGCTCTGGCTCATTTAATGCACAAAGCAGTCTTCCTTTAGGGTAGGCACAGGATGCAGCTCCTCTTTACTGATGAAGAAACCGAAGCTCAGAGAGGTTAAGAAACCAGACTAAGTAAGGGCACACAGCTGGGAATTTTAGCCAGCCCCACCCATTTCAAGTTGGATCATAACTTGCTAACAAAACTAGTTCAGGAAATAAATAAATCTACAAATATAAAGCAGAAAAGGAAAGAGAGGCTAAGAAGTGGATATATTGATGCTAGGGTTTGGGAAGCTGTGGAGTGACCCGCTTTGGGCACGGCTGTATCCAGGGGTTCCAGTGACGTCACCTCTCCAGCTCTCTGTGCTGCTTTTCCCTATGTAAGCCTTGTGCTTCTGTCTCTATGGGGAGGTTGAGTGTCGCTCAGCCGCTCTCAGGGCACAATCTGCCAGCTTGGCATCAACAGAAACCGAGCTTCCCCTTCCCTGTGGTTCTAGCGGAAGTCTCAGGATTAGGTCTCACGGGACCAACTGGGTCGTGTCCTCTTTTTGCGCCAATGGCCGTGGTACGGATTCCTCCGACTGGTCAAGCCTGGGAGGGCAAAGTGTGGAGTCAGCCCTGTGAGAGTAAAGGAGGGGGCCCAGAGGAGAGTCCAGGCGAAACGTCCAGACAGGGAGGTGGATCTCCGGCCAGGAAACCACAGGCGTCCACCTCGACAGCCTGAGGGCGCTGCATTTGGAGCTCAGCCCCTCAGGGTGGAAGTGGCCTCTCTGATGCTCCGTGCCTGGCTGTGATCCCGGTGCTGCCTGGCGACCTACTGTGTGCAGGTGTCTGCCCAGTCAGAGATTTCTACTCTGGGGTGTGCAAACCCTGAAACTGTACGAACACTCTGTACTTGCCATACGGAGAGGGTATCCTCCCTTCTCCTCAGAACCTGTAAAGGATCCACAGCCCAAACATTCCAGTACGGTAGGTGTTCTTCACTGTGGTTTTAAATAAATCTTTCACCAAGTTTACAAAAGAAAACACCCTGCAAGGTGCTGGGATACAAAGATGGCTACAGTACAGTCCCCCGCCCTCCACACGCTCAGAAATGAAATGGTGTAATTTCTAACCCAGTGAGTCTTCTAATAATAATAACAACCCCTAATAGTAATCATAGTGAGCACTTATTGGGCACCTACTGTATTCCAGACTGGCACTGTCCAGTGTGAACGACTAGTCACGTGCCTATTTACATTTCAATCAAGTAACATTAAATTTAAAATACTGTTCCTCAACCTCACTGGGTACCTTTCGTACTCAATAGCCCCCCATGGCAACTATACTATATTGGACAACGCAGGGATGGAGCATGTCCAGAAAGTTCTATCATGTTCTAGACAGCATGCTAAGTGCTTTATATCCATTGATGCATGTAATCTTTAAAAAACCCTTAATGAACAGGACCTGCCCCTGAGGCAGGAATGTTGTTGTGTTGAGTCACTAAGTGATGTCCAACTCTTTGCGACCCCGTGGACTGCAGCATGCCAGGCTCCTCTGTCCTCCGTCTTCAGTTCATGTCCACTGAGTCAGTGATGCTGTCTAACCATCTCATGCTCTGCCGCCCCCTTCTCCCTTTGCCTTCAGTCTTTCCCAGCATCAAGGTCTTTTCCACTGAGTGGACTCTTCACATCAGGTGGATAAAGTATTGGAGCTTCAGCTTCAGCATCAGTCCTTCCAATGATATATTCAGGGTTGATTTCCTTAAGGATTGACTGCTTTGATCTTCTTGCTGTCCAAGGGACTGTCAAGAGTCTTCTCCAGCACCACAGCCTGAAGGCATCGATTTTTCAGCACTCAGCCTTCTTTATGGCCCAGGGCTTACATCCGTACATGACCCCTGGAAAAGCCATAGCTTTGACTGTTTAGGTCCTATTTATCATCCCCATTTTACGGATGAGTAAACCAAAGCACAGAGGAAGTGAAGTGACTTGCCCAAGGTCACAGAGGTGGTAAAAACCAGGATTCTAAGCCAACCCTGAAACACAGTACCTCACTGCTTTTCCTCCTAAGGTTTGCTGGAGGTGGCTGGTCCATTTTCTGGTCCATACTATGTGTGAACCATCTTGGAATTCCATTTCTTACTTTCCTGTGGCCCCTACACCCCCCGAATTTCAGGCCGCCTTCCAGAGAATCTCAGCACCATCTGGAGTCTGTGCGCACCTTCCTCATCCACAAGGCCCGTGGGTCTGCAGAAACAGGGAGTGTTGCCAGGGGGGCCGCCACACGCAGTGGGCAGGGTACCCGGGAGAAAGCTGGTGGGAGTCCAGGGTGTGAGCTCAGGATGTGAAACACTTAGGCCCTTTCCCCTGGGGACGGGAGGCAGTTGGGCAGCTGTCTTTAAGACTCCTCCGTCTCCATCATTGACTGGGTATAGGAGTATTGGCTGAAAGGACATTTTCCCCAAGGTGCCCTCTGGCAAGTGCTGTTAGCATCAGGCACTGGGGGAGGCTTCTTGTCAAGGCATGTCTAGGGCACCCATGCAGGGCTTCTGTTTGATGGGAACCCCATTCTCAGCCCCAGGACACCTCTCCTTCCAGGCCTGGCTAGCTGGCTGGCCAGTCCTCCTACTCTTGGGAAAGAATGCAGGTTTCCTATTTATATGCACTATTTATAGCACACCAGTAAATCATTAACCGGGGCCGGGCTGGCAGCAGGCCGGGAGAGGCGTCTGCTTCTCCTGCAAACCCCACAGCCACCTTTAGGGTCGTTAAGAGAGGAACCCCTCCCTGAGTCTGAAGACTCGCATGCGACCGTCTCATCATTTATTTGTCTGCTCACTCCCATCGCACGGATGGGCTGGCAGAAGGGTGCCCCTGGGGCTTTGCCTTCCTTACCTGTGGATGTGGCAGGCAGGATGGGAGGATGTGGGCGGGAAGGGTGAAGCAGGTCGGTCAGTCCCGGAACTGCAGGTGAGAGAGAGTCCAGAAAAGGAAGCCTTGATCCATTCCCCATGGTCGCCGAGGTCCCAGCTGAGGTCTTCAGACCCCAGCTCTGCGAGACCCCGAAGGGCCCCTGTGGCCCATGCAGACTGAGGGCGCGGAGGAGTGCCTTAGCCTGTCTGCCCAAAAGCTGGAACCCCTACCAACATCCTCCATGAGCAGCAGAGTGAGGGAAAGACATTTAAAAAAAAAATAGACTCTATTTTTAAAAACAGTTTTAGTTCACTAAAAATTAAGTGGAAAGTACAGAGATTTCCCTTATATTCCCCACCCCCACTTCCCTTGTGGGCTTCCCTTGTGGCTCAGCTGGGAAAAAAATCTGCTTGCAAAGCGGGAGACCAGGGTTTGATCCCTGGATTGGGAAGATCCCCTGGAGGATGGATAGGCTGCCCAGTCCAGTATTCTGGCCTGGAAAATTCTGTGGGCTCTATAGTCCATGGGGTTGCAAAGAGTCAGACACGACTGAGCGGCTTTCACTTTTTCCCCACCCCCACACATGGACAGCCTCCCCTATTATGGACCCTCCACCACCAAAGTGGGACATTTGTTAACAATGGATGAGCCTACACGAATGCAACATTGTCACCCCAAGTTCACAGTTACATTAGGCTGCACTCTGGTGATGTACCTTCTGTGGGTCTGGACCCATGCGTAAGGACAGGTATCCACCATTAGGGTATCACACAGAATACTCTTTCTCATGCGTGCTAAGTGTCTTCTGTCGTGTCCGACTCTGCGACCCTTTGGACTGCAGCCCGCCAGGCACTTCCCTGCCTATAGGCTGCTCCAGGCAAGACTACTGGAGTGGGTCGCCATGCCCTCCTCCAGGGGATCTTCCCGACCCAGGGATCGAACCCCGCGTCTCTTATGTCTCTTGCATTGGCCGACGGGTTCTTCACCACTGAGCCACCTGGGAAGAATACTCTCGGTGCCCTAAAAACTGTCCCTGACCTGCCTGCTCATCTCTCTCTCCCCCCCCAACCCCTGGCAACCGCTGATCCTCTTGCTGTCTCCATACTTTTGCCTTTTCCTGCTGCTGCTGCTAAGTCACTTCAGTCATGTCCGACTCTGTGCGACCCCATAGACGGCAGCCCACCAGGCTCCCCGTCCCTGGGATTCTCCAGGCAAGAACCCTGGAGTGGGGTTGCCATTTCCTTCTCCAAAGCATGAAAGTGAAAAGTGAAGGTGAAGTTGCTCAGTCGTGTCTAACTCTTAGCGACCCCATGGACTGCAGCCCACCAGGCTCCCCCACCCATGGGATTTTCCAGGCAAGGGTACTGGAGTGTGGTGCCATCGCCCTCTCCGAGAATGTCCTACAGTCATACTGTATGTTGCCTTTTCATAGTGGCTTCTTTCATTTGCTAGTAAGCATTTCAGCCTGGACGTTTCTTTTTGTGACTGTGATTCACCTTGGGGAACCGATGAATGGCAGAGAGAGGGAGCTGGGAGGTAAGCTGGGAGAGGGAAGTGATGAAAGGTGAAAGATGATGGCTGAGGCAGAGGTGGAGCTGGCAGGCGCTGCTGGACCACGGCTGTGCCAGTGACGCTGGGCTGCACCGGGCTGAGGGAGCAGGTGCCTTGTCCAGCTGGCTGCTGGCGTCCCCACCGTGACCTGGGGCTTCAGGGCAGGAGACCTGGACTCAGATCCCAGCCTCTTCACAGGCCCGACGATCTTTGTCCCTCCCAGGTCCACCGCTTCCTTGGGAAAATGAGAATAATAACAATAATACCTGCATTATTGTGAGTCTCTGGGCTCACTTTCGTAAAGCGCCTACCCAGCGAGCAGGAAGCATCTGTATGTGTCTCTTGAACGAATGAATGCGTCTACTGCGTGCCAGGCTCAGTACAGGGCAGACAGTCATGGGTTTGAATCTCTGCGCTGCCATTTGAAAACCTTGTGCTCTTGGGAAGTCTCAGCAAGACTCAGTTTCCTCATCTGTAACATGGGGAGAGTAATTGTGCCCATTTTTCTGAATTACCACAAGGACTGGATGAGATAACAGTGCCAGGTGCAGTGAGGCCCTTACAAGTAAATGCTGGTTGTTCTTACATAAAACAGATGCGTGAAGCACCTGCTATGTGGCTGCTGCTATGCTCAGTGCTCTGTGTTGAGTTGTCTAAGTGTTTATGTATACTTTGGATATTAACCCCTTATCAGTCATATCATTTGCATATATTTTCTCCCACTCTGTTTAGATTGTCCTTTTTGTCTGGTCGATGGTTTCCCTTGCTGTACAAAAAGCTTTTAAGTTTAATTAGGCCCCATTTGTTTATTTTTGCTTTTATTTCTTTTGCCTTCAGAGGCAGAGCCAACAGATACTGCTTGGAACGTATTATCTTATGCCCGTGAGGCAATACCAGTACAAATAGTAATGTAACACTAATATGAATGGTACTCACTGTACGGATGGGAATGCTGAGGCTCAGAGAAGGGACACGGTTTGCCCAAGATCATGAGTGTGTTAGCTGGGATCTGAGTCCTGGAAGTTTGATTCCAGAGCTCACGGCTGGGCCGTGGGTGTTATTCTGTGTGTGTACCCAGTCGTGTCTGACTCTTTGCGACCCCTGTGGCCCACCAGGCTCCTCTGTCCATGGAGTTTCCCAGGCAAGAATACTGGAGTGGGTTGCCCTTGCCTCCTCTGGGGGATCTTCCCTACCCAGGAATCAAACCCGCCTCTCTTGCGTCTCCTGCACCGACAGGCGGGTTCTTTACCTGGAACAGGTGGGGGTGGGCAGAGCATCACAGCAACCTGAGGGCATCTCAGGAGGGAGTGAGAAGCTCACGTTACCTGGTTCCAAGTCTGAGCATCTGGCTGGTTTTCCAGAGCTGGAGGTGGAGGTAGGAGGTAGGGTGTCAGGTGGAGAGGATTACGGAAGCCAAGGTCAGCTGGTGGGAGTCACGTGAGTCACCCAGAAGGAGTGCATGTGTGCCTGGGAAGGGACAGGATTTGGCTGGAAAGGAAGGTGGGGGCCACATGGAAAGCGGTCACGACTTGCAGGGCGGTCCCATCCGGGTCCCGCTCCCACGCCTGTGTCTGTGCTTTGGAGCGTCCCAAAATATTCCCGTCCCCTCCCCATCCCCCACCAATCAGGCTGGTTCCAGCCCCTCCCACCTCTCACCTCCTGCGTGCCTCGCCCATAACAAGTTGAAAAATGCAGAGCCGCCAGCTATCTCCGTGTAGTGCTTTTCCCTGTCACACCATCCGTACATCTGTTCCTTGCTTGAGCTCCAGGGCACCTCTGTGGGGGCAGTAGCAGAAGGAAGCTTTTCCCGTCTGCTTTCCAGTTGGTGAATCTGAAACCCAGAGAGTTCATTTCTACTTGTACTTCAGAACTTGAGCATCACCTCCTCCAGGAAGCCCTCCCCGATCTCCCCACCTCCCCAGTTTCCTTGCTATTTGTTCTCATAGAACCAAGTTTTTTCGCTGCAGAGAATTGGTCTCACTTCACACTGCTACTGCTGCTGCTAAGTCACTTCAGTCGTGTCCGACTCTGTGTGACCCCATAGACGGCAGCCCACCAGGCTCCCCCATCCCTGGGATTCTCCAGGCAAGGATACTGGAGTGGGTTGCCATTTCCTTCTCCAATGCATGAAAGAGAAAAGTGAAAGTGAAGTCACTCGGTCTGTCCGACTGTTAGTGACCCCATGGACTGCAGCCCACCAGGCTACTCCGTCCATTGGATTTTCCAGGCAAGTGTACTGGGGTGGGGTGCCATTGCCTTGGTGTGATTTAGTTAACGTCTTTCCACTCAGCTGGACTGTGACCTCCATGAGGACAGAGACTGAATCTGCTCGCTGCCTGATGCCAGATGTGTAGGAGGTACCCTATGAATGTTGAATGAACGAGTGCGTTTTGGTTCATGTGATCCATGCTGGGAAGGCAGATGTCAGTGGAATGTGGAAGAGGCACACTTATCCCCGCTTGGGATATGGAGAGTCCAGGAAAGCTCCCAGGAGGAGGGGACACCTGAGCTGATGCCCAAGTTGCAGTTAGCAAGCTGGAGTGTGCATGGAGGAGGGTCTGGCAGGAGGCACCACATGGGCAAACCGTGGAGGTGAGCCCATCGGTTTGCCTTTGGGGACCCACATCCAGGAGCCAGTTGTTCCAGGCAGAATTTACAGTGTCTGCTTGCTCTCAGCATCCAGAGTACCTGCAGGGGGGCCCAGCCCATCCACCACTCACCCCCTCACCCCAGTCATCATTGAGGGGCCCTCTGTGTCACTCCCCTCTTCTCCCCACTTTCCCCACATGCTGAGAGTTATTTTTAAAACCACCTCGAAGGCCCTCCAGGCATCCTAATTTAGCGGTCTTCTCCACTGTGAGTTTCTTGCAGAGCTGTTAAGAGTCAGGCTGCTTGACGGCCTTCATCTCAGAAGCTGATGCTGCCTCAGCATTAGTCACCCGCCTGCACGGCCAGGCACCAACCCCCTGCTCCCAGGAGGAGGGGACACCTGAGCTGATGCCCAAGTTGCAGTTAGCAAGCTGGAGTGTGCATGGAGGAGGGTCTGGCAGGAGGCACCACATGGGCAAACCGTGGAGGTGAGCCCATCGGTTTGCCTTTGGGGACCCACATCCAGGAGCCAGTTGTTCCAGGCAGAATTTACAGTGTCTGCTTGCTCTCAGCATCCAGAGTACCTGCAGGGGGGCCCAGCCCATCCACCACTCACCCCCTCACCCCAGTCATCATTGAGGGGGCCTCTGTGTCACTCCCCTCTTCTCCCCACTTTCCCCACATGCTGAGAGTTATTTTTAAAACCACCTCGAAGGCCCTCCAGGCATCCTAATTTAGCGGTCTTCTCCACTGTGAGTTTCTTGCAGAGCTGTTAAGAGTCAGGCTGCTTGAGGGCCTTCATCTCAGAAGCTGATGCTGCCTCAGCATTAGTCACCCGCCTGCACGGCCAGGCACCAACCCCCAAGACCCCAGTGGGGTGGGAACGCGCCTCGCTGGCCTCCGAGGAGCAGGTGGTAGCTCCAGGGGTGTTTATTTAGGCCTCCTATGGGCCACAGCTAGTTGAGGTGATGGAATTCCAGTTGAGCTGTTTCAAATCCTGGAAGATGATGCTGTGAAAGTGCTTCAAAATAAAGTCTGTCACTGTTTCCACTGTTTCCCCATCTATTTGACATGAAGTGATGGGACCAGATGCCATGATCTTAGTTTTCTGAATGTTGAGCTTTAAGCCAACTTTTTCACTCTTTTCTTTCACTTTCATCAAGAGGCTCTTTAGTTCTTCTTCACTTTCTGCCATAAGAGTGGTGTCGTCTGCATATCTGAGGTTATTGATATTTCTCCCGGCAATCTTGATTCCAGCTTGTGCTTCTTCCAGCCCAGCATTTCTCATGATATACTCTGCATATAAGTTAAATAAGCAGGGTGACAATATACAGCCTTGACGTACTCCTTTTCCTATTGGGAACCAGTCTGTTGTTCTATGTCCAGTTCTAACTGTTGCTTCCTGACCTGTATACAGATTTCTCAAGAGGCAGGTCAGGCGATCTGGTATTCCCATCTCATAAGGAATTTTCCAGGGTTTGTTGTGGTCCACATAGTCAAAGACTGTCAGTTCAGTTCAGTTGTTCAGTTGTGTCCAACTCTTTGTGACCCCATCAACCACAGCACACCAGGCCTCCCTGTCCATCACCAACTCCCAGAGTTTACCTAAACCCATGTTCATTGAGTTGGTGATACCATCTAACCATTTCATCCTCTGTCATCCCCTTCTCCTCCTGCTTTCAATCAAAGGCTTTGGCATAGTCAATAATGCAGAAGTAGATGTTTTTTCTGGATCTCTCTTGCTATTTCGATGATCCAATGGATGTTGGCAATTTGATCTCTGGTTCCTCTGCATTTTATTAATCAGGCTTATATAATGTTTTTCCTTTTATTCATGGATTACATATCTTATTTTGTGCCCCCTTTAGGTTTATGCTTACTAATATGTCCTTAAAATAACTGACTCCTACTTTTGCAGTCAGATTCCTGAGCTATTCACTGTTTTACTTTCCTCCTTCCTTCTCCCTTCTCCTCTCTCTCTCTCCTTCTCTTTTTCCCTTCTTTATTCCCTTCCTTTCTATTTCTCCCTTTCTTCCTCTTCCTTTTTTTTTTTTTTAGTATTTTCTGAATGGATTTCATCCAATCCAGTAGTTTCAGATAACTCTGACGAGATCTATTTCATCACCTTGTTGCTACACTCATATTTCCTACTATCTATCAGTCATTACCACCTGGACATGAAGCAGGCATCTAAAGCTTAACAAACTGAATCTATTCTCATTATTTGCACCTGTACACTTATTATTCCTCCTATGTATAGTTCTCCTAAATCACCTACTTGTACCCTTTCCCAGTGGAAACAGTGTCAGACTTTATTTTTGGGGGCTCCAAAATCACTGCAGATGGTGACTGCAGCCATGAAATTAAAAGACACTTACTCCTTGGAAGAAAAGTTATGACCAACCTACATAGCATATTCGGGGAAGGCAATGGCACCCCACCCCAGTATTCTTGCATGGAAAATCCAATGGACGGAGTAGCCTGGTGGGCTGCAGTCCACAGACAGACTGAGCGACTTCACTTTCACTTTTCTCTTTCATGCGTTGGAGAAGGAAATGGCAACCCACTCCAGTGTTCTTGCCTGGAGAATCCCAGGGATGGGGGAGCCTGTTGGGCTGCCGTCTATGGGGTCACACAGAGTCGGACACAACTGAAGTGACTTAGCAGCAGCAGCAGCAGATAACATATTGAAAAGCAGAGACATTACTTTGCCAACAAAGGTCCATCTAGGCNCTTGCCTGGAGAATCCCAGGGATGGGGGAGCCTGTTGGGCTGCCGTCTATGGGGTCACACAGAGTCGGACACGACTGAAGTGACTTAGCAGCAGCAGCAGCAGATAGCATATTGAAAAGCAGAGACATTACTTTGCCAACAAAGGTCCATCTAGGCAAGGCTATGGTTTTTCCTGTGGTCATGTATGATGTGAAAGTTGGACTGTGAAGAAAGTTGAGTGCCGAAGAATTGATGCTTTTGAACTGTGGTGTTAGAGAAGACTCTTGAGAGTCCCTTGGACTGCAAAGAGATCCAACCAGTCCATTCAAAAGGAGATCAGCCCTGGGATTTCTTTGGAAGGAATGATGCTGAAGCTGAAACTCTGGTACTTTGGCCACCTCATGAAAAGAGTTGACTCATTGGTAAAGACTCTGATGCTGGGAGTGATTGGGGGCAAGAGGAAGAGGGGACGACAAAGGATGAGATGGCTGGATGGCAGCACCGACTCAATGGACATGAGTTTGAGTGAACTCTGGGAGTTGGTGATGGACAGGGAGGCCTGGCGTGCTGCGATTCATGGGGTCACAAAGAGTCGGACACGACTGAGCGACTGAGCTGAACTGACTGATCCTTTCCCAGCCTCTAGATATTGTTGTTTTTGTTGCTGTTCAGTTGCTCAGTCATATGTGACTCTTTGTGATCCCAGGGACTGCAGCACACCGAGCCTCCCTGTCCTACACTATCTCCCAGGGTTTCTTCAAACTGATATCCATTGATTCAGTGATGCCATCCAACCATCTCATCCTCTGTCACCCCTTTCTCCTCTTGCCCTCAATCTTTCCCAGCCCCAGGGGCTTTTCCAATGAGTCAGCTCTCCTCATCAGGTGGCCAAAGTCTTGGAGCTTCAGCTTTAGCACCAGTCCTTCCAATGAGTATTCAGGGTTGATTTCATTTAGGATTGACTGGTTTGATCTCCCTGCTGTCCAAGGGACTCTAAAGAGTCTTCTCAGCACCACAGTTAGAAAGCATTAATTCTTCAGCGCTCAGTTTCCTTTGTAGTCCAACTCTCACATCCATACGTTGCTACTAGAAAAACCATATCTTTGACTAGATGTACCCCTGTTGGCAAAGTGATGTCTCTGCTTTTTAATATACTGTCTAGATTTGCCATAGCTAGTCTGCCAAGGAAGCAAGTGTCTTTTAATTTCATGCTGCAGTCACCATCTGCAGTGATTTTGGAGCCCAAGAAAATGAAATCTGACACTGTTTCCATTGCTTTCCCATCTATTTGCCATGAAATGATATGACCCAAAGCCATGTTCTAAGTTTTTTGAAATTTGAGTTTTAATACACCTTTTTCACTCTTTTTCACCTTCATCAAAATGCTCCTTAGTTCCTCTTCACCTCTCTAAATATAAGGGTCTCAGTTATCAAGGATGTAAACCACAGTCATGCTCAACCCATATTTCTGTTTTTATTCCATGATCTTGGCCCAAGGTCTTATTAGATATAAAAATCACATTAAATATATTTCTTTCAGTACTAATTTATAAGTGTATTGTTACTGAAGGAGACTGGGGCAGATCTCAACCAAATATCAACATTAGACCTAGATTTATAAAAAAAAAAACAAAACAAAGAAATATCAGATGATGTCAAATTACCTAATTTAGCTTGACAAAATGTACATGCAATTATAAAAATACTTAAGGAATGTTGCTGCTGCTGCTGCTGCTAAGTCACTTCAGTCCTGTCTGACTCTGTGCGACCCCACAGATGGCAGCCCACCAGGCTCCCCTGTCCCTGGGATTCTCCAGGCAAGAACACTGGACTGGGTTGCCATTTCCTTCTCCAATGCATGAAGTGAAAAGTGAAAGGGAAGTCGCTCAGTCGTGTCTGACTCTTAGTCACCCCATGGACTGCAGCCTACCAGGCTCCTCCGTCCATAGGATTTTCCAGGCAAGAGTACTGGAGTGGGGTGTCATTGCCTTCTCCAAGCATACACAATAAAGGCATGTGGAGAGGAAATTAAACAGTAGAGAGTGACTGGAGAGGAGTTAATACTATAAATCTGTGAATAAAGGTAAAAAGTTCTATTAAGAAGCCTGTAAGTGAAATTTTCTAGATAATGGTTGCTTCCTCAAAGCAACTACTACATTTTTTCTTTGATTAAAATGGTTATAATGTACTATTATCTCTAATATACAGAGTACTTTCATTTTGTTTTAGTAAAAGCATGATTTGCTTATTTTGCTTCCATTCTACAAATGTTGGGTTTTTGATTGGCTTACTATATTGACTGTTAACTTTCCATAAACTTTAATTTCTAATGAATTTCCTCTATATATGGCTTTTAATTTCACTTTTAACAAAAGAGCCACTTTTCATTAAGGGTATGGTAATTATGAAACAAATTAACATGTTACTGTAGCTTTACAGAGTATTGTTCTTTCAAAGAAAAGTCCTCTTCTAACCAGGCACAAAATTCTGTTTTAATTTCATGATGATTTCCTCTGAGTTGGGGACTGGAATAGAAAAATCATTAGAAATACCGATTTATCTGATTTGAAAAATAAAATGGTTAATATGAAAAAGGGGTAATGTTGTAGGTGTGCTGTGTCACTTCAGTCATGTCTGACTCTTCGTGACCCTATGGACCGTTGCCCATCAGGCTCGTCTATTCATGAGATTCTTCAGGCTAGGATACCAGAGTGGGTTGCCATCCCCTCCTCCAGTGGATCTTCCCAACCCAGAGATCCAACTGGAGTCTCTTATGTCTCCTGCATTGGCAGACAGTATGAAATTAAGGTGGCAGAGAACACAGCAGACGTAAAAGGGGTAGTTAGACAACATGTCGAAACAAGGCAGTGATAAAATGAGGAGTAGGTGGTAACCACTGCAGAAATACAGGGCTGAGTGAAGTAACAGGGAATAAGGCATCCTTCAATTCTTTGAACAAGTGTTAGAAGCTGATAGGTCATATTAGGATACAATTTTAATTCTACCAATAGGATAAATTAAGCAGAGGCTGCAGCACATTGCATCACTTTGTCTGAAATTGCTTGTAAATTTAAGCATAAACAAGATAACAAAGTGAAAAAAAAAAGACTGGAAGATAGAATTATAGAGTTTAAAAATGAAAATAAAATCAGTGAAAGAGTAGGTAGAAATGAAAGTGATTCCGAACAATTTGTTAGATTGCAACCAAATCAAAGAAATCAAATTTCTACTATGAATGATTTGTATGTATTATTTATTAAGTGTCATAAATAATGTTGAGAATTAAATACTGCTATTTTAATTTTTAAATTGTACAGAGAGTGTGTCCAAGTTGTTCATTATTATTGGAATATTAAATAATCTGAATTTTTTCTAGGAAAAGCTCTTGAGAAACCTGTATGCAGGTCAGGTGATCTGGTATTCCCATCTCTTTCTCTTCTTTTCACAGCTATTTGTAAGGCCTCCCCAGACAGCCATTTTGCTTTTTTTGCATTTCTTTACCATGGGAATGGTCTTGATCCCTGTCTCCTGTACAATGTCACAAACCTCAGTTCAACAACAATCCTAGAAAGCCTATATAAGCATTTACTGTGCAAGTGTAAAATTAAAGATAATATGGCTAACATATATGGATTTATGTTTCTTATTCACTAGGATGTTGACTTATAAGTAAATATTCATGTCTATGGACTCTGGGTGCCTCACTGAGCTACCCTCTGACAAGTAGGCTGGTTCTGCTAACTTAGAGAATTATTCAAGAAGTCTTCTTAAAATTAGTCATTATGTTCAACACAGGACTGGAAAAGGTCAGTTTTCATTCCAGCCCCAAAGAAGGGCAATTTCAAAGATTATTTAAAATACCACACAATTGCAATCATTTCACATGCTACCAGGGTAATGCTCAAAATCCTCCAAACAGGCTTCAACTGTACATGAACCAAAAACTTCCAGATGTTCAAGGTGGATTTAGAAAAGGCAGAGGAACCAAAGATTAAATTGCCAACATCCACTGGATCATAGAAAAAGCAAGAGAATTTCAGAAAAAAAAATCTACCTCTGCTTCATTGACTATGCTAAAGCCTTTGACTGCATGAATCACAACAAACTGTGGAAAATTCTTAAAGAGATAGGAATATCAGACTGCCTAACCTGCCTCCTGAAAAATATGTATGCAGCATAAGAAGCAACAGTTAGAAATGTACCTGGAACAATAGACTGGTTCAAAATTGAGAAGAGAGTATATCAAGGCTGTATATTGTCATCCTGCTTCTTGAACTTATATGCAGAGTACATCATGCAAAATGCCAGGCTGAATGAAACACAAGCCAGAATCAAGATTTCTGGGAGAAATTTCAATAACCTCAGATATCTAGATGACACCACCATCATGGCAGAAAGCAAAGAAGAATTAAAGAGCCTCTTGAAGGTGAAAGAGGAGAGTGAAAAAGCTGGCTTAAAACTCAACATTCAACAAATGAAGATAATGGCATCCAGTCCCATCATTTCACGGCAAATAGATGGGGGAACAATGGAAACAGTGACAGACTTTATTTCCTTGGGCTCCAAAATCATTGTGGATGGTGAATGCAGCCGTGACATTAAAAAGATGCTTGCTCCTTGGAAGAAAAGCTATAACCAACCTAGACAGCATATTAAAAATTAGAGGCATTATTTCACCAACAAAGGTCTGTATAGTCAAAGCTATGTTTTGTGTTTTTTTTTTTCAGTAGTCAGGTATGGATGTGAGAGTTGGACTATAAAGAAGGCTGAACACTGAAGAATTGATATTTTCAAGTAGTAGTTTTGGAAAAGACTCTCGAGAGTCCCTTGTACTGCAAGGAGATCATACTAATCAATCCTAAAGGAAATCAACCCTGATTGATGCTGAAGCTGAAACTCCAATACTTTGGCTACCTGATGCAAAAAGTCCGACTCAACTCTGTTGCTGGGAAAGATTGAAGGCAAGAGGGTAAGGGGTCTACAGAGGATGAGATGACTGGATGTCATCACTGACTTAATGGACATGAATTTGAGCAAGCTCTGAGAGATGATGAATGACAGGGAAGGCTGGTATGTTGCAGTCTATGGGTCACAAAGAATTGGACACAACTCAGTGAATGAACAAAAACAACAAGGATAATTTTAGAAGTTTACGAGTCTTTGATTTTCTCAAGATGAGGTTGAATTACAGATACAGTTTTTTAAAACTTGAGTCTTAGCCACATTTTCTTGTTAATGCTATGCTCCTGATAGAGGTTTGCTTGCCTGTTACCTTAGCCAGTATTTTGGCGTGCTGCGATTCATGGGGTCGCAAAGAGTCGGACACAACTGAGCGACTGAACTGAACTGATGGGCCACAGGCACTGCACTGGGTGCTGTAAATGGTGGTCCCTGTTTGGGGACGGCTCTTGGGCTGAGAGGGCTTTCTACATTACAAAGAGCTGTAAAAACAAGACACTCATTTAGACCATAGGTGGCTGAAAAGAGGTTTGCCAGATTTAGCAAATGAAAATTCAGAACGCCCAATTCAATTTGGATTTCAGGGAAAGATTAACGTTTTAGTAAAAACATGCGCTAGCACTCTTTAGAACATAGTTATGCTAAATATACATTTATCTGAAACTTACATTTCACTGGGCATCCTGTGTTTTATGCGACAGCCTTGTCCCAAAGCCTGAAACATTTGCTGTCTGACTCGTTATAGAAGAAGCTTGTCAACCCCAGACTTACACAAGAGCAAACACGATCCATCAGAAGGGCTTAGCACACTGCCTGGAACCCAGTTCCATAAGCACCGGATGCTAGCATTAGTGTTACTAATATAATCAGAGTGATCACCAAATATATATCGAGCTGCTTGTCCAGTCACTGTCCTGGGGGCTCAAGGTTTACTTGAGCAGGGAAATCCACAGATGTGTAGTGACGATCAGGCCCTGATGAGTTCTAAGGTGCCACATACGACACTCTGTTTTAGGGCAGTTCTGAGCGCTGTGCCTGTTTTGTCTTTGGAATCTCCCCATAGCCCTGTGAGGTGGTGCAAAACATCGTCCCCGTTTCACAGGTGAGGAAACCGAGGCCTAGGATTCCTGCAGCTACAGCAGAGCTGGCGTTTGACTGCAGCCTGGTGGCTCCAAGCCCATGTTCTTACGTCACTGAAGTGCCTCCCTTTACACCGTGGCAGCTGTGTGCTGGGTCCCACTTAAGGCCCCCTGCCTGTATCTTCCACAGCCCTTAATGACAGTCCTGCATACTGGGCCAAGTGATTCCCACCAGGGGCTTGGAGGCGGTGGACACACACAGCGTGGGGAGGCAGGGAGGAGGGGCAGGTGATCTGGAGCCTGGCAGGGCTCCAGGTGGGCAGCGTGAGAGTACCTGGGTGTGGGCAGGTGGCAGGTGTGAGGAGCAGAGAGACAGGATGGCCTGAGGGCCCCCCCAGGAGCCCCCCTTCCAGCTGTGCAGACTGGCCCGGATTTCCCTGCCTCCCTTTAGAGATGAATCCTCTTTTTATGCTGTTTAAATATTTGCAGGTGGAGGGAGGTTGGGGTGAAGGAGGGCAGGGCATTTTTCTGAATGGTTGCAGGGTGAGGCCGGAGGAGCAGGGGCAGCTGCTCCAGGCCTGACGTGGGGGAGGGGTGGGGCCAGGCCACAGCCAGAGCAAGTTGAGGTTGCTTGCCCAGATAGAGCTGAAAGGGCCTCCTAGTTCCTGCACATTCGCTGAGTAACTAACCCTCATGAAAATCCACCCCGGGCCAGGCAGTGAACCTGACCATCACTGTCATCTCAAGAGTCACTACTGTTCGTAGGATCCCTATATGTGCTAGGCACTGTGTCCACGATCTCATTCCAGCCTCACGTTGGCCCTGTGAGGTGGGGGTGCTAAGACCCCCACACACACCGTTTTCCAGATGGGGAAGTTTGTCCAGTGTCAGGTGGGCGGTGAGTGAGTGGCCAAGGGCTTGGCCCCAGGTCAGTGACTCCACCTCCCGAGCTCTTAGCCTCTCTCACCTGCCTCCCGACATCCTATCCTAGATCTGAGAAGCTGGTTCCAAAAGGAGCAAGCTCCCCATCGTTGGAGGAATGCAAGCCGATATTGGAGGACTCCTAAGAATGGAACTGGAGAGGGATTGCAGCTTCCTGACCACTGTGACCTTTGAGGTCCGCCCCCCCCGGCCTCTGAAGGGTCCCCACAGTGGTTAACAGAGTCACATCTGGGTGAGCCAGGTCTTCTGACTCCTAGTTCAGTGCCTCTTTCCAGCCCCAGGTTGGGAGACACCAAGGAGTCCCGCCTCACAGATTTCTCAGCGCCTGACCCACGACTGGCAAGGCTAGAGGCAGGGCTCCAGGACAGGCTGTCAGGCAGACCTGGGTTCAAGTCCTGGCTGTGTGACCTTCAGGCAGGTCGTATAAACTCTCCATGCCTCACTTCATCCATCTTTAAAGTGAAGTGAAGTCGCTCAGTCGTGTCCGACTCTTTGCGACCCCGTAGACTGTAGGCTACCAGGCTCCTCTGTCCATGGGATTTTCCAGGCAATAGTACTGGAGTGGATTGCCATTTCCTTCTCCAGGGGATCTTCCCAACCTAGGGCTCGAACCCAGGTCTCCTGCATTGTAGACAGACGCTTTACCGTCTGAGCCACCAGGGAAGTCCCATCCATCTTTAAAGTAGGGGATAATAATGGTCTATTGATTAAATCAGATTTTCTATACAGCTCACGTGGTACTTAGTAGGTACTGTTACTAACCATTCTCTTTATAACAAAAGCAGAATGATAAAACAAAAGGAAAATAACAAAAGCATTTGCTTTACAATGGCCTCTGGCTTCTGCAGAGAGGGACAAAGTATTATTAGAACAAAGGCCCTGGGTCTGTCCAGGCACTGCCCTAGGGGCTCAAGGTTTCCTCGGGAGAGATGAACACTGAACAGGTTCACGTAGTGATGATCCACAGATCCACAGATGTGTAGTGACGATCAGGCCCTGGGTCTGAATCCTGTCGCCTCTTCATGAACCGGGTCAGATTAGCTAATTCTGTGTGTGTGTATCAGTTTCCCCATCTATAAAATGGAAATAACTTGGGAAATGGCCTCCTTAAGGTTGTGTTTACAAAAGCAGTCCCCAGAACATAGCAAGTGCCCCCCCAAAAAGTGAGAGTACGCTTTAGTGCCATAAAGCTCCTACTGTGTGTCGGCCCAGCCTGCCCCTTCACCAGCAACGTCCCATTTAATCCTCCACGCAGCCCTGCGGGGTGACAGGTTCCACTTCACAGTTAAGGAAGCTGAAGTAGCAGCAGGGGGGTGACCTGACTGCACCCACACAGGACACGGGTGGCTGAGCCGAGGTAGGAACGCGGGTCTGTGCGGCTCCAGAGCAGCGCCAACAACAGCCACAGCCTCCGTGCCGCCAAGACAGGGCATGACTCCTGGGCCCAGGCTCGGGAAGTCACACTGGGTGCCACGATGCCACCCTGCCACCCGCACTGTCTCCACACCACCCATGGTCCTTCTGAGCTGTCTGCCTCCAAAGTGGACCACACTCAAGACCATGTGTGGCGGCCTGAGAGGGGCGGGTGGTTAAGAGTTTAAGAGGCTCTCTGTGGCTGCCAGGCCCTCTTGCCCCGCCCACAGTGCTGGTCAGTCCTCGGGGATGGTCTCCCCCAGCTCATGCAGGAGTGGGCAGCAGCTTCTTTCTCCCCGCCGCGAGACCATGCCCCCTTCTGCAGGATGCTCAGTGGCCTTCTTGGGCAGGCTTCCACGGCATTGCCTTTTCATTTCCTCCCTGGCCTCCGGCTGTCGGCCTGCTATTCACTTCTGGGGAGACGCTCTAGCCCACAGCTGGGAGCCAGCGGAAGTGGGGAGGGGTCTTTACTCATCAGAACCCCTCCTTCAGGCTGAGAACACCTCAGTGCTGCCTTCTCCCCTCCAGCCCCCCCGCCCTGGATCCATGCCCAGGGCTCCTCTCTGCAGCCAGCTTCTTGACTGTGTGACTTCAAGACTTGAGTTTCAGGATCCACAGCTGTAAGCAAACAGTCTTCTCTGCTCCGCAGATTTTGAACTTGAGACAGGGCATGTGTGCAGTCAGGGTGCCGATAGGAAGCAGATGGCTCCCCCAAACCGAGGACATTAAGATGAATTTAATAAAAGGCTGTCGACTACGGCAAGGGAAGGATGCTGAGAGACTGCAGGAAGCGTGCAACACTCTGTGATATTAACATTGGGGAGCCAGGAGCCACCACTGCCCCCTTCCTGACCAGGCTGTGAGAAAGGTGTTCCCAGAAGGAGCTTGCTGTGTGGGGAGGGTCCCTGGACACAGCCATGACTGCCGCGTCTCCTTGAGGATTTGGGGACAGTTCCCTGTTTTATATCCTCCCCCACCCTTCCCTACTCTCTCCCATTCTCTGTCTCCATCTCCTTAGCTCCTCTGTGCAGTCTGAGCGTGAAGAAGATCGCTTGGGGGTCTTGATATCCACCCTGGGGTTTCTGATTCAGTAGGTCCAGGGTGAGGCCGAGCGTTTGTATTTGTCACCGGTTCCCAGCTGACGCTGGTGCCTCTCGGCCCCTCCTGGAGCACCTCTGCCAGTCCCCACTGCGTGTACCTGGTGCCTCTCTCAGCGTGTGGCTCTTAGGATTACGGGCGCCTCCAGCCCAGGACTGTCTGACTCCCTCCCCTCAGCTCTCCCTACCTCGGCTCTCCCTACCTCGAGCTCAATACCCTAGGGCTGATTCTCCTGCCTCCTGCCCAGATGAGTTCCCCTGCGTTTGTATCATTCGCAACTTGTACCTGGAGATTGCTGTCCAGACGCGTTGATGGGAGGTCAGCGCTGAGATGGAGGTCAGGATGCAGGAGGTTTACGGGGGCCCGCTCTTGGGGTCAGCTCCAGGGGAGGTGAGGAGGAGCAGCGGGAGTGGGTGGAAGGAGAAGTTGGGCCCCGAGCTGGCCTCCGTGGAAGCCCCCAGCAGCCCCCACCAGCCCCGCAGGGAGCTGGGAGCGCCCCTGTGAGCTGTCCCGTGTGAGGGCAAGGATGCCAGATCTTCACAGCCACATGCATCATTCCCTGTACGGCACCCAACCCCCCCCCAACCTCGGGGAGGAGCGAGACTTTGGAGGGGCTATCTGTGGAGCTGAGGTGACCCTGTTCTGAGGGGCCAGCAGCTCTCCCAGCCTCCGGTCCTCATGGGATCCAAGTGGTGCTTGTGGCAGCTGCCACATCATCAGAACCTTCTCACGGCCCACGCCTCTCCCCGCCCTCCTCTCTCTGTGCCCATGGCCCCTGCACTCCACACTCTTCCTTCCTCTCCAGCCCCAAACCAGAAAGCCCTCTAGCTAGCACTCAAGTGCACAGAGCGCCGCCCTCCGTCCAGTTTTTTTGCCCCCAGAGCAAAACACCTGCCCACAGTTTTGCCACCAGCGGACCTCCGAATCTTCATTTTGCTTGGCCAGGCCCTCCTGCAGCTCCAAGAAGTAAAAGCACCCCCCACCAAGGCCCCACCCGCTTGCGCTTCATCGGTATTACCTGCCACGCGCCGTGGGCCGGGATGCCCCAGGCCTTCCGGAGAGAGAGGAAGACAGCAGAGGTGGGAGTCTGCTCAGGCTGCCACAGCAGGGTACCACACGCTTGGCAGCTTGAACAGCAGGAATGCATTTCCTCGCAGTTCTGGCAGCTGGAAGCCCAAGATCAAGGTGTCGGCAGGACGGGTTCCTTCTGGGGGCCTCGCGGGAAGGGTCTGTGCCGGGTGTCCCCCACCGGCTGCCGATGACGGTCTGCTCCCTGAATCTTCAGTGCTTTTCCTCTGTGGCCGTCCATGTTCAAATTTCCTCTTCATATAAGGACCCCAGATGATAACACATTCGGGCTCGCTCGGAATGTCCTGATTTCCACTTAATCACTCTGTAAAGATCTCATCTCCAAACACCGTCACGTTCTAAGGAACCGAAGGATAGGATTTCAAGATACGTATTTGGTGGGGGGCCAGGGAGGGCCACAGCTGAGCCTGTAACATTAGGGGAGGTGACAGTTTAGAGGATTGGAAAGAAGGTAACAAGGAAAGGGAAGGGAAAGAGTTTAAGGCATCCTGAGCAGGTATTTGAGGTCAGAGGGGGAAACCACAGCCCTGAGGGGTGGTGCCAGGCTCAGGGTACCTCCTAGTTGACGGCCGAACCAGAAGTCAAAGCTGAGGGATTTTTCACGTGTCCTCAGGAAGCTCACAGCCTCCTTTTGTGGAGGGAGCTGATGGGCCTGGTCGTCTCCGCACTCACCGTGGCGGAGGAGGCAGCGGGCAGCAGGGTCTCCACGTCAGAGCCACTCCAGAGGGTGCCAGCAGATGGCCACCTCCAAGGAACAGGAGGATGTCGGCAGGAGGGCTGTGACTGCTTAAAGGGCAGCCAGCCCTCTCTTCGGAAGGAGCTGGGGCCTGCCATGGCATGGGGCAGTCAGGCTTTGACCCTCCCTGCCACCCTGCCCTTCCCCCACAAGAGCTGTCCTGCTGCTAAAAGAAACTCACCAGGCCTGCAGAGCCAAACGTTCTTGCGCTCAGTCAGAGAGCTGCAAAAACACGCCCCTCTGTGTGTTTCTCCTTTGCTCTCCCCTGTCCCCCACACAGTACTCTGACAGCAGACGTGTGGGTTTTCCACACAACAATTCTCTGACACTACCTGAATGTCCTACAGTTAACTCAGTTCTGACACCATCTACCCAGGGGTGGCATCAGATTCTACAGGTTAAGGGCCCAGTCCCATAATACTGACCCCCAACCCCCAATTTCAGGCACCGATCACAAATTTCAGGCTATTCCTTGTACTTCTGGCAGACTGGCTGTAGATCAGGGTTCCCAGCTCCTAACCCCATCATGGTGCAAGTTTGGATTTCAGCAGATGAATTTTGGAGGACTCTGAACTGCCCTTTGCAAAGGAGTGTGCTCCCTCCTCCATCTCAGTTTCCTCCTCTATACAAGGCGAGGGTGTTACCGTGCCGTCCTTAGGCTGATCCAGAGAGGCGAGGCAGGTCGGAGAGAGCTTTGGAAGCAGTGATACACGCAGGAACTATAATTCTTGCTCTTTCCGCCCACCTGCTTGCAACCCTCCTTTACACACCGTGCAGGCTCCCCTTGGTGGCTGTGTTTCCCCTGGGAGGTTAATTTTGGTTTTCTTTTTGTTTTGGTTTTTCCTGTATGATGGCATGTTGTAGAAGGAGCGCAGCCACTGGCGTGAGGTGAACCTGGACCCAAGCGCTGAATCCGCTCCTCACCAGCTGTGTGACCTGGGGCGGGTTACTCTACCTCTCTGTGTCTTTCCTTGCTCCAGGGATCAGTATGCCGTTGCTCTATGTACCCACAACTGTAGTGACTGGAGAATTCCCCGGACAGAGTCCATGGGGTCGCAAAGAGTCAGACACGGCTGAGCATGTTTCGCATAGTGACAAGAAAGCTTTCCCCGCCCCCCAACTAAAATATTCTACCAAAGCAGAAAGTCAGTCATGATCCTTCAAGTTGTTCATTAGTCAAACACAGCTTTGCTGAGCACCAACTGTGTGCTGGAAACACAGTTGTAAATCAGGGAGACATGGAGTGCTTGCCCTCGTGGGATCGCCAGCTTGGCGAGGGGGACAGGTGCTAACAAAATCAGTATAAATCTGATGGGTGTTACGAAAGCAGCCACCGTGAGGACCTCAAGCAAGGAGATTTAACCGAAACAGCTGATGTTTCCGCCAGGATCAGAATTAGCAGTGAAGGCGGCCAAAGGCGAGGCTCTAGGCAGGGCAGTGCCTGAGGAAATACAGCTAGCAGCTGGAGGGGCTGGAGAAGGCATGGCACCCCACTCCAGTGTTCTTGCCTGGAGAATCCCAGGGACCGGGGAGCCTGGTGGGCTGCCGTCTATGGGGTCGCACAGAGTCGGACACGACCGAAGCGACTTAGCAGCAGCTGGAGGGGCTGGAGCCAAGGTGAGAAACACTAGTACAGGCTGGAATTCCAGCTCTGCTCCTTCCTAGCCGTGTGGCCTTGGGTGGCCTAGCTCATCTTCCTGAGCTTGGTTTCCCCATTTGTTAACGGGGCCAGTTCCTCAGGCTTGGTTAGCTAGGGTTCAGGCTTTGAAATGCCTCTGGCAGAGCCCGGCTTGGAGCTTGCTGGGCCGGGAGGTCGGGAGCTGTTCACAAGGCGGGTGCTGACTTGGTTGTGTGAGGGCGGGGGTGGCGTGCCAGCTCGGGTGGACACTGCCACGTGATTTTCCAGAGAACACGGCCGAGGATGCTTTGAGTTCTGTGTTCTCCAGGAGGCAACCAGAAGGAAGGGAAAAGAAGGGCGCTGGGAGCCTGACACTGCACCCAGACCTGTGCGTGGATGGGCTGGCCGGGCTGAGTCTGGGTAGCCCTCGGGCAGCCAGAAAGCGGCCCATAGATGGAGGTGGATTCCAGACTCCCACGTCAAGCCCGGCTGACATTCTATCTGGGACCAGGCTTTGCTATCATCTCTTCCCACCCAGAGGGGAGAAACGTTTTGCTTAAAGTACGACAGTGACTCTGGGGTCCAGAAGCCAGCAAAACAGAAGGGCGTCCAGGCCACCAGAGGGTCGCCTCCATGAGCAGAGGCATGACTGCCCTTTCAGTGTCGTGTCCCCTGTGCCTGGCCCCTCACAGGTACTCAGCGAGCATTGATCGACTGAGGGGTGTAGTGTGGAGAACACGCAGCCTGGGGACTCAGACCCATCTTGAAATCTGTCTCCACTCTGGGCCAGGGCTGCCTTCCTGGGTGAATTTCTACATGTTGCTGAGGTCAGTTTCCCAAAATAGGACCACAGGTCCAGCTGGTACAGGTACCTGAGCAGGGATTTGATCTACCGGATCTCAGGGCTGATATTTCATATTGCACCCCCCCAATTTTTTTTTATATTTATACTCATTTCGTTCATTCATCCACTCAGAAAATATTTGTGGAGACCTGCTATGTAGCAGGCCCTGTTCTAGGCTCCGTGGATACAGCGGTGAACAAGGCAGATGGGGCCCTGCCCTCCAGGGACTTACATTCTAGAAGCTGGAGACAGACAGTGAGCAAAGAAAGAGGGCAGGAAGTGCCCCGAAGGAGCTATAACGGGATGGAAGAAGTGGGAGGCGGGCTGCCTTAGGTTGCGTAGATGGGGAAGGAGATGACACTCGTGTGCCATCTCAAAAGAAGCCCGCTATGCAGAATTCATTTCAGGGTGAAGCGTGGGGGTAGCAGGAGCCACAGGCCTCAGCCCTACAGAAAACACAGGGGATGCGAGGAGGGAACACAGTTACAGAAACGTCCCAAGCAACCCGAGAACGCCGCTTGGGGGCGGGGACGCTGCCCGCTCCCGGGTAGAGTGGGGTCTCACCCTCCAGCGCCTCTGCCTTCCAGGTGAAGCAGATCATGGAGGAGGCCGTCACCCGCAAGTTTGTCCACGAGGACAGCAGCCACATCATCTCCTTCTGCGGTGAGTCGGTGGCCCCTGGCGGCCTTGAAAAGCGGCTTTCTCTCTGTGGGCTGCCCCGGAGCCGTGGCAGCTTTCTTTGAACAGAGGTCCCCAAAGGTCATGCTTTTGCTGCTTCATAACTGCAAAGTGTTTTTCAGCTTCCAAAGGGACTGCGTTAGGGAATTTGGAAGTAAGGAAAAGATTAAATTAGAGATTAAGAATGACATCTGTGCTCCGGGAGGACTTCCCTGGTGGCTCAGATGGTAAAGCATCTGCCTACAATGTGGGAGACCCAGGTTCAATCCCCGGGTCGGGAAGATCCCCTGGAGAAGGAAACAGCAACCCACTCCAGCATTCTTGCCTGGAAAATCCTATGAACAGGGGAACCTGGTAGGCTACAGTCCATGGGGTCACAAAGAGTCGGACACGATTGAGGGACTTTACTTTCACTTTCACCTTCTGTGCCCCAGGAAGGGGTAATCACGGTCGACAGGGAGAGATGCCTCCCCTCCCCTGGGCTCCGTTCACAGCGACCCCACCCCAGGCGACCGGGTGGCTTGCCTCTGAGGGATGGGCTCCGTATCCTTTCCTCATCCAGGTAGAGAGACAGGATGGATGGGGACTTTAAGGAATCAAGAAGCGTGGACACTTCCCGAGGGATCGTTCCCAGCTGGCTCAGCAAAGCAGGCAGGCCCGGGGCTCGGAGTGTGACTCAGCCCTCTCCCCCTCCTTGAGCCTGTGAGGCCCTTGCTGCCAGGTTCTCACTGCACCTTCACAATGGCTAGAGCCACGGGCCCTGCATGTCCCTGAAGCCAGGATTCAGCACATACGCAGTGTGTACGTATATGTGGGAGTGTTTCTTCCTCCCCGAAGACCTTTTAACCTCATGGTTGTGGAGTGTCTCTCCACAAAGGACAAGGTATCATGCCTCTCTCACGGTCTTGGCTCCACGGAGGGGCCCAGGTGGCTGGGGACGCCGCCCATGGGCCCACAACCATCTGAGCACACGCCGCAACCTGGGAACCAGAGATGTCAGTTCAAGTATATAAATGTAAATGAAAGTGAAAGTTGCTCAGTCATGTCTGACTCTTTGCCACCCCATGGACTATGCAGTCCATGGAGTTCTTTCTCCAGGCCAGAATACCAGAGCGGGCAGCCTTTCCCTTCACCAGGGGATCTTCCCAACCCAGGGATGGAACCCAGGTCTCCCGCATTGCAGACGGATTCTTTACTGGCTGAGCCTCAAGGGAAGGCCCCCCTCAAAAAAAAAAAAAATATATATATATATATATATATACACACATACATAAATTATATATTTGGCCACACTGCTTTGCTTGTAAGATCTTAGTTGTCTGAGCAGGGATTGAACCTGGGCCCATGACAGTGAAAGCGCTGGTTCCTGGACCACCAGGGAATTCCCCGAAAAATATTTTATGTATATAAAAATACATATATACACATGCCCATATACACACATATGTATATGGAAATATATATCTCCATCACTTCATGGGAAATGGAGAAACGATGGAAACAGTGTCAGACTTTATTTTTTTGAGCTCCAAAATCACTGCAGATGGTGATTGCAGCCATGAAATTAAAAGACGCTTACTCCTTGGAAGGAAAGTTATGACCAACCTAGATGGCATATTAAAAAGCAGAAACATTACTTTGCCAACAAAGATCTGTCTAGTCAAGGCTATGGTTTTTCCAGTAGTCATGTATGGATGTGAGAGTTGGACTGTGAAGAAAGCTGAGCGCCGAAGAATTGATGCTTTTGAACTGTTGGAGAAGACTCTTGAGAGTCCCTTGGACTGCAAGGAGATCCAACCAGTCTTCTAAAGGAGATCAGTCCTGGGTGTTCATTGGAAGGACTGATGCTGAAGCTGAAATTCCAATACTTTGGCCACCTCATGTGAAGAGTTGACTCACTGGAAAAGACCTTGATGCTGGGAGGGATTGGAGGCAGGAGGAGAAGGGGACGACAGAGAATATATATATATATATATATATACACACATACATAAATTATATATTTGGCCACACTGCTTTGCTTGTAAGATCTTAGTTGTCTGAGCAGGGATTGAACCTGGGCCCATGACAGTGAAAGCGCTGGTTCCTGGACCACCAGGGAATTCCCCGAAAAATATTTTATGTATATAAAAATACATATATACACATGCCCATATACACACATATGTATATGGAAATATATATCTCCATCACTTCATGGGAAATGGAGAAACGATGGAAACAGTGTCAGACTTTATTTTTTTGAGCTCCAAAATCACTGCAGATGGTGATTGCAGCCATGAAATTAAAAGACGCTTACTCCTTGGAAGGAAAGTTATGACCAACCTAGATGGCATATTAAAAAGCAGAAACATTACTTTGCCAACAAAGATCTGTCTAGTCAAGGCTATGGTTTTTCCAGTAGTCATGTATGGATGTGAGAGTTGGACTGTGAAGAAAGCTGAGCGCCAAAGAATTGATGCTTTTGAACTGTTGGAGAAGACTCTTGAGAGTCCCTTGGACTGCAAGGAGATCCAACCAGTCTTCTAAAGGAGATCAGTCCTGGGTGTTCATTGGAAGGACTGATGCTGAAGCTGAAATTCCAATACTTTGGCCACCTCATGTGAAGAGTTGACTCACTGGAAAAGACCTTGATGCTGGGAGGGATTGGAGGCAGGAGGAGAAGGGGACGACAGAGGATGAGATGGTTGAGTGGCATCACCAACTCGATGGACATGAGTTTGGGTAAACTTCGGGAGTTGGTGATGGACAGGGAGGCCTGGTGTGCTGTGGTTCATGGGGTCACAAAGAGTCAGACACAACTGAGAGACTGAACTGAACTGATATATAAATATAGATATAGATCCCTGGCTTTCTTTTTTCTCCTGGACATTGTTATTTGCAAAAAACTTAATATGCATGTCTGTTTCAGGGCTTGCTAGCGTACCTACCAATGAAAGACTTAGATCAAGACTTAGAAGATTTTAGCAAGTGATAAAAATCATAATAATTCTCTAACTCTGATCAAAGTTCAGGGGTGAGAGAAACGTGCTGGCGTTAAATGAGGCCTGAAGGATGTCCCCGAGGTTTCCTTTGTCTGTTGTTCCTTATGAGCCATTGTCAGAAAAAAATGGAACAATGTCTACCAAGCTGGACTAGATCATGAATTTAATCAGTGTAAGCAAATGAAATGCCCTAGATATGTAAGCAACATCGAAGCTATTTTAAAGATCATCACCCAGGATATTTTAAATTCGACGAGCAGATTAGGCAGTATGTGAACAGTCTTTTAAAGCCAAGTCATTGCTGACAGCAGCAGCAAGAACAGGACAAGCAATCACCCCAAAACTTCTCAGCATTTCTCCTTACGCGTGGCATGGCCTTGCCAGGCTCTTAACCCTGCACGTGCTGGTATCCTCCTCTGTGAAGCGACAGTAACTAGAACACTGGCCCCGTGAGTTTCACTGCAGGGGTTAGGGGAGGTGAACCTTAACACTGGTCTCACGCCCAGCAGGTGCCCAGGAAGAGTAAGGAGTAGCTCTTAATAAGCTCACATTTTCCCATAGACATGGATTGTGCTCCTAGTGCACACCAGAGTGAGTTCCTAGGCTGCTGTGTAAGACAGACAGTCAGAAGATAAAGGCTGCTGAGGGACTTCCCTGGTGGTCCAGTGGCTGAGATGGCATGCTCCAACGGAGGGGGCCGAGGGTCGATCCCCGGTCAGGGAAGTGGATCCCTCATGCCACCGCTAAGCATCCACATGTCGCAACTGAAGATCCCGGTACAACCAAATAAATACATATTAATTTTTAAATTAAGAAAAGCTAAGGCTGCTGAAAGTATCAGATATGTAAGAGAGAGGCCATCAGAATGGCATGCACAGGGCTTGTTTCTTAGAAGGGAACAGTGAGGGGCAGAAAGGGAAAGTTGTTTGCCTGAGGTCACACAGCAAGTTAGTGGTAGAACCCAGGCTACGCCCTGGGTCTCTTGTTTGAGGAGGGCTGGACAGAACCTCCAGGGGGGACACAGAAATGGGAAGATTATGACTGAAACCTCTCTTTAAAGGCCCTTTGTGGAGGCATAGATGTGGTGAGCACACCTTGGGCTCAGACGTGGGTATGAATCCCAGCTCCATCACTTACTTGCTGGGTGGCCCTGGCAATTCAGTTCACCTCTGGGAGCCTCAGTTTCTACATCTGGAAAATGGGGATGGTTTTCCTTTCTGCCTGGCCATGGCAGAGATTGAATGTTAGCTGTTACTGAAGGCACAGTGATGACATCAGTGTGATTCTTTTAACTGAAATAAAGCTAGGCAGTCGTGCAGTCCCGGCTTGCCACCCTCAGTGAAAGGAGTATAGCTAACCTTCACCAAGCGCACACACGTGCCAGGCTCTGAGCAAAGCGCTTTCCGTGCATTTTTCCCCATCTTATCCTGACAGCAACCTTATGAGGTTACTGTTCATACTATCCCATTTTACAGATGAGGAAACTGAGACATGCGGAGGGGAAGTGATTCCTCTTACCCCGTCACACAGCTGGTTAGTGGCCAGGAGAAGATGTGAACAGAGGTGCTCTGACCTGGGGCGGCAAGCGTGGGTTCACCACCAAGCCCTCTTGGTCCCTTTTGAGGGACTGGACGGTGGAGAGGCATACAAGCTTTTCACTATGATGCGATCATAGTGATGCTATCATGAAATTTGTGACTTTGAGGGCCCCAGACCTTCGAGGCAGCTGTGTGTGACTGAGAAAGGTCAGAACCGGGTTGGGCGTGCGGGACTGGGGGGGTGGGGCAGGGAGGAGTCATGGGCGGGGCCTGCTGACCGCGGTGTCCTTGCAGCGGCCGTGGAGGCCTGCGTCCTGCACGGGCTGCGGAGGCGGGCAGCTGGCTTCCTGCGCAGCAACAAAGTCGCAGCTCTCTTCATGAAAGTGGGCAAGAGCTTCCCGCCGGCCGAGGAGCTGAGCCGCAAGGTGCAGGACCTGGAGCAGCTGATTGAGAGCGCGTGAGTGCTGAGCGCGGGGTGTGGGCTGGGGCGCCCCAGCGGACCGCCAGCGCTCCTCCCTGGGCTCCGAAAGAGCCGGTGCCTCCCAGCACCCTCTCCACTCTCCACTCTGCTCCTCAAAGCTGCCAGGGTCTTTCGTGCCCCAGGGCCTTTGCACATGCTCTACCCTCCACCCCAGTTCACACCCCTCGTCTTCCGTGGTGGCTCCCTTGTCATCCCCAAGGATGGCAACGTCCTCTAACTAGTAGTAAATGCTAACCCTCGCCCCATTTTCTCTTTTGTATCACTCTGCTTATTCTCTTCCCAGTTGTTATCACCACCTATAATTTTTCATTCGTTCATTTACTGTTAACCTGATTGTTATCAGTCTCCCCCACCGGCCTCTGAACCCCATGAGGATAGGCAGCTGCACGTGTGCTGCTCCCCATTGGGTCACCAGTGTCTGGGACAGCACCCAGCACCCGGGAAATGCCCAGGAAACGATTGTTGAATGAGTAAGTGCCTACTGAGCCAGGCCTGTGCCAAATGCAGGCAGATCGAAGTTTAATATAACCACATGGTCGCCATCTGCATGGATCTGATGCTCGAGGTGAAGCGGCCGTTTATAGGGGCATTGTCTTAGTGGCTCATGGCCTGAAAATGGGTAAATGAGTGCCTCCCACCAGAACCACCCCGAGTCCCAACTGCACAACCGAGCCCCCAGCCCGGAGCCTGGTCAGGGGTGACGAATAGGTTTCATCCCTAGTTGGTGCTAGTGGCTGTGAGGTTTCCTGTGAGGTTTCCTGCCAGAGCTCAATGCTTTTACAAGAGCCCAGAGACCGGCAGAGAACTGCCTTGTGGAAAGTTCTGGAGCTGTGAGTGGGCTTCGTGGGAAAGAGTGCATGGATTGATTAGCCACATGTGTTACGGGCAAGAGAAGCGAGAGACAGACAGGCATGCCATGTGTCTGCCCTCACTGCCATGAGTGGCCGCTCCACTTCACTGGGAGAGAAATGGCCCTTTCCTTGCCCTTCAGACTCCGCCAGCCCCGGGCTGCTGGCCAGAAGTGCACAGTGGGCTTGGCATTGCCAGTTCCCCTCAGATTCTGACTCTTCAGCCTCCTGGTCCTTAGGGGTCTTCCAGTCCCGGTGCTAAATTCCCAGGTGTCTGCTGATAGCTTCTTAAAGGGGTCCATAACATTGGGAGCAACTTTCTAATGGAGAAATGAGAGATGTCCATTCCAGGGGCCCATTCACTCATTTTTGCAATCATTCTTTTATGGACTTATTTACTCAGCCCCCGTACACACCAGGCACTGTGCTGGGCCCTAGAGATACAGGCGTGAAACAGGGCCAAAGCTTGCCATGTGGTAGACTCTCGGTGTTTTATTTAAAAAGCAATTGAATTGCATAATCCATGCCTTTGAGGTCCCATTGTGGAGGGGAAGACAGACAAGTGAGCCAGAAGTTAAGCTGCAGAGATCCAGGGAACACAGAGGAGGGGCCCCTCCCCAGCTTCAGCTGGGGTGTGAGGGCTTCCTGTCGTAAGGTGGTGCCCTCCCTGAGACCTCAAGAGTGAGTAGGGTTCAACCAGATAATAGAGTGGGGAGGGAAGGCAGAAAAAAGCTGCAGCTCACAGAAAGTCCCCAGATGAAAGCTTGGCAGCTTCAGGGATCTGCAGAGATCGCTGGCGGGAGCCTGGGGTCAGAGGCAGGGAGTGGTAAGGAGGTGGCTGAAGAGGTGGACAGGGGCAAAGTTGTGGAGTGCCCTGCTTGTCGTATTATAAAGCTTGCTTCTCCAGAGCAATGGTGCAGCCTCCAAAAGGAGAGAAGAATCCAAGACTCTTCTTGGTCAGCACTCCTTTCCAGCTGGGAGAGAGAAAGTAAGAGACAGAGAAATTTCAGTATGAGAATCTGGCTCACCCCTCACCAGTGTGTGAAAGGGTCAGCTTTACCACGTCTTCACACTCGCTGGGTGGTGTTATTTTTTCAGCTCTCTTCCCCAGGAGCAGTGTGGGCTCCTGCTGGTGCTCTAATTGCCGTTCTTTCACTTCTTAGAGAAGTTGGACACTTTCCCATTTGCATATTGATCCGGTTGGATTTCCTCTGTTGTGAGTATCTATTCTCTTTCTTTGCTGGTCTCAAAGGCGAAATCAGATCCAGGGCCTCCAGGAGAATGTGCGAAAGCTGCCCAAACTGCCCAACCTGTCCCCACTTGCCATCAAGCACCTGTGGATCCGCACGGCCTTGTTTGAGAAGGTCCTGGACAAAATTGTTCATCACCTTGTGGAAAACAGCAGGTGAGTGGGAAGGAACACAACACTTGGGTGCGCTCTGCTTCCACCTGCTGGCCATCTTGGAAATTGCGCCCTCGCTCACAGAGCTGCTCTTTTTGCCCTCTTGATATACACTGAATTTGAAAGGGACTAATAAGAACCTCTTGGTTGTTTGACTCTAAACTAGCCAAGCTTAGATTCTTGGGACGACTTGGGTGCTTAATAGCAATGCAGGATCTTCAGAATTGGGGTGGGGTGTAAGGATCTTGCAGTCTTAAGAGATGTTTCTTTTCCCATGAGTTAAGCCCACAGTCCATTCACTGGGTGACCCTAGGGGAGTCATTTAGCTTCTCTGTGCCTCTGCTGTCTCTTCTGGTGAATGGGACAGGATGGGAATTGCTGCCACTCTGGAGAAGAGGCGAGAAAAGGAGTTAGTGAGTACACAGCATTTTGGAAAGGCCTAGGGGTGTATTTTTACATTTTCTCTCCTAGCTCAGATTGGCCCAGTGTAGAGGTCTTATGGGGTCGCACAGAGATGGACACGACTGAAGCAACTTAGCAGCAGCAGCAGCAGCAGAGGTTTTATAGTGTGAGTCCTCTTGGCATGCATTCATCTGTGGATCTGTCTACTCATCCACTAAATAATTAGCATTTGGAAGAAAAGTTATGACCAACCTAGATAGTATATTCAAAAGCAGAGACATTACTTTGCCGACTAAGGTCCGTCTAGTCAAGGCTAAGGTTTTTCCTGTGGTCATGTATGGATGTGAGAGTTGGACTGTGAAGAAGGCTGAGCGCCGAAGAATTGATGCTTTTG
>SJYX01022251.1:276869-327788 GCA_006410675.1 Oreotragus oreotragus | reverse complement strand
TAAAGCTGAAACTCCAGTACTTTGGCCACCTCATGCGAAGAGTTGACTCATTGGAAAAGACTCTGATGGTGGGAGGGATTGGGGGCGGGAGGAGAAGGGGACGACCGAGGATGAGATGGCTGGATGGCATCACGGACTCGATGAACGTGAGTCTGCGTGAACTCTGGGAGTTGGTGATGAACAGGAAGGCCTGGCGTGCTGCGATTCATGGGGTCGCAAAGAGTCGGACACGACTGAGTGACTGAACTGAACTGAACTACGATGCCAAGCACTAACCTAGATGTTGAGGATACACTGGTCTTGCCTGTCATGTTAAGGAACTTGGATATTATGAAGAAAGCAGTAAGGAGCTCCTGGCAGATCTATGATCTGAGAGTCCTCACGGCCAGCACTCCTTTCTTTTGCCCGTTTGCTAGGAAAATATGTGTGAAAGTGCAGAGCAAAGCGCTTCCCCTCACAAAGCCGGCATTTAGCAGGGAGAACAGGCCCATAGTAATCATGATAATCTGTGATGAGTGTGCCAGGACGGATGATGGGTGGGATTAGTTTCCTCTGGGTAGTCAGGGAAAGTGTCCTGGAAGATGGGACAGTCAAACTTCAATTTGAAGGGCGTGTTAACCAGCAGAAGTTACCCAGCAGAAGGGTGTGGGAAAGAGTGTTCCCAGTGGAGGGAACAGCAGGCACAAAGGTCCAGAGGCTGGAGAGGAACTGAAAGAAATCCATGCTCCAGAGCTCCAGTTAACCTCTTCACCTTCTAGTAATTTATAGCGCCTCTCTGCCCCCTGCCTTGCTGCAGGTCCAGGGTCTCTGTAGTTACTGCCTTTGGCACATGAGCTTGAGTCTTCCTGCTGAAAACATTGGTCATGTTTATTTAGTGGTTTATTCAAGTAGCTTATTTATTTATTAGTTTATTAGGGCTTCCAAGGTGGCTCAGATAGTAAAGAATCTGCCTGCAATGCAGGAGACCCGAGTTCAATCCCCGGATCAGGAAGATCCCCTGGAGAGAGAAATGGCTGCCCTCTCCAGTATTCCTGCCTGGAGGATTCCATGGACAGAGGAGCCTGGCAGGCTGCATTCCATGGGGTCACAAAGAGTTAGACACGACAGAGCAACTAAGACACAGAGTAGCAATACCAACGCACTGTTTCTTCATTAAACGTTTTGGATTTTAGATCCACACAGAATTGAAACAGCAGTACAGAGAATTCTTGCCTACCCTAAGTGTTAATCGTGCATAACCATAGTACAAGTCTCAAAACCAGGAAATTGCCATTGGCATAGTACGTTAACCAAACTCACTCACTTTTTTGCTATATAATTCTATGAAACTTTAATACATGCCTAGTTTCATAAAACCCAACACCACACTCAGGCTACAGAATACTATACCAATGAGCCCATCACCCAAAGAGACTCCCTGGGGCTGCCCTCTAAGTCACATCTTGCTCCCATCTATGCCTGCGATTTTTAAGGCATCATTTCCAGGTTATGGTCACATAACTGTGCTGATTTGGGGAACAGAAGCTGAGCTGTGGCCTGGAAAGCGTCTCTAAGTATTAGCTTCAGATCTGACACCGAAATGTATAAACCTGATGTTGAGCACGTCCAGGGCATGTCATTCTGACCCAGCCAGTGTTCTGGATGACAAGATTTCTTTGCGGTGATATTACAGTCACGTTGCCGCATTTAGTGAGAACTTCTCCTGCTGTCAGAACTTAACACATGTAGTTGGACATTTATTCCTCCCAGCAGCCCTGGGTGGGTGAGTTCTGGCTTTCTTCCCGTTTTATAGCTAAGGCCACTGAAGCTCAGAGAGGGTAGTCACCTGTCCAGGGACACACAAGGAGGGAGGAGCCAGGCGGGGCTCCCGGTTAGTCTGTCCAGCTCTAGATTCTGGGCCCTTCACCCCTGCTGTTGAACAGGAAGAAGAGCTGAACTGGCTGGATGTAGCCTACATCCACCTACTGTGTGGCCTCAGGCAAGTCACTTACCCTCTCTGGACCTAGATCCCTCAGGAGTCAAGACGAGGTCCTTTCCATTCTGGAGTTCTGCTTCTAGACTGTATGAATTTGCAAAGAATTCAAGGCCAGGACACAACAGTCCGGGCTTCCCTGGTGACTCAGACAGTAAAGAATCCACCTGCAATACAGGAGACCCTGGTTCGAAAAGATCCCCTGGAGAAGGGAATGACTCCCCGCTCCAGTACTCTTGCCTGGAGAATCCTATGGACAGAGGAGCCTGACAGCCCATGGGGTCTCAAAGAGTCGGACACGACAGCACACACATCAGCTCAAACGAACAAAAACGGAAACCATTCAGCACAAACACCGTATTGACAGCATTGCGTTGCTATTTGGAGAGTCGGAGGCCAGGAGGCATTTCTGAGCATGTCAGGCCAGCATCGTCTGCGTTGGTTACCCAGACGGGAAGGCCTGTTAGTACACCTTTTGGGGACACACCGCAGCTAAAATGTGTTTTATTGCCTCGATAACATTAGAAGGGCAGACGTCATCTGAGCCTCTAAGTGACTTCCTGTCTGAGATGGAAGATGCAAGAGAAGCAGACAGATTCAGCCAGGCCTCAACAGCCTTCTAATGATGGTTCCTGTTATTATCATTAAGGCTTTCCCACAGCCTTTGTATCAGGCAGTTACAGCCAAGTGCTGTGCTGAGTGCCTGACATCTGTTGTTGCTCTCAAACGTCCTTAGGCAGCCCATAATATTATCATTATGCCCATTTTACAGATGGGGCAGTTGAGGCTCACAGCAGTAACTGGGTGACCAGAGGGACATTGAACCCAGTCTGTCGGCTCTCAACCATCAGGCTGTAGTTGGCTGTGCGCCCTCTGCTGGTCACCATCCAACCCTGCATGTCCTTTCCTCTCGCGCTAGTAAATATTACGAGAAGGAAGCTCTCCTGATGGACCCGGTGGACGGCCCCATCCTTGCGTCTTTGCTGGGTAAGTGGCCCAGCCAGTGCTCTGAGCCTCATCTGGATCTCGGTCTCGGCTCCAGGGGCTACCTCCGCAGGGCCTGTCTTGCCCTGCTCCAGCCTCCTACCTTCAAAACTGCTCCCTGCCTCTCAATTTCAGGCTCCTGTGCTGGTCCCTCTTTGGCAGGAGCCTGGGGTACCCTAGCTGCTGGAGGGGAGGGGTAGGGAAATAAGTGGTTCTTCTGGTGGGAAAAGGGAAGGAGGACTCTCCAGGGCGATGGGCTCCCAGCCCCATCTGCTCCGCAGTGGGTCCCTGCGCCCTGGAGTACACCAAGATGAAGACTTCTGACCACTTCTGGACGGACCCCTCGGCCGATGAGCTCGTCCAGAGGCACCGCATCCACAGCTCGCACCTGAGGCAGGACTCGCCCACCAAGCGTCCGGCCCTCTGCGTGAGTGGGGAGGATGGTGCGGCTCTGGAGCGGGGGCAGTCCGGCTGTGTTCTGGACTGGGCATGGAGGTGGGGAGTGGACTGGGGCCTTGAAGGTCACTTCAGGCCTCACCCACCACCTCCCCTCACGTTGCCAGATTCAGAAAAGGCATTCGAGTGGCAGCATGGACGACCGGCCCTCCCTCTCTGCCCGTGACTATGTGGAGTCGCTGCATCAGAACTCCCGCGCCACCCTGCTCTATGGCAAGAACAACGTTCTGGTCCAGCCGGTGAGAGGCCCACTCTTGGGCCCAGGGCTTCCACTGTGGGTCTGGCTCCAGGTTACAGAGGAGGGGAGTCTCTGTGGCCCCAAGTTGCTCATCCACTATCCATCCCTCCACTCACTGATCCGCCTGTTCATTCATCTGCCAATATCTCCATCTCTCCATCTGTTCACCCACAGGATGGTATGTCCTTCTCCTCAATCATCCATCCCTTCATCTGGCAGTATCCCACCCAGCCAGCCAGTCAGCTCTCTTCCAGCCTCTGTATTCACCCATCCCTCTGTTCACGCATCCCTTCACCATTTTTTATCCATCTGCCTGTATTTATACCCACCCAGCCACCTATCCATTCATCCATCCATCATTACGTCCATCCATACGTCCATCCATCCTTCTACCCGTCATCAACTCCACCCATCAGTCATCCATCCATCCATCTTTAACCTCCGTCCGTCCATTTGTCCATTTCTTTTCCAGTCCATCTACCCACTGCCTGTCCACCCCGCTGTCTTATCTATCATTCTCCCTTGTCATCACTCACTCACTCAGTTCCCTCATCTGTGCACGGGGTGCTTAGGATATCAAGGGGAACGTCTTCACAGCCAATATTTATGGCGTGCAGATACTGGTGTGTTTGTAGGAAGGAAGCAGCCTTCCTGTGTACACAGTCACTTTTCCAATCAGATCCCAGTCTATCGTCTTTTCGAAGACATTTTAAAAAGCCCCCATAGTCTGCACGTGGACTGAAAACCATACACAGAACCTCACTGAGGGGTCAACAATATAAACGTCTGTAACTGAGTCTGCACGAGACAGGGCAAGAGTGACTATGTCACAGTTGGAAGATAACTGCTGATTATAAGAAGCATCCCCACTTCGGGTGCATTAAAATGTGAAAAAACAATTGTGCGCCTTAGAATCAATGAAATATGGCAAGGATGCTACCTCCTGGGGTTGCAGTGTGGTTGAGATGATACTGGTGGAGCAGAGCCAGGCTCGGCACACCCTCAGTGCTCAGTAAATGTTGGTTGTCTGTGTCCACATGTTTTGGGGGGTGGGTCTGCAGGGAGGAGGGCTGCCTCTTACATGTGAGTCTTGGAGTCCCCTCCGCTGCACCCCACTTGGGATAAAGCAGAGCAAGTGAGAAGCTCAGCAGATGAATTGGGAAGGTGGAGGATGGAGCTGCTGGGCGGGGAGCATGGAGCAGGTATCTGGGGAGGGGCTTCTGGGTAACATCTGTGGGATGGGACATGGAGCTCAGCTGCTCTCTCTTTTTCCCTTAAGACTGGCCACAGTGATGGCGGACAAACGCCTTCTGTTTTGGAAAAGGTGTTGTTGAAAGGGCAGAGCTCCGTTCCTTATTCTAAAGACCACCCCCCTGACCCCACCTTTGCATTCGGGCCCTGGGTACAGTGGGTGGCTTTCACAGCTGGACCCTGTAGAACCAAACCCATCCTGGTGGTTGGCTGCAGAAGGCTTTGTTTCGCACAGCCACCTGGAGGGAGGGTCAGGGTCTTCCCAGTGGACATGGCCTTGGAGGGAATGAGCCAGCCTCTTGTGTGTGCCTCTGGTCGTGTGCCCGCGAGTCCCATAGGCCAGGGCTTGTGTCCACTGTGACTCTGGCACTGAGACCAGGCCTGAGTCCTCCTTTCTCTGCAGAGAGATGACATGGAGGCTGTGCCGGGGTACCTGTCCCTGCACCAGACGGCTGACGTCATGACCTTGAAGTGGACGCCCAATCAGCTGATGAACGGGTCTGTGGGGGACCTGGACTATGAGAAGAGGTAGGTCCCTCCCTTCCCCGTAGCACAGGCATGACTGTGCCCTGTCCCTGTGCCCCGCCCCCGGCCCTGATCTGTCTGGTTGTTACGCCCATGTGGCCCAACCTCCCTGCAGCTGTGGCCTCAGGGGTAATTCATGGGATCTGAGAACCAACTGGAAGAGTCTTAGGGGATGGGAATTAGGCAGTGCCTTGAGCAAACACCACAGGGAGAGAGAAATACTAACAAAGATCTTGTAAGCCCAGAAATGGCAATATTCCCCGGTCTCCAGCCCCATTACCCATCACCTAAGGCAAAAGGAACCTGGAGGTGTTGGTTGTGAGCATCTCATCCAGGGCTCCTGGACGCCCTGCGAGTTATAAGGCCCAACAGAGGCCTTGGAGTCATGCTCCTAAGACACCTGGTGGCTGGGGATTCTATTCTTATTGTACGTGTTCTTGACTCCCTCAAAACTTTGCTTATGGGGAATTTCTAACATAAAGGGCTTCCCTGATAGCTCAGTTCGTAAAGAATCCACCTGCAATGCAGGGTACCTGGGTTCGATCCCTGGGTTGGGAAGATCCCCTGGAGAAGGGAAAGGCTACCCACTCCAGTATTATGACCTGGAGAATTCCATGGACTATGGGGTCGCAAAGAGTCGGACACGACTGAGCGACTGAACTGAACTGAACTGAACTGTATGCATGTGTGTGTGTGTGTATATATATATAGAATAAGGACTTTCTTCCAGGGCCGTAAACACAGCTCGGTTACTGTGCTCTGTGTGACGTTAAGCCTCAGCGCGATCACCACCAGGCTTTGGTGTGATTACTGTCATTCTCTAAGCTGATCACTTCCTGAGCAGAGGTTACCATCTGTCCTCAGAGAGGGTCATTGGGAGGTACAGTCAGTCCTCAGCTGGGCCAGATAATTCAACTCCAGCCAGCCACCTGAGCTTCTGATGGCAAAATCCTCTGGGAGCCAGGAAACACTCTTGCCCTTGAACCTTATCTCAGCTTATTCATCTGAAACCTCAATATCAGACCTTCTACGACCTCCCAGCTGAATTCAGATTGCACGGAGCCCTGAATCTCCTTCTTAGAGCATTTACAAAATTGTAATAAATCTGTCCCTACTTGTGTTCTGACTGTCCCACCCTTTAGATCTCAGTTCTATGAAGGCAAGGAATCTGTCTTGCTCACATCTTCTCTCCAGCATCTTCTGGTGACAGAAAACCAAACCCAAGCTGCCTGAAGCATTGGCTCAAATAAACTGAGAAAAATCCAGGGGTGGTGGCTTCAGGCGTGGCTGCATCCAGGGGCTCAAATGAGGAGTCCCCGACCTCTTTCTGTCTCTTGGCTCTACTTCCCTGACCGTTGACTCCGTTCACAGGCAGGCTTCTCTTACAGAGGGCCCTCTATATCTCCAGACTTCTGTCAGCCTTACCGCCACTCTCCTAGCAGAAAGAGGCCCTCCTTCCCCAGAGAGTTCTCACATAGATCTAATAATTGAGTCTCACTGGTTCTGCTTGGGTCAAGGTCCAGAACAGTGTCATATGATGGTCAGCCAAGCCAGGGTCAAGTGCCCATTCCTGGAGTCCTGAAGGGGGAGGGTAGGAGAGGTCAGCCTCAGCCACGTGGACTGGGGTTAAAGAAATGTGTGTGTAGGGGGAATGTTGGAAAACTGGGATACTGGAGCCAGAAGAAGGGGAGATAGAGTCTGGGAAGTCTGGGGACATGGATGCTGGGGGTTAGGTGGTCCTGGTGAGGAGGGTGGAGGAGCCTGTGGGTGGGGCTTCCGCATGACGAGTGGGACAGGCATCCTGCAAGCCTGACCCTCCCGCCCCTTCCAGTGTCTACTGGGACTACGCCATGACCATCCGCCTGGAGGAGATTGTCTACCTGCATTGCCACCAGCAAGGTAGGGACCACGGGTAGACATGGGGCTTCTTCCCCACCCCCTTATTACCTGTGCAGCCTCAGATGAGTGACCGCACCTCTCTGAGCCTCAGTTTCCACATCTGTAAAATGGGGACAGTAACAGTATCTGCTCACGGGATTGTTGTGAGGATCAAGTGACATTTGTTAAGGGCTCAGCGTCAAAGCCATGTGTCAGGCGCGGTTCTCACTATTCACGTGTCTGCTGTTTAATTGTTGCTACAACCCAGTGCTAGAGGCACCGTCGTTCCCATGTTAGAGCTGAGGAAGGAGCATGGCACACAGATAGCCTTTCTAAGCTCTCCAGTCTGGTCCTAAATCCAGGCCTTTGTCCCTCCAAGGTCAGTGTTCTGAAAATCGAAGATTTATAACTGGAGTTTATAGCTCAAAGAAGGTATATTCTGAATAAGCAAAAGGCCATCCTGCTTTCGGGGAAGGCAATGGCACCCCACCCCAGTACTCTTGCCTGGAAAATCCAATGGACGGAGTAGCCTGGTGGGCTGCAGTCCATGGGGTCGCTAACAGTCGGACAGACTGAGCGACTTCACTTTCACTTTTCTCTTTCATGCATTGGAGAAGGAAATGGCAACCCACTCCAGTATTCTTGCCTGGAGAATCCCAGGGATGGGGGAGCCTGGTGGGCTGGCGTCTATGGGGTCACACAGAGTCGGACACGACTGAAGTGACTTAGCAGCAGCAGCAGCAGCAGCATCCTGCTTTAAAAAGCAAGGAATCTGCACCTCACCAAGGCACAGAAGACAGTGGTTTCAGCCTATTTAATGAAGCACCCCTGGATTCAAATCCAGGCTCTGCTACTCACCAGCCGTGTGACCTTGGGCAAGTGACATAACCTCTCTGAGCCTCAGTTTTATCATTTGCAAAACAGGCAACAATAGATATGCCTCACAGCGCTGTTTTGAGTATTACAATAAGACAGTGCCTTTAATGTGCTGTGTATGTATATAGTAAGTGCTTAAGGCATGTAACACATGCTAGCAAGAGTCAATTACTGCCCTGCAGAGTGATCTGTCTGACAGCCGCCATACAGAGATAGGTCAGGTCAGCCTGTTGGGGGTGTTTGAGGGGGGCATCCTCTTCCTTTGTCGGGTGGCTGCAGGGAGGCCACCCGCCTTCGTCTTGGCCTTGGCCTTGGCCTGTCATTCTACAGTCGATGGCCATGGCGGGTAGGATGAGGGAGACTCAGAGGAGGTGAAAACTGCTGCGACCTTCTGCCCGGGCCTTTCCCAGAGCCTCGGAGCAGGACCCCGGGTCTGGCTGGGGACGTCTGGGGAGGAGGGGGCATCCCCACGCCTCATCGTGACTTCCTGCCGGGTCTCCTCTGGCCGGATCGCGGTGGCAGTGGACAGCGGCGGGACGGTGGTGCTGGTCAGCCAGGATGGGATCCAGAGGCCGCCTTTCCGCTTCCCCAAGGGAGGGCACCTCCTGCAGCTCCTCTCGTGCCTGGAGAACGGGCTGCTCCCCCACGGGCAGCTGGACCCTCCGCTCTGGTCTCAGCGGGGGAAGGTGAGTGATCGTGGGGGCCCAGGGAGGCAGGGCTGGGGGTCAGCCGTGGGGAGGGGCCCTTCTTGCCTTTGGGCCCTCGTGTGGCTGCGTGGGGTCGTGCACACCCCAGGGACCCCCGGGCTGTGCAGGATGCGGGACGGGTGTGTCCCAGGGCGAGGCGTTGGGGTGTGTCCTTTCAGGGCAAAGTATTCCCCAAACTGCGCAAGCGAAGCCCCCAGGGTTCATCCGAGTCCACATCCTCGGACAAGGAGGACGACGAGGCCACGGATTACGTGTTCAGGATCATCTACCCTGGCATGCAGTCCGAACTCGGTAAGCTGCCCTGGCCCTCGGCCCGGGGAATCAATCTGTTTAGCTGGTCCTAAAATTGACTTCAGCTGCGTGGGACCAGAGGACAAGAGATGTGAACTCTGGGGTTAGTAGGGGGACTTGGGATCAGCAAATTGGGGTATCGACAGCCTTGATTTTCCCCCAAATGAATAACCACTCTCTACTTGGCTAACTTAGATGTCCCTGGGTGTGAGGTGGCATGGGGCAGCAGCTGTGACATGGGCTCTGGAGTCCTGGTTGAACTTGGGCAAATCCCATCACCCCTCTGTGCCTGGGTTTCCTCGTCTATAAACTGGGGGTGTTCGTAGCACCTATTTCACAGGATCTCACGAGGATCAAATGAGACAAGGTACTTGGCACAGAAAGAGCCTGCAAATGCCATTGTGTGGTTGCTACTGTTATTTTTTACTTCAACAGATTGTTGTAAGGCTTCAGTGGGACAATAAGCTGGTCACCGTAGGGCCCATAGAATGAGGCCTCGCAGACCGTAGGCCCTCAAGCAGCTGTCAAGACAGCAGAGGGGGTGATTCCCTGGCAGGCCAGTGGTTAGGACTCTGTGTTTTTCACTCCCCGGGGAGCGGGCTCAATCCGTGCTTGGGGAACTAAGATACAGCAAGTCACGCAGTGCAGCCGAAAAAATAAATAAAAGACAGCAGAGGGGAAGGGCAGCCCTCGACACAGGCCCACGAGGAAGGGCGACCCTCGACACGGGCCCACGAGGAAGGGCGACCCTCGACACGGGCCCACGAGGGAGGGCGGCCCTCGACACGGGCCCACAAGGGAGGGCGGCCCTCGACACGGGCCCACGAGGTTGTAACATGTGTCCTGCTGTTTGCGTGGTGCCTGCCGTGAAGCAGATGCTTAGTGAGTGGAAACTGCGGTTACTACAAAGATCATCCGTTCCAGAGGGCTGTGGTGGCGATTAAATGAGTCAATATTTGAAAAATTCTCAGAAGGAAGCCTGGCATTTGTTAGGCCCTGTATGCATGTGTGTTAAACAGGTGAGTAGTAAGTCATAGCTTGTTCCTGTAAACCTCATTTTATCTAACCCTCTGTGGCCCTGTTGTTCCCGTCTGATGGGTAATGGCTCCGAGATTCCCTTTGTTTAAGTGACCACAGCGGGGCGGTGAGGACGTTTTGAAAGCAGACGTCCTCCCTGGCGAGGCTGGACTCACTGTGCCAGGCCTCTTGATGCCCTCGCTCGCACCCAGCGCTGTCAGAGCTGGGCTGTGGGGGCAGGCTTGGTGGTGAGGCCTTGGGTTAGCCTCTGTTTTCATGTGTGTTCCTTATGGCCTGTTAGGAGCAAAGCCTCACATTCTGTGTCGTTAAGAGCCATAGAGGGTCCTGACGTGGATCCCTACATCTGTCCCCGCCCAGGACCAAGGTCTGGAGCTGCCCCAGCCCCTCTGTGGTACCACGCCCCCCCAGAGAGCTGACTCATCTGAGGGGCCAGGTGCCCTGTGGCTGCCTTCCCTGGCAGCTTGCTCTACGGGGACCCATCCAACAAATGATTTGTAGGCTCTTGCTGGGAGCCAGGCTGGGTGCGCAATGTCTCTCCTCTTTGGGGAATATCCACTTAGCCTGTCGTGGCCCTGCCTGTGCCAGGGGAACAGCTGCTAGCTGCGCCCACTCACACCCTCTGTGTGTGCAGCTCCACTGCCATCTGCCAGCCTTAGCGTCTCCTTGCCTAAGGGTTTCTCCAGCCGCCAGGGTCCCTTCTGCCCATGGGTGGGGTGGACTGCAATCAGCGCCTCCCCGGAGCAGTCAGCGGCTGGAAGGAGCTGTGTATAAATGCCCCAGCTCCCTCACCCCTCGAGGGAGGCCATTCTGAAACGTGTGTTCTGGTCGCGTCTGAGAGACCCCTCACAAGATCAAGTGCCAACTGTCCATAACGGCAACGAACATGGTGACTAACTCGCCACTCTCCTCACCCTTCTCCTCCTGGGTCCCTTTATCTCTCCCTACCTGTGCTTCTTGGAAGCATCTCCCAACTTGCACCTAAATCCTTGTCTGCCTTGTCACCAAGTCAGTGTGTTTAAAAAAGGGTTTCTCAATCTTAGCACTACTGACGTTCCGGATGGAATAATTCTTTGCAGGAGGGGCTGTCCTATGCCCTGTAGGATGTATATTAAAAACTGAACATCACTTTGCCAACAAAAGTCTGTATAGTCAAGGCTATGGTCTTTCCAGTAGTCACGTACAAATGTGAAAGCTGTACCATAAAGAAGGCTGAGCACCAAAGAATTGATACTTTTGAACTGCGGTGCTAGAAAAGACTCTTGAGAGTCCCTTGAACAGCAAGGAGATCAAACCAGTCAATCTTAAAGGAAATCCACCCTTAATACTCATTGGAAGGACTGATGATGAAGCTCCAATACCTTGGCCACCTGATGCAAAGAGCCAACACATTGGAAAAGACCCTGATGCTGGGAAAGATTGAAGGCAAGAGGAGAAGGGGGCAGCAGAGGATGAGATGGTTGAGCCAGCCACCTGAGCTTCTGATGGCAAAATCCTCTGGGAGCCAGGAAACACTCTTGCCCTTGAACCTTATCTCAGCTTATTCATCTGAAACCTCAATATCAGACCTTCTACGACCTCCCAGCTGAATTCAGATTGCACGGAGCCCTGAATCTCCTTCTTAGAGCATTTACAAAATTGTAATAAATCTGTCCCTACTTGTGTTCTGACTGTCCCACCCTTTAGATCTCAGTTCTATGAAGGCAAGGAATCTGTCTTGCTCACATCTTCTCTCCAGCATCTTCTGGTGACAGAAAACCAAACCCAAGCTGCCTGAAGCATTGGCTCAAATAAACTGAGAAAAATCCAGGGGTGGTGGCTTCAGGCGTGGCTGCATCCAGGGGCTCAAATGAGGAGTCCCCGACCTCTTTCTGTCTCTTGGCTCTACTTCCCTGACCGTTGACTCCGTTCACAGGCAGGCTTCTCTTACAGAGGGCCCTCTATATCTCCAGACTTCTGTCAGCCTTACCGCCACTCTCCTAGCAGAAAGAGGCCCTCCTTCCCCAGAGAGTTCTCACATAGATCTAATAATTGAGTCTCACTGGTTCTGCTTGGGTCAAGGTCCAGAACAGTGTCATATGATGGTCAGCCAAGCCAGGGTCAAGTGCCCATTCCTGGAGTCCTGAAGGGGGAGGGTAGGAGAGGTCAGCCTCAGCCACGTGGACTGGGGTTAAAGAAATGTGTGTGTAGGGGGAATGTTGGAAAACTGGGATACTGGAGCCAGAAGAAGGGGAGATAGAGTCTGGGAAGTCTGGGGACATGGATGCTGGGGGTTAGGTGGTCCTGGTGAGGAGGGTGGAGGAGCCTGTGGGTGGGGCTTCCGCATGACGAGTGGGACAGGCATCCTGCAAGCCTGACCCTCCCGCCCCTTCCAGTGTCTACTGGGACTACGCCATGACCATCCGCCTGGAGGAGATTGTCTACCTGCATTGCCACCAGCAAGGTAGGGACCACGGGTAGACATGGGGCTTCTTCCCCACCCCCTTATTACCTGTGCAGCCTCAGATGAGTGACCGCACCTCTCTGAGCCTCAGTTTCCACATCTGTAAAATGGGGACAGTAACAGTATCTGCTCACGGGATTGTTGTGAGGATCAAGTGACATTTGTTAAGGGCTCAGCGTCAAAGCCATGTGTCAGGCGCGGTTCTCACTATTCACGTGTCTGCTGTTTAATTGTTGCTACAACCCAGTGCTAGAGGCACCGTCGTTCCCATGTTAGAGCTGAGGAAGGAGCATGGCACACAGATAGCCTTTCTAAGCTCTCCAGTCTGGTCCTAAATCCAGGCCTTTGTCCCTCCAAGGTCAGTGTTCTGAAAATCGAAGATTTATAACTGGAGTTTATAGCTCAAAGAAGGTATATTCTGAATAAGCAAAAGGCCATCCTGCTTTCGGGGAAGGCAATGGCACCCCACCCCAGTACTCTTGCCTGGAAAATCCAATGGACGGAGTAGCCTGGTGGGCTGCAGTCCATGGGGTCGCTAACAGTCGGACAGACTGAGCGACTTCACTTTCACTTTTCTCTTTCATGCATTGGAGAAGGAAATGGCAACCCACTCCAGTATTCTTGCCTGGAGAATCCCAGGGATGGGGGAGCCTGGTGGGCTGGCGTCTATGGGGTCACACAGAGTTGGACACGACTGAAGTGACTTAGCAGCAGCAGCAGCAGCAGCATCCTGCTTTAAAAAGCAAGGAATCTGCACCTCACCAAGGCACAGAAGACAGTGGTTTCAGCCTATTTAATGAAGCACCCCTGGATTCAAATCCAGGCTCTGCTACTCACCAGCCGTGTGACCTTGGGCAAGTGACATAACCTCTCTGAGCCTCAGTTTTATCATTTGCAAAACAGGCAACAATAGATATGCCTCACAGCGCTGTTTTGAGTATTACAATAAGACAGTGCCTTTAATGTGCTGTGTATGTATATAGTAAGTGCTTAAGGCATGTAACACATGCTAGCAAGAGTCAATTACTGCCCTGCAGAGTGATCTGTCTGACAGCCGCCATACAGAGATAGGTCAGGTCAGCCTGTTGGGGGTGTTTGAGGGGGGCATCCTCTTCCTTTGTCGGGTGGCTGCAGGGAGGCCACCCGCCTTCGTCTTGGCCTTGGCCTTGGCCTGTCATTCTACAGTCGATGGCCATGGCGGGTAGGATGAGGGAGACTCAGAGGAGGTGAAAACTGCTGCGACCTTCTGCCCGGGCCTTTCCCAGAGCCTCGGAGCAGGACCCCGGGTCTGGCTGGGGACGTCTGGGGAGGAGGGGGCATCCCCACGCCTCATCGTGACTTCCTGCCGGGTCTCCTCTGGCCGGATCGCGGTGGCAGTGGACAGCGGCGGGACGGTGGTGCTGGTCAGCCAGGATGGGATCCAGAGGCCGCCTTTCCGCTTCCCCAAGGGAGGGCACCTCCTGCAGCTCCTCTCGTGCCTGGAGAACGGGCTGCTCCCCCACGGGCAGCTGGACCCTCCGCTCTGGTCTCAGCGGGGGAAGGTGAGTGATCGTGGGGGCCCAGGGAGGCAGGGCTGGGGGTCAGCCGTGGGGAGGGGCCCTTCTTGCCTTTGGGCCCTCGTGTGGCTGCGTGGGGTCGTGCACACCCCAGGGACCCCCGGGCTGTGCAGGATGCGGGACGGGTGTGTCCCAGGGCCAGGCGTTGGGGTGTGTCCTTTCAGGGCAAAGTATTCCCCAAACTGCGCAAGCGAAGCCCCCAGGGTTCATCCGAGTCCACATCCTCGGACAAGGAGGACGACGAGGCCACGGATTACGTGTTCAGGATCATCTACCCTGGCATGCAGTCCGAACTCGGTAAGCTGCCCTGGCCCTCGGCCCGGGGAATCAATCTGTTTAGCTGGTCCTAAAATTGACTTCAGCTGCGTGGGACCAGAGGACAAGAGATGTGAACTCTGGGGTTAGTAGGGGGACTTGGGATCAGCAAATTGGGGTATCGACAGCCTTGATTTTCCCCCAAATGAATAACCACTCTCTACTTGGCTAACTTAGATGTCCCTGGGTGTGAGGTGGCATGGGGCAGCAGCTGTGACATGGGCTCTGGAGTCCTGGTTGAACTTGGGCAAATCCCATCACCCCTCTGTGCCTGGGTTTCCTCGTCTATAAACTGGGGGTGTTCGTAGCACCTATTTCACAGGATCTCACGAGGATCAAATGAGACAAGGTACTTGGCACAGAAAGAGCCTGCAAATGCCATTGTGTGGTTGCTACTGTTATTTTTTACTTCAACAGATTGTTGTAAGGCTTCAGTGGGACAATAAGCTGGTCACCGTAGGGCCCATAGAATGAGGCCTCGCAGACCGTAGGCCCTCAAGCAGCTGTCAAGACAGCAGAGGGGGTGATTCCCTGGCAGGCCAGTGGTTAGGACTCTGTGTTTTTCACTCCCCGGGGAGCGGGCTCAATCCGTGCTTGGGGAACTAAGATACAGCAAGTCACGCAGTGCAGCCGAAAAAATAAATAAAAGACAGCAGAGGGGAAGGGCAGCCCTCGACACAGGCCCACGAGGAAGGGCGACCCTCGACACGGGCCCACGAGGAAGGGCGACCCTCGACACGGGCCCACGAGGGAGGGCGGCCCTCGACACGGGCCCACGAGGGAGGGCGGCCCTCGACACGGGCCCACGAGGTTGTAACGTGTGTCCTGCTGTTTGCGTGGTGCCTGCCGTGAAGCAGATGCTTAGTGAGTGGAAACTGCGGTTACTACAAAGATCATCCATTCCAGAGGGCTGTGGTGGCGATTAAATGAGTCAATATTTGAAAAATTCTCAGAAGGAAGCCTGGCATTTGTTAGGCCCTGTATGCGTGTGTGTTAAACAGGTGAGTAGTAAGTCATAGTTTGTTCCTGTAAACCTCATTTTATCTAACCCTCTGTGGCCCTGTTGTTCCCGTCTGATGGGTAATGGCTCCGAGATTCCCTTTGTTTAAGTGACCACAGCGGGGCGGTGAGGACGTTTTGAAAGCAGACGTCCTCCCTGGCGAGGCTGGACTCACTGTGCCAGGCCTCTTGATGCCCTCGCTCGCACCCAGCGCTGTCAGAGCTGGGCTGTGGGGGCAGGCTTGGTGGTGAGGCCTTGGGTTAGCCTCTGTTTTCATGTGTGTTCCTTATGGCCTGTTAGGAGCAAAGCCTCACATTCTGTGTCGTTAAGAGCCATAGAGGGTCCTGACGTGGATCCCTACATCTGTCCCCGCCCAGGACCAAGGTCTGGAGCTGCCCCAGCCCCTCTGTGGTACCACGCCCCCCCAGAGAGCTGACTCATCTGAGGGGCCAGGTGCCCTGTGGCTGCCTTCCCTGGCAGCTTGCTCTACGGGGACCCATCCAACAAATGATTTGTAGGCTCTTGCTGGGAGCCAGGCTGGGTGCGCAGTGTCTCTCCTCTTTGGGGAATATCCACTTAGCCTGTCGTGGCCCTGCCTGTGCCAGGGGAACAGCTGCTAGCTGCGCCCACTCACACCCTCTGTGTGTGCAGCTCCACTGCCATCTGCCAGCCTTAGCGTCTCCTTGCCTAAGGGTTTCTCCAGCCGCCAGGGTCCCTTCTGCCCATGGGTGGGGTGGACTGCAATCAGCGCCTCCCCGGAGCAGTCAGCGGCTGGAAGGAGCTGTGTATAAATGCCCCAGCTCCCTCACCCCTCGAGGGAGGCCATTCTGAAACGTGTGTTCTGGTCGCGTCTGAGAGACCCCTCACAAGATCAAGTGCCAACTGTCCATAACGGCAACGAACATGGTGACTAACTCGCCACTCTCCTCACCCTTCTCCTCCTGGGTCCCTTTATCTCTCCCTACCTGTGCTTCTTGGAAGCATCTCCCAACTTGCACCTAAATCCTTGTCTGCCTTGTCACCAAGTCAGTGTGTTTAAAAAAGGGTTTCTCAATCTTAGCACTACTGACGTTCCGGATGGAATAATTCTTTGCAGGAGGGGCTGTCCTATGCCCTGTAGGATGTATATTAAAAACTGAACATCACTTTGCCAACAAAAGTCTGTATAGTCAAGGCTATGGTCTTTCCAGTAGTCACGTACAAATGTGAAAGCTGTACCATAAAGAAGGCTGAGCACCAAAGAATTGATACTTTTGAACTGCGGTGCTAGAAAAGACTCTTGAGAGTCCCTTGAACAGCAAGGAGATCAAACCAGTCAATCTTAAAGGAAATCCACCCTTAATACTCATTGGAAGGACTGATGATGAAGCTCCAATACCTTGGCCACCTGATGCAAAGAGCCAACACATTGGAAAAGACCCTGATGCTGGGAAAGATTGAAGGCAAGAGGAGAAGGGGGCAGCAGAGGATGAGATGGTTGGATGGCATCACCAACTCAATGGAAATGAACTTGGGCAAACTTCGGGAGATGGTGAGGGTCAGGGAGGCCTGGAGTGCTGCAGTCCATAGGGTCACAGAGTCGGACACAACTTGGTGACGGAACAGCAAGAAAAATTCTTTGTGGTGGGGGTTGTCCTTTGCCCTGTAGGATTCTGAGCAGCTTCCCTGGTCTCCACTCACTGGATGCCAAGTAGTGAATCTGTCCCCACCACCAGCACCACACTGTGACAGCCAGAAATGTCTGCAGGGATCGCCAAGTGTCCCTTGGAAGGCCAGCAGCGCCCCAGTTGAGACCTGCTGGTCGAGGGCAGGGACGGCTTAGGGAGTCAACAGCTAACAGGAGAACAGCTGAGAGAGTAGAAATAGGATCCCGGTGTCTGATTCTCTGGGTTGGAATCCCAGCTTCACCGCTTATTAGCTGGGTGGTCTTGGGCATGCTGCTTAAACTCACTGTGCCTCAGTCTTCCAATCTGTAAAAGGGGATAATGATAGGACTTGAGCTCGGAAAGTGACAGCTGTTGTCAGTGGGGAGAGAAGAAGGGACTTTAGCCAAAAAGACCGGTTATCCCGGTGACGACCTGGTGAGGCTTTGGGTGAGTAAGCTGCTGTTCTGAGCCTCTGTTTTCTCTCGTGCAAAATAGGAGATGAAACACATCCCTTACAGCAGGGGTCCCCACCCTCTGGGATCCAGTGCCTGATGGTCTGAGGTGGAGCTGATGCAATAATAATAGAAATAAAGTCCACAATGAATGTCATGCACTTGAATCATGCCCAAGCCATCCACCCCAACCCTGGTCCATGGAAAAGTTGTCTTCCCCAAATCCAGTCTCTGGAGCTGAAAAGGTTGGAGACTACTGCCTTACAGGCTCATCAGGAATGAGGCAGTTCCCTGAATAGTATGGCACCCAGCACATAGTAGGCACTTTATAGATGTCAGCATTCTTTCTTCCTCTAATCAAACACAAGCCAAGGGAACTGTGTGGAGCAGAACAGGGGAAAGGCTCAAGCCCCAGGGTATTGGTTCCTCTGCCTTTTCAGCGTCCTGTTCCACCCCCCGCAGACCTTCCATTTCATTGGTGTTTTTATTTCTGTCTCTTAAGTTGCTTCCAGCCCCCTGGGCGGCACTCCCCCCATCTCCGCGGGCCCTGCCTGGACGGTGGTTCCTGCAGGCCGGTCCGTGTTAGTGGTGGCCAGGGGCAGCCGGTGGGCGCAAGCCAGATGGGACACGACCCTCCCCACGTCACGCCTGAAGCTGCGGTCCCTCAGTAATGTCTGGGCTCCCCTCACCCCTGGGACTGGGCGCTGGCCACCTCTGCCATGTTGTCATTTGAGTCCTGGTCCCCACGGGGAGATGGAGGCAGGGAAAATTGATGCCTTGCACTGTCTTGCCTTTGTGCTACAAAATGCAGCCTGGGGTGTTGTGGGCTCAGCAGCAGAGGGGCCCACTGATGATGTCTGCAGGGTGCAAGAGGCTGGAGCTGGGGGGATGCTTGCCATACCTGGGCAAATCTCCTGGTCGGTGCTTCCTGGAGGTTGAGAACTGATGTTTTCAAGAATGTTTTCATAAAATGTTTTCAAGAACATTTTATAGGGGCTGACTGGTCTTTCTTGGCCAGTTCATTGGTGAGTCTGCTACAAAGCCACTTTTGATGGCCCCCAGAACCTCATTCTGTTAGCGGCTTTCTGTTCTGTCCGTGGGTGCAGCAGATGCTGTCAACAAGGGGGCTGTGATGACTGGTGGAGCCGGGTCCACAGCTCCTCCTCTCCTAGAGCCCAAGGGGGCCAGGTATTGCCAGCCATCCTTGCGGAGGCGCTGCTCATCGGGCAAATGTGTACCCCTCTTAAAGTTCCTAAAGCAGGGCCTGGCAAACTAAGGCCAAAAGCCGAATCCTCTGTATCGCTCATGAACTAAGATTGGTGTTGACGTTTTTAAATAACTGAAAAAAAAAGAAGAATATTTTGTGACATGTGAAAATGGTATGAAATTCACATTATAATGTCCATGAATGAAATTTTATTAGAACGTAACCCATGCTCATTTGTTTGCAATTTTTTGGGCTACTTTTGTTCTATGACGGCAGAGTAGAATGTTTATGATAGTGACCCAATGTCTTACAAGCCCTCAAATATTGTCTACCTGGCCCTTTATAGGAGTCCTGTCCTAGAGAAAATAACTTTCCTGCGCCAAGAGGCCAGGAAATTAACCATAGAAATTGTAATGCCTGGGGCACCGGTGTGTTTGTTCTGCAGCGTTGCAAATGCTGTGGCTTCCATGGAGCTGGGAAATAATATGGGAAACAATGAGTGGTATATCCTTGGGAGCAACTGATCAGGAACCACCAGTGTCCAAGAGTTAAGAGATCGTTTGTGCCCCTTGGCTCTCAGACACGGCTGCTACGTCAGAACTCTTTTTGAAAGACAGACTCGAGGGCTGTATCGCCAGGAGACTTTAACTCAGTAGGTCAGGCATATGGGTGGGATACAGGCCTGTGGCTTTTAAACAAGCACCCCACATGGTTCTGGGGGAGTTGCCTCTGTTTGAGGCTCTCTTGGTAGAGCAGCTATAGGAGCAGGACCATGGACAGCGCGGGCATCTTCATCAGTGGGGACTCCTCTGGGCCCCCTTGCTACTGAGTGTCCTGCCTCACCTGCTGAGTCAGACTCTCTTACATCTCACCACCAGGGCTCCCCATGTGACCTACCTCTGGGGACTTGAGGCCATGGGTCCTCTCCAGGATTCCCCAGCAGGCTCCCCTTCCTTCCTGCCAGCGTCCCATGAGGACAACTGAATGACAACATGGTGTGGGTTGGCCTGCTGCTCTGCGATTAGACCTGTCTACTTGGCTTTGGTCTCTTTCTGTCTCTTCAGCTGCCATCAGCTCTTCCCACCACCTCGGGGACCCGAAATCTTGGTGGTGGCTTTCATTGGCTTGGATGGGCTCAAGGACCTGGGTCAGACAGTGGTTGAGGTTGCTGTTTCCTACTGCGACATTCAGGATCTTTTCCCTGTCCCTGTGCTGGTGTGGGGGTGAGCTGCGTGCTTTGGGGTGAAGTTTTTGTGACCCACAGAAGCTTTACCGGGGCTCTTCCTCTGCCCTTTCTACCACCACAGTTCCCCAGGACCTAATGGATGTCTCTGTGAGCAACCTGCCATCCCTGTGGCAACCCAGCCCCCGGCAGTCCTGTTCCTCCTGTTCACAGAGTGGCTCGGCTGATGGTGGCTCAACCAACGGCTGCAACCATGAGAGGTATGAGGGGCTTGGGCTGTGGACGGAAGAAACGCAAGCACTGACTGGGGGTGTGCAGGCACCCGTCCTTGTCCTGCGCTGGATTCAGGGGAGTTAACATGGGCTATAGAAGCATGCAGCGCTTCCCTGGTGGCTCAGCGGTGAACAGCCCACCGGCCAATGCAGGAGATATGGGTTCAGTCCCTGGGTGGGTGAGATCCCCCGGAGAAGGAAATGGCAACCCACTCCGGTATTCCTGCCTGGGAAATCCCATGGACAGAGGAGCCTGGTGGGGCTACAGTCTATGGGGTCGCAGAGTCGGACATGGCTGAGCTAAACAACAGCAACATAGAATCATTCAGATCTCGGTTAAATCTAAGTCACTTCAGTCGTGTCCGACTCTGTGTGACCCCATAGACGGCAGCCCACCAGGCTCCCCCATCCCTGGGATTCTCCAGGCAAGAATACTGGAGTGGGTTGCCATTTCCTTCTCCAATGCATGAAAGAGTAAAGTGAAAGTGAGGTCGCTCAGTCTGTCCGACTGTTAGCGACCCCATGGACTGCAGCCCACCAGGCTACTCCGTCCATTGGCTTTTCCAGGCAAGAGTACTGGGGTGGTGCCATTGCCTTCCCCGTGTGAAGCCCTAGCTTCCTTATATATATCAGTCAGGATCAACAAGGTGCTGTTGCTGTAACAAACAGTCCTAAAATCTCAGTGATTTATTACAACAAAAAATTACTTCTCACGCATGCTGAGTGTCTCCCATGCATCAGCAGGGGTCTTTGCTTTTTCTACATTCACAGCCCTGGCAGATGGAGTCACCACCATCTTGAATATTGCGAATCCCAGTGACTAAGGGAAATGCTTTCTTTATTTAGCTGTCTTAAGGACAAATCAAATAATGGTTTAAAGGTGGCCAGCTCGTGTACCGGGCTCATGGTGATATTCAGTAAATGACACTTCTTAAATTTATTGCATTAAGTTAAATCCCTGATCTCTCTCCTTGTCTGCAGAGCTCTGTCTTCTCAGGACTACTCAGCCCATTCATGAGACTGGTCATATTTCCCACTGACCCAGCCTGGCCTGGCCTGGGAGGGTGGAATCCTTTTTTTCTTGCTGGGCCTCTGTCCCAGCGCATGGCCCATTCTTCAGCCNAGCTCTGTCTTCTCAGGACTACTCAGCCCATTCATGAGACTGGTCATATTTCCCACTGACCCAGCCTGGCCTGGCCTGGGAGGGTGGAATCCTTTTTTTCTTGCTGGGCCTCTGTCCCAGCGCATGGCCCATTCTTCAGCCGTAGGAATATAAGTGGGGGCCAACATCAAATCTGTGAAGCCAACAGAACTCCTGGCTCTCAGTGTGTGGTCTGTGGACCAGCAGCATCGTCACCTGAGCAGATTCTCTGCCCCTCACCCCAGAACTGCTGAAGCTGAATCTGCATTTAACACATCACCTAGGGTCCCAAGACAGTGTGTGTGCTTTTAAGCTTGAGAAGCACTGAAATGACTCGAGATCCTCACATTTTAATATCCATCAGAATCACCTTGGGGACCACAGACTGCTTCCTCGACCACTTCCTGGAGATCCTGACTGGGTAGATCTGTACAGGGCCTAGGAATCCACATGCTGGAGAAACCCCAAGTGATTCTGTGACTGATGGTCCACGGACCATTGACAAATGCTGTTCTAACCCAGTAAACCCACTCACAGCATCTGCTTCCACAGCTGCAGTGATGGGGAACTCGCCACCTTACAGACAGCCAGGGCCACTCTAGGGGGCAGCGATCAGTGTGACGCTGCCCTTCTGTAACCTGAGCATGCCTGAGCCTCACCAGCCTGAGGGCACAAAGAGGGTGACTTGAATGCTTAATGCCTCCACGTGCATGCTTGGAGGACTTCAGCCATGCCTCCTTCCCAAGTCTCCCTGGGCTTTTAATGGGTGTGATATTCTTCTACTCTGTTCTCTCCAAGAATGCACCACACTCCCTTCAGCAGTCCCGTTTCCCCATCAGTTCTGAGGCCATATTCTTCTTTCCTCTTTCACCCAAAATAGCCCCCCTGCCCTCAAATTCCTGTGCAAGGATAATGTCTGAGGCATTATCTGCTTTGCAATTAGCCAGACTCTGAATCCCAGACTGGCTCCTCTTGGGTTCAGCTGGGTCACTTTAGAAGTCAGAACATTTTCTGCTGGTGACAGAAACCCACTTCCAACTGGTGCAAATGAAAAAGAAAATGTACTGATCGAACTGAGACATCAGCAGCACGGGGGCTTCAGGCATGGCTGGATCCAGATGTTCCACACAGGAATGTGTTTCTTGAGCCCTCGGCTCTGCTTATCTCTAGGACGGTTTCATTCTCAGCCAGGCCCTTCCTATGCAGCAGGAAAAATGGATCCTAGCAGCTGCTGCTCTGTATCCCACTGGCTTAAGAACCCAAGTAAAGACGAGTGTCATTTTTCTAGTAGTTCAACAAAAATCCCAGGGTTGATTCTTATTGGCCCAGGTTGAATCATGTGACCTCCCCTCTGACCCAATCACTGTGACTCCAAGCCGAGTCATGTACATGGGTAGAATCAGCTCCACCCAAGCGTAGGAACAGAATTGGGAAGGAGGAAGCTTCCAAGAAGGGGCAGTGATGCTACGCAGGTGGAAACAACAGTACCCCTGGTCTCTCTGGCCGCTTCTCGTCAGCTCCCCAGAGATAATGAGTCATGCTCCTGTCCAGCAAGCCCGGGCCATGTGTGGATCTGTACTAAGTGTCTTCCTTTTGCTCCACCTGCAGGGCTCCTTTGAAGCTTCTCTGTGACAATATGAAGTACCAGATCCTTTCCAGAGCCTTCTATGGATGTGCGTATTGGCCTTATTTGCTGTTTTTGCCTCCAGGGAGCATTTATTCCTTGCCTACTGCGTATCAGCAGTATCCGGGAAATGAGCCTGGCTCTGCGCCTCCGTTTCCTAGGTGTCTAGTGTTGGTTAAGTTACATTAACCTCCCTGAGCCTCAATTTCCTCTTTTACAGATCGGGCATAAGATTTCTCCCTTGGTTCCAAGAGAAGGCAGTGAACAATGGGGCTCCCTGCTGGAAGGAGCGAGGTTTAATTACCATTGCATCTCTCCTTCCCACCTTAGAGGGTGTGTTTTCAGAATTAAATGGAAACATAGTAAAGCACCCTCACGTTGCTTGAGGCTGGTGCTCAATAGACATCAGTTCTCTCTTCCTATAGGCAGAAGCAGAAGAGTAAGATGGCCTAATGCCTTCCTAAGAACTTAAAAACTAAATTAATAACACAGGTGCTCTGATGATTTCCAGTTAACAGATGAGGAAACTGAGGCAAAGGGACTCACCCAAGGTCACACAGCAAATAACCAGCAGAGCTGGAACTCTCAAACCCAGGCCTGCCTGTAAAGGCTCTGTTTTTTCCACTCTCCTATTTTGATTCTTAGCAGGTTTTATTTCCCCCATCTCACAGCCTAGATGGGGAAGATAAAACATGTGTATATTTTAAGGAAATCTAGAAAAGTGTTACTACATCCTGCATGGGCTTGTCAAAAAATGGTGCAGGTCATATCAGCCTGGAAAGAGCTCGTGGGGAAAGCGTGAGCTCCCCAAGGTCAGGCTTTTTGCCTGTTCTGTTACCGTCCATCCACAGAGTGCCTGATGTAGGGCCTGGCATGGAGGAGGCTCTGGGCAAGTATTTATGAAACCACAGTGGAGGAACTTTCTGGTAGAAGGGGTGGGAGTCAAGGTGGGCTTGATGCCCTCACGTGATGTGGCTCCTCCCTGATGGTGGTTGAGAGCCCAGGTTCTGGAGCAGATGGTCTGCGTTCATATCCCAACTCCACACCTAGCCCCGTGACCTGGGCAAGTGACACGTGCAGGCTGTGCCTTGGTATCCCCATCTGTAAGATGGGCATAGTAAGAGGACCTGCTTCATAGGGTTGTAGTGAGAATCACCTAAGCTATCTAAGCTCCGGGAGCAGCACCCTGGGGCACAGTGTGTGCTGTGTGAGTGTCAGCTACCACGACGTCATCATCATATTCATCGTGATTAGCCCCGTTGTTGGTGGGTTGAGTCTTCAGGCTCCAGGTGGCCCAGGGTCCTCTCTGGGACTTGAGGATGAATTGGGGGTCGGGAATAACCAGAAGGAAAGAGCATGGTCAAAGCAAACACAGGGTAGCGTTTGCTGAATCCTACATGTGAGCCGGGCGCTGTGCCCTCCAATAAAAGGATTGAGTGTTTATTGTGGGATATGGGTGGTGGGTGCTGCCCCAGGTCCCAATTCTCTGACCACTCTACAACTGACACCCCTCACAGGAACAGTGATTGGGTACATACTGAAAATGATTCAACTTGATTGGTAATTTCAACAATTTGTCCAACTACCAAGAAACTGAAGAATATAGGAATGCGCCTGAGGAGGAAAAAACTGTGTATGTCACTCTGCTGTAAATTACAAGCAGTTTCAGCAGCAAAGTAATTCTCTTCAGCCAAAAGATTCACCGCCAGCTGAGGACCATACACTGAAGAGGATCTGTAAGTGTGACTGAAGATGGATCAGCTACCTGCTGCTGGCCTGGCTGGTGCTTTGGGGAAACTGGGTGCCATGGGCCCTAACGACAGGCCTTACCTCCAGCAAGCAAGTTCAGCTCTGGACTGCAGCATGGGCAAGGAGTGGATGAGTAACTTTGTCACTTCACTATTGCTTGGTCTTTCCATAGCATATTTTATTTACAGCACAGTGTTAACTCACTTGTGAAAGCCAGAGTCAGTGAAGAAGTAGCTCTTAGATGGCAGAACCCTTCATTCGTTTAGCAAATGCGTGTTGACCACCAGTAAGTTTCAGGAGCTGTGGCAGGCCCTGGTTAAAGGGAGAGGTGAGCACAACCTCCCCTGTGTGTTACCCACAAACACACATGGGTAATGCAATAACCAGGTCTGACACCAGAAAAAGAGAGAGGGGAGGAAACAGGTGGGCAGAGGACACAGGGAACACTGACTGCATCAGCTCTTCCAGCCTCCATCAGTCAGGAGGGAAGCGGCTCTCCTCTCCCGGGGAAGTCACTCTCAGGACTATAGAGATCGGCCCCCACCAGGTCTCATGGAGGCACAATCTGACTTTCTATCCTCATGGAGAGCGATGGAAATGAATATTTAAAGGTATGGGATCATAAAACTGTGGGACATGAGAAAACATCCGCCGTTGAAGCCTGCTGGCAACACACCGCTCCATAACACGCACATGTTTATGGCTCCCCAACTGCTTCTGGCTCATTTGCAGAAATGCCGCACCTGAAGACTGTCATCCTGCCCTTCACCCTGGAAGTTTAAAAGTCACCAAGAGTAGTTCCTTTGACCAGAGAATCCAGGCAACCAAAGGCACAGCTACCACGCCCTGAACCCAGGAGCCAGCCCTCCTTATTCCCTTGTATCCATGGCTCCACCCACATGATTAATGGTGTGACAGAACAGGCAGGAAGCAGGTTTTTGCACTGAGTTAAAGCATTGGTCAAAGGGAAACTTATTTGATTTTACGACTTACTGTCCTGTTTAAATTACTTTGTCATTAAGGTTAATTAGGAAAATATTTTCAACTGTAGTTGTACAGGCCATAGCTCAGTGTTTTCTTCTAGATTTATATGTTAACACACGAATCCCCCAGCCACATTGTTTTGTATGTTTTAATACAGATGCATACATGCATGGTTCTTGTACACACATGCACATACATATGCACATTTCTTCCCAGAACACTGGCGCATGCCACATTCTTTTCATAGATATGTTAAAATAAAGCTTTAGTTTCATCCTAAATTCTCCATGTTGCCTGGATCATTGTATCCCTGACATTTCAATATGATAAAACTCTGCAGAGGAGAAGCTTCTGTCCACTTGAGCCCTGCCAGGGCCATGGCTTCATCAGGAATACCAGTGATATCTGCCATTCTAGCAGCGGCGACCACAAGACTTCCTCTGGGTACACATACCATGGAGCTGAGTCAAAAGGACTCCAGCAGAATATGCATTTGGACCAAAGTATGAAAATTCCAGAAGGACAGGCTGGAGCTGAGAACTTCATTTCCAAGAGACATCATTTCCTCTCTGGAGCACTCAGGCTGAAAATAAAGCTCCTGGAGCAGGAAGACCATCCTCCTGAAGTGCAAAGGACCAATGCCAGAGCCCATGCAGAACTCAGGACTCCCAGAAGAAAATGCAGGCACTGTATGTCCCGAGGAGAGGGAATCAGCCAGGTCCAAAGGCAGGGATATAAAGGCATGGAGGGTGTTATAGACTACATGCTTGTTTGCCTCCAAAATCCATATGTTGAAGCCCTAATCTTCAATGTGATGGTATGGTATTCCAAAGGTGTGGTTTGGGGAAGTAATTAGGCCATGAGGGTAGAGATGACTTGATGGGATTAGTGTCCTTAAAAGATACACAGAGAGCTCTCTGTTTTCCCACTATAGCAGGGCACAGCAAGAAGACTGCAGTCTGCAGACCATGAAGAGTATCCTCATCAGGAACTTAAATGGCTGGCACCTTGATCTTAAGACTTGCAGCACTATAAGAAATAAACGCCTGTTGTTTAAGCCACCATGTTGTCATGGTGTTTTGTTTGGACTGACTAAGACAAAAAAGGAAGGCCAAAGCTGCTAGCTGCAAAAAATTCTACTCAGGCGCCCATGAACACCACTGGCAGCTAATTTCAAGCTGCCTGGTGGAGAGAGCGGAAATCCCTCTGATTTCCGTGTCTTTTGTTTAATTCAGCCAAGGTGGACTGGGACCTGCTAGGTACTCAAACTGCACTCTCTGCAGAAAGTTTCTGAACTCCAGAACCCTACATTCCAGCAGGCCAGGCACCAGACTTCAGGATTAAAGGAGGACATGGAGACATGTTCAAGTTCTCAAATGAATGGTCTGGGTGGAGCCTGGACACCATATTCAAAACTGCCAATTTCTACGTGTACATTGCTCTTAGCTCTGTAGAGTGCTCGGAACAAAATTATTTCAGCAGAATAAAAGTGAGTGCACTTTCCTCCTGCTCTCGGGTGCTCTGCCCTCTCCCATCTGGATCACAGCCCAGAGCTGACTCTGCGGACAGGAGCACAAGACCACAGTGTCACCAGCAGCTAGGGGAGTCCTAGACAGTGCCAGGCTCCTCCTTAAGGAGAAGGCTGCTGCTGCTGCTGCTGCTAAGTTGCTTCAGTCGTGTCCAACTCTGTGCGACCCCACAGACGGTAGCCCATTGGGCTCCGCCATCCCTGGGATTCTCCAGGCAAGAACACTGGAGTGGGTTGCCATTTCCTTCTCCAATGAATGAAAGTGAAAAGTGAAAGTGAAGTCGCTCAGCTGTGTCTGACTCAGTGACACCATGGACTGCCGCCTACCAGGCTCCTCCGTCCATGGGACTTTCCAGGCAAGAGTACTGGAGTGGGATGCCATTGCCTTCTCCAAGGAGAAGGCTGCAGATTTCCTGTAACAGCAGTCATAGCAATAACAATAATCATAAGCACTGGCCAGAGAACAATTCTTGAGGACAGACACTGAGTCTTTCGCTCCACCGTATCCTTGACTGAGCCTGAACCCAAAATACTGTTCAACAAATACCTAAATGCATAAAAGGCTGAATGGAGGAATACACAGGTAAATGCAAGAATCCCTGTTTTCCTGTCTTCCAGGGTCACTGATGCCTTTTCTGTTTAAATAAGAATAGTCCAGTTCCTCTTGTGTGGCTGCAGAAAGACCATGTCTCTGAGCAGGTCCCCTGTCTTAGTAGTGCTATGAAGCCCAGGAAGGGTGGGCAGCCGACTGCCCCCAGGGTGGGGGCTGCTCCTCACTGCTCAGTCTACAGATGCTCTGAGCTCCTCCCTGCTGACTTCTGTCCTCGGGGCCCATCCCTGTGCTTCCTGTTCTGCTTTCCCTACACATGGGCACCCCCTCTCCTGTCTTCCCCAAACCATGGCTGACACTCAGCTGTAGAATCTCAGAACTCAGTACAGTCTGAGAATGTGCTGGTGCTAAGAAGAAAAGCCTCAAAGTTTAATGTCAGAAGCCACAGCTTCTAGTGCTTGTCAACACAATGCAAGTCCTTGGTGGAAGGTGGATCCCTCTTTGGGCAACAAAGGCCCTCAGGGTCGTCATACATCCACCCATACACTCTACCAGCTGCTGGGGACACTCGCAGGTAGCAGTCCCTGGAGTTCTCCCATTCTCTCCAAATCAGGAGTCCTGCATCCTGCCTTCCTCAACTCCAAACAAAACAGTTCACCCAGAGCCCTTGCCCAGACCACAGCAAGGCCATAGACCTACACCATCAAGCAGAGCGGCTGCAGGGCCTCCTTTGTCTTTTTCCCCCTCTTCTTCCAAGGTGAGGCTCTGGACTTGGTTTTGCATAACCAATAGGCTCACTAAAAAGTTCCCCGGACCAGAGAACACCACTCCTTCAAAGACAGATTCTGCAGATTACAGATTAGTTGTGCCGAAGTGTACTTTTTAGCCACGTAAGTGTCTGGGATTTGTCCCAAGAGGGATAAAAAAAATCCCTGAAGGGCCTCCGCACAGGTGGCCGGGGCCACCCACCAAGCATCTCAGGGCCTGGCCTGAGCAGTGTCACCCACCACTATTCAGTGTCTCTTGTCCTTTCTCTGGCCTGTTCTGTGGAAAGGACTGAGGAGAAGTACTGTCAGAGCAGACAGGGCTGGGCGGCAGGAAGGCAGCAGCAAACTCTCTTCTACCACTGACATCTTAATAATCACCAAGTTTTCAAAGAAACTTCCAACCACAGGGAAACTTCCCAATGAAATTGACTTCCAGTGAAATGCATTTACCTCTCAGCGCTTCTCCACATGTACTTTATGACAGCATCACGAGTCTCCTGCTTCAGGATGAAATCTTGTCAGCCTGTAAGAGCAAAGCAGGATGGAAGTAAGTTAGTGTTAAGGAAAAAAAAAAAAAATGTCAGTCAGGCTCCTAATTGCCTCCGAAGCTGCTAAGGAGGTGCGAGGCCTCCAGCCTGTACCCACAGTGCCCACAGTGAGCCCACTGACCTGTCAGAATGGCCAAGGCAGCAGCCTCTCTGTGGCTGGAGGTGACAGGCTGCACACAGGAAGTGGGCAGGTGCATGGTAGTGCACAAGGCCCACCCAACTCTATGCCTCCCCTCCCCAGGGCCAGGAGTATTCTCTGCAGGGGGCTCCCATCAGCTTCCTCTTTCAGGGAAAGGTCTGAAGTCATTTGCACTCTCCTGTCCTCTTCCCTAGGGGACCAGCTTTCTCAGCCTGAGCTCTCAACGGCAACAGCAAGAAGATGGGAGAGGGATGAGAGAGAGAGAGAACCACTCCTTCCTGCCTCTGAAATTCTTCTTCATGGCAGCTTCCCTCTCCCATGTATCCGAGGAGTCTGTCTTCTGCACAAAATACGTTTTTCAAAGTTCGACTAATTCCTTTCCTCACCCAGAAAATTATCCTTGATTGTTCTAGGCAACGAAAACTTCTCCCTTCCCCGAATTGAATTCTGTCATTCAGATTCAGCCTCAGATCTGGGCCAGGGAAGGCCTCTGGCTTCCCCTCCCAGTATAACTGAGCAGAGGACTAACTGCTCACACACACCAGGCAGGGCATCTAATCCAGACCCACAAAGTACAGAAGATTTGGAACGTCATTCCTTTGTCTGTCTGAGAAAGACCTCCACACATGGAGAAAAATGCCCTCCCACTGAGGTAAAAACCCAAGGCCTCACTCGCTCTAGCTACTGATGGGGGCTGGTGGCCTGTCAGTGCTGGTTTTGACAACCCTACTTTCTGACCTGCTCTTGTTCTTAAAGTTCAAGGCTTTTCTGGAAGCCACAGGGGACAGGACCATGGTATTTGTCAAGAAAATCAGATCTGTACCAGAGGGCTGAAAGAAGGCTGAGTGAAATGTGCCACCATGCGGTACCAGAGGCTTCAGAATGACAACTGCCAACACTCATCTCTCCATCACTGAAGCGACTCAACACAGGAACTCAGAGGAGGGCCTGGGAGTCACTGTGGGGCCAGAGGTTGGGCTGGAGATAGAGGAGCTGAGAAGATGGGAGATTTAGCTGGGCCTGGGCCTTGATAAGTAATGGAAAACAAGGAGCTACACAGGAAAAGGCCTGGTCCTGGGAATCATGAAACATGGCTTCCAGTCATAACTTAGATACAACACACTGTAGATCTTCCAGGAAGTCAGTGAACATATCAGAATCTTCGTTTTCTCAATTTTACTGTTAAATGAGGTTAACAGTTAGACGCTCATGAGCTTTAACATATGAGAAAAGAGAACAATGCCCAGACTCGGGGTTAGGAGTGGAGGTACTCTGGTGAACCTGGAGACCATTAGCTAGACCCAGAAAGCATCACTGAAGAGGAAAGGGGAGGAAAGATCTTGCCTTAGGAGGTAGAGATGAAGGAGGGGACTGAGCAGGACAACTGCAAAGGCGGAAGCAGAGGAAGGTGTCTTCTGGGTTGGTTATGTGAGCCAGGATCTGGGGAGAGACATCCAGGCTGGAATATGCTTTGGGATCTTTGCGTGAACACAATAGTTCCATCTGGGAAGAGAGAGCAGTAACTGAGGTGGGGAGTGAGTATACAGAAGCAGTAAGGATCCTGAGGATCACCAAATGGTACTGAAGCTGGCTAGAGCAACTATGTATCTCTTTCCAACTCTTGCTCAGTGACTTCGTGTTGAAAAGTAGTTTAAAATTGGTGGCAGGCGGGGCCGGGGGGAGGGGTACGGAGGTGGTAGTGGGACAGTATATACACCACAGAAAACTGGAAACTAACTGGAGCTTGTTTTCTAGGAGCTGGTAGTTAAACATTTACCACTGACCAAGGACATCTAATTTTAAGGGAGGAGATTTTAAAAAGGCCAGTAAAAGAAAGGACAAAACAGCTTCAAAGATGCAGGAGCAGAACCAGTGTTCTGAATCCAAGGCAGGAGAGACAGCCCAGAGGAAAGGGCCTTCATGAGACGGAGTCAGTCCAGCTGAGCCACTCATACTCTGGCTAGCATGTCCTGGCGCTTTGGTCACATGCTGCTGGCCCCATGCTGGAAGGGGAGGTGACCCTAGTGCAGATTTCTGTGCCTATACCACCTGATCAGGCATCACCCGTGGCCTCACCAGACTAGAGACAGCATGGACTTTTTTCTGACATTTCCTCTACACCCTTGGCACTTCACAAAATGAAGGCATCATCAGGAAGCTATTTCACAACATCTGAATCCTCCTCTGACAGACAACATTTAGCCAGAGATGATAGAAAAACTTCATCCTTCCCCTTCAGGAGTGTAGACCTGAGAGTTACATGGAGGAAGCAACAGCCTCATTTCGCAGCTAGATTGCACTCAGACCCTGCCTATGCACCCACCACCCCCAGACTCATGACTCTCCAGGTTCTGGGAGCTTCTCGACTGTTCCCTGACTGCAGGGCCCATTCTCTGCAGAATGCTGGCAGGCAGCAGTTACGTTATGTATCTGCTCCGTGCTCAGGCAAGAAACCATTATGTTCACGGATCATTATTGACATCCTGACATTTGTCACCTTCTTTCATAGCAGTTAAATCTTGCTTTATCTGTAAATGTCACCATGTCATTTATTCATGAAAGGGGTCACATTCCTGAAATAGCATGCTTCAGTTTAAAAGGGGAGCTTGCCTTTCTTCGCAGTAGGTAATCCTCAAACAAACTTTACTGCTGATAAGAGCTTTTTTTGTTGGAGTTTCTTGGCCTTAAATGACATCCTCAAATGTAGAATGCAGTTCTGTGTTTGTGGAAATAAAATCTGAATGTTGAACAAGAGAAGATTGTTGAGATTAGGGGGAAAAAATGAAGGTTTTTCTGTTGCTACCATATGTAATAAGCTGGGTGTAAACAGATTTGAATTTTTTTGAGAGTAAGCCATGATTTTAATAAGATTGTTATGCTTCTGGAAACACGCCTGTGGCCTTTTTGAATCATTTATGCTTCAGATACCTCAATAAGATGAGGGGCTTCTGAACTTTCCTGGGGTGATCCCTTAGCTGGGGACACTGGACGAAAGAGCCCAGCACACGTGATGTGCTCATTCCTCCCACCCCCAGATCCCAAGGACATTGGCTGAGAGATGATTAGCTCTGGAACTTATGCTAGCACGAAGAAATTTCTCCTTTACAAAGCTTGCTTAAAGTTCACTTTAAGGAAACTATATAATTTATCATCCAAACCCAGATACTTTCTTGAGAGGGAGAAGAGGCACTAAAAATAATTAACAGGTATTAATTGATCTACAACTACCGTGAAATCAAACAAAACAGGGCATATGGCCAGGCAAACTTTAAGGCTTTATCAACTGTCTTGTTGAAGAGGTTTACATCCACCAGCTGCTAATTAACCATTATCCAGGAGAAGCTGTTCTCCCCACACGTGAGGTCCTGCAGCTATCTGCCTCCAACTCATTTTTCTAACCCGATGGTTCTAAAAGTGTGGTCCACGAATGGAAATGGCCTGAAAAGGCTGTTCAAAAAACGGATGTCCGGCATCTACTTCAGAGCTACTAAGTCAGAATCTCCAAGAATGTGGATCATGCACCTGTATGTTAACAACACCTTCCCGGTCCTGGAGGTGAAATGCACACTGAACTTAGAGAACCAATCGTTCTGATCCAAATCTTTTGTTCTCCCCACCTACTCTGTGTTCTGGTCACACTGTGGTAATAGGAAGTGGGTGAGTAAATTCTGCTCTTTTTGCCTAGAAAAGTAACTTGCAGATGGGGTGCAGGCTGAAAATAGATTCTCCACTGTGCACAGAGAGGCTGTGGCACTTCCCGCATAACGCCATTAAACATCAGTATACTCCCCCGTGCGGAGTCATGTGTGCAGCCATCTCACACCCACTAGGTGCAGATGACACGCACAAATACTATCTCAGAGGAGCTGGGAGATAAGAAAAGGGTTAGATGACATCAGGATCATCAAAAAAGGTGGTCGAATGCAATTAAAATTGCTCACTGTTAGAAGAAGAAAGGGCGAGGGAGGAAGATTTTCCCAGGCGCTAATGAGATCCTTTCTGAGTGTGATAGAGACTATGGCAACAAGTGTCACAGACCACAGCTGAACCTGAGTTCCCATCGGTAAGCCCAGGCCAGGGTCACGGTTAAACAGATATCACTGCCTCAGACAATGTCCTCATTAGTTCACTACGGTCATTACTGCCGTGGCAACAGCAGAATGCCTTCATCCTGCTGATGGCCCTGAGAGAGCCCAGGTGGGTGGCTGGCAACTCAAAGCAGCAAGGCAGACAGAGAATTAGAGCGCAGACTATTCGTGCAGTGCTTTCAGATGCATTTTCTCACCTCCCTCAATTCAGTCATAGGTGGAGCGGAGCCGAAAGCCCAGACATGACCTACAGTCCCAGGTGCAGCTTCTCCCCCTGTTCCCCCCTGCTTCCGGGAGGAGCACTTGGCACCAGCGCTACAGAGAGCATGTGTTAGGCCAGTACCTTCTGAAGTTCCCTGGACCCCTATAAAACTGAGACCCTCCCACCGTGACTGAGCATGGGCATGGCCACCCTGTTGAACTCCAGCCTAGGCCAGTAGTCACTGTAGACCAATGGTGAAAGTCCAAGAAAGAAACTGTCATGGGACACGGAGGTAGTGATTGCGTGTCTACTTCAAGTCCTTCTCAAACTCCGGACCTTTCCATTTATAATTCTGTACACCATCAAGGAGTCCCTTGTCTAACCTTCAAATGCCTCTGTTCTCAATGTTTCATTCTCATTTAACTAGACAAATTCACCCTCAAGTTCTCCCCATCTACCCCAAGACTGGCATTTCACTGAACTTCATATTAAAGAGAGAGCTCTGTTAAAGCTCCAGACTACTGTCAAAGAATATTAGGCCAGGTCTACCCAGCACCCCTACCAGGCTTCCCTGGTGGCTCACACAGTAAAGCACCTGTCTACAATGTGGGAGACCCAGGTTTGAGCCCTGGGTTGGGAAGATCCCCTGGAGAAGGAAATGGCACCCCACTCCAGGACTATTGCCTGGAAAATCCCAGGGACAGAGAAGCCTGGTAGGCTACAGTCCATGGGGTCGCAAAGAGTCAGACACGACTGAGGGACTTCACTTTCACTTTCTTTCACTTACCCAGCACCCCCAAACTCTCCATGTGGGTTTCCACCAGCTCACCTCCCTTTAGGCACCTCAAGAGCCCTGCCTGGAGCTGGATACTGAGTGGGCGGGGAGTCAGAACAGTTCCTGGTCTAGTGGAAGTTTCAGACCAGCTGAGAAGACAGAAAGGGTCAAGGAAGGGGGCAAATCTACACCAGTCAGACCATCTGACACCAGTTCTTCTGAGCTTCGGGCCTCTTAAGGACTATGTGAACTATTCGGAGGAAGTTCCTTACCTCCTTGAGCCTTAGTTTCCTACTAGATGGAGAGCATATCAATCTATGAGATTCACTGTAAAATTGACCGAGAAGATGTATTTCTAGCTCTTTACACAGGGACACCCAGTAGGGATACATGTTAATACCCTTTCTTCTGGCCTAAAAGTTAAATATAAATATGGTCATCAGCTCTGAGTTGGGAGTAAAATTTTACTAACTGCAACAGGCTCATCCTCTCACTTCTTCAGTGCCTGTGAGAGAGTAGATTAACCTGCAAATGCCTCAGGTTCCTCATCTGTGGACTGTAATTGCTGTCCCTCCAGCTACCTAGCTCCAGTTATCATCGAAAGAAAAGCACAAGGCACGTTTTAGAATGGCTGGGAGCTGGCTGGGAGACAGTTTTCAGAGAGGTGCAGGGTGGGGCTCTATTATGACCACTGGGATTGAAAAGACAGCTCTATTTTCTACTCTGTCTTTCTGTTAAATTGAACTTCAGCCCTGGAAATTAATATCCCCACTGCATTTTAGTGAGGTGGCTCTATTTTTACAAGCGCCACAGAATCAAGCCCTGATCTGTTATGCTGTGACCTTTCTCCGGGCTCTGCATCAGGGAATCATAATTCAGGGCCGGCCTCAGCTTTGGAAACCTCCAAAGGCCTTTTATGACATGAGTGCTATTGAATATTCTATAAAATCTCCTTGGAAAACTGGCCCACATTTCTTTATAATCTCCCCAGACTGTTTCTGAAGTCCCTCTATAGATTTTTTACTCTAAAAATCCATAGTGTTTCTTAATAAGGATCTGGGCCTCTCCTAAGGGATTGTGAAGAGGATAAGGCTGGATCGGGTCCCCGGGGGAGGACGAGGAGGGGCAACAGGAGCGCTTCTGTTAATGTTAAGCCCCTGGATGAGGATTCTGAGCTTAGGAGCCTGTCAGCAGGATACAGCCATTTCCAGCAGATGCACATGAAGGGAGGAATTGAGAAGTTGAGCCATATCCACCTCCCATCTCCACTGGATCCCATGTCCTCCTAACCTTGAGAAGGGGAGGTCCGTGTATAGGAATCAAAACCCCTACACCTTCTCAGATGCCCTCAACTGTCTCTTTCTTTCTCTTGATCAAACTCCACCTGTGCCAAGCTGTCCCCTTGCTTCTGCATTTGTATGAAGTACAATGTCATGGGGCACGACATTTGGCTTGCTGAACATTTTCTAGGGAACAGATCACACAACCTGAAAGTGCATTTTTGTCAGTTCCCTCTGGATGTAACCTTGACTAAAGAGAAATAAAAATGGAAGGAAACTGGGCAAACAAATGCCTCTTTCCTCTTCAATGTTAATTGCTTCAAACAGTGGTTGTTTTTTTTTTTTTTCTTTGCAAACCTTCGCAACAAATCTAGGGTGCAAGGAAACATGCCTGTGAGGACCCAATGCATCTCTAACATGCTCAGCAGAAGCCTCCAACAGCACAGGAACACACAGCATGGCACTGCTTTACATCTTTCCTTGCCCCACTTCCCTCTTTCTGCCTAAGCTCTCAATACCTCCATCTTGCAACTCCCAAACAAATGGTTAGTATCTTAATTCCTGCCACTGACACTGCTTTCACAAGGACCTGGGCTAAAATACATGGCTTTACCAAGTGTGAAGATCGAGCAAGTTGTGACAGGTCCCATCTGAGCCAGAATGTGATCCTGCGGGATAGAACTTCTATATGACTTATCTCTGTGCCACATTACACTGCTTTTGCTTAGCACAGGATTTGGCACATGGTATGTATTCACAAGGACCTGAAATATATGGCATTGAATTGAATATATCAGAACCAGAATAAAAGTCTGAACACTGGCCCCCCACCAAAAAAAAATGTTTTCTTCCAAGGTGAATGAGTTATGAGACTCTGAGCACCATCTGATAGAAGAGGGGCACTTCCAGCAAGTCTTGAAAAGGGTCAAGCTCATATACTATCCTGGATTAGTCAGGGCTTTCCAGAGAAACAGAACCAAAAGGAATCCAGAGAGAGACGACAGAGAAAGAGAGAGAGAGAGACTGATTTACTATGAGGGACTGCCTCACATGTTTATGGAGGCCAAGTCCCACAGTCTGCCATCTGCAAGCGGGAGACCCAGGAAAGTCAGTTGTGTAAGGCAGTCTGCATGTGAGGGTCTGAGAATCAGGGAAGCTGACAGCATAAACCCCAGTGTGAGGGGAGGAGAGGACTGATGCCCTGGTTCCTGCAGTCAGAGAGGAGGGGCTAAAACCTCCCTTCCTCCCCAGTGTCTTCTGCTGACTCACTGAAATTCTAAAAACTCTACTCCACTTGGAGCACAGATGGAAACCCAGCAATATTAAGAAGGCCTCTGGATCTAAAAACAAGGAATTCAAAAGCCTGGACTCTAAAGAAGAGGTAGTACGACCTCACTAATTCCCCGTGGACTAAAAATCAGGTTTAAAGATAACAGATGTCTCATGCAGATTTCCTGGTCCCAGAGTTCAAGAGGGCAGTGACAAGGATTATCACTAAAAGGAACAGCACTTAGAAATTAGAGCCAATAGAGACACGTTAGAACAGAGGCTGAAAATAGATGCAGCTTCATGCCAGAATGTGTCACTATGTTACATCCCTAGTTGAAAATGGAAATTACTAAAGACCAAGATAATTTAGAGGTATGGAGGGACTAAGGCATGAAACAGCTTCATTTTACAGATAGGAAAACTGAGGCTCAGGGAGGCTGGAAAACTGGGAATCAAGCCACAGTGTTCTCATACAAAGCCCACCATGCCCACTTCTTCCTCCAGATGAGCCACCCAAGGTGAAATGGTGACTACAGCTTTAAGGAGGAAAGGCAGATGACAATTTCTCTCTTCCAGAAAGTTTCAGAAAATATAGGCATCTAACCAAGGACACTTGAGAGATCTGGAGAACACTTTTGTGGGGCAGCTCCTTCCCCAAGGACACAAGCCAAGCAGGGGTCTTGATACCTGTGGGAGAGAGGGGCAGAGCTCCAGCTGTGCAAAAGCCAGAGAGCTGCCCCAGTGCTGCTAGTGAACTCAGCCGGCAGCAGCAAGTCTGTCTGCCTAAGATCTGGCCTCCCATCTCTGGAGACCTAAAGAACTAAAACTCGCGTATGGCCAGAGGCAGGGAAATCACCCAGCAAGCCTTGGGCATGCTACTGGATTTGGGCAGCTCCTCTGCTGAATTTTAATGAAGTAATTAAGAGCTAGATAATAGAGCTGGGGCTCTGCAGAGCAACACTCATGGCCCTAACCTCTTTGATATGTTCCTGCATCAGGAAGCAACTCTATCACTAAACGGCTTCATTAATATTCCAGCCAGCTCTCTGGCTCTTAAAGTGATCTACACCAAAGTTTGTTAGTCTTTTAAATTACCTGATGAAGTCCCTTGGAAAAAAAAAAAAAAAAAGAATGAATACATTCTGGGGAAAGAATAACATCACAGGGGATGCTAGAAGAAGCAGACCAGTTAGGCTTGTTCATATTTTCTCTAGTCTGGGTTATGAACAGAAATAATGATGGGACCACTTCATCCATTCTGATGGGGGACATGGCTTAGGGCATGGCAGCCAGGGCAGCTGGAAGTCTGTCTTCATGTGGGATGCCTCTGCCACTTGGCAGACACCTGGACTACTGGACAACACAGCTGTTAACTCCTTGACCCAAAATAAAGAAGCTGAATGCCTGGGCTCCACATGGCCAGAGGGCTTTCTTCAGAGGAAACCTACTCTTCTGCCCCAGAGGTTTATCTTATCACTCAAGGTGTGGGAACAGAGAAAAGCTGGGTCTCACCTGTGTGCTCTCTCCTCTTCTTTGCCTTCTTGGTCCTCAAGGCCCATTTGACACCTCACCTTCCTGAGTCCTTTCCTGTATGAACCTAGAAGCTTAGAGTTGGGACCTCAGAGTTTAATTTACCTCAGTCCCTATATTACCACTTTAAAAAATCCTTGATAAAGAAGATCCAGATTCTGTTTGAAAGATTCCAAGGACAAGGAGCTTGCTATTTCAGAAGTTCCGTGTCAAGCATTTCTTGTCATAAAAATATACTTCCACTGAGAAGGAATATGCTTCCTGACGACCTCAATGACTTAGAAATAGGTGTTTGGTGTAGCCAAAAGGGGATTCCCTGATGCCTCAGTTGGTAAAGAATCGCTTGCAATACAGGAGACCCCTGTTCAATTCCTGGGTCGGGAAGATCCGCTGGGGATGGGACAGGCTACTGACTCCAGTATTCTTGGGCTTCCCTTGTGGCACAGCTGGTAAAGAATCCACCTGCAATGTGGTCAAAAGGACGAAGCAAAAGGGGGCTTATGGTGACTGTACAGTTCTGCATCTTGACTATGGTGGTAGTTACATGAAGCTATGCATGGACCTACACACACACACACAATCTCTCCTCTTCTTTGCCTTCTTGGTCCTCAAGGCCCATTTGACACCTCACCTTCCTGAGTCCTTTCCTGTATGAACCTAGAAGCTTAGAGTTGGGACCTCAGAGTTTAATTTACCTCAGTCCCTATATTACCACTTTAAAAAATCCTTGATAAAGAAGATCCAGATTCTGTTTGAAAGATTCCAAGGACAAGGAGCTTGCTATTTCAGAAGTTCCGTGTCAAGCATTTCTTGTCATAAAAATATACTTCCACTGAGAAGGAATATGCTTCCTGACGACCTCAATGACTTAGAAATAGGTGTTTGGTGTAGCCAAAAGGGGATTCCCTGATGCCTCAGTTGGTAAAGAATCGCTTGCAATACAGGAGACCCCTGTTCAATTCCTGGGTCGGGAAGATCCGCTGGGGATGGGACAGGCTACTGACTCCAGTATTCTTGGGCTTCCCTTGTGGCACAGCTGGTAAAGAATCCACCTGCAATGTGGTCAAAAGGACGAAGCAAAAGGGGGCTTATGGTGACTGTACAGTTCTGCATCTTGACTATGGTGGTAGTTACATGAAGCTATGCATGGACCTACACACACACACACACATAAGTGAATGTAAAACTGATAAAATATCGGGACTTCCCTGGCAGTCCAGTGGTTAGGACCCCATGCTTTAACTGCCGAGGGTGTGGGTTCAGAACTTGACCATGTTGGCACCCTGATCTCAGACTTTACAGGCTTCAGAACTGTAAGGAATAAATACCTGTTGCTTATGCTACCCAGTTCATGATATTCTATGATAGCAGCTAGGACTAAGATAAAAAAAACATTTCTAGGTGTATTCTCTAGCAAATTTCAGAGAACAAAAGCTACCACCCAACAGTCTTCACAGCCTCAGGGCACTCCTAAATTTTCTCCTGGAGTTGGCCTTGCCCTGGGTGGGCTAGGTCTGCCTTTCTCATGGCCTTTTCTCTGATTTGCATCTTGGATGCTCTTTAGAAAGCCTTGTTTTGAGAAATAAGCCCTCTCTAACCTGGCTGTGCTTCAATTTATTCCAATAAGATCTAACACATCAACCCTTTACTCTGAAGAGGGCACAAAGTTAAGTATCAGGAGCAGAACACGGAAACCATGCCCATCCTGTGCTCTCTTCAGTCTCCTCTAGGAGAAAAGATAATCGATCATTCTAGCTCAGAAAAAGTCAAGTCTTTCTCCAAAGAGCTTACACTAACCAGTCTGTAGCCATTAGATTCTCCTGCTGATCCTTAACTAGAGAATCCATGTGTCAGTGCATTAATTAACCATTGTTTCAAGACAATGCTGCATAACAAACAATCCCAAATCTCATTGGCTTATAACAACAAACATTAATTTGTCTCCTTCATTAGTTTACCAGTAGGATGGGATTCAACTGATCTCAACTGTGCTCTGCTAGGCTTGGATCTGGACTAAGGATAGAGTTCAGGTATGTTCTAAGTATCACCTCATTCTCTGTGGACCAGACCTATCCAGAGCATTTATTCCATGACAGAAATACCAGAGGCTAAGCCAAACAACCCAAGCACATTCATAGCCTCTGCTTATGTCATATACACTAATTCTATTCGTTAAAGTCATGCTTAATATCAATGGGGCTTATACTCTTGCTCTAATGGAAAAGAGCATCAGAGTTAAGAGGACAAAACTCATGAAGGCATCTCTATTACAGGGGAGGAAAAAGAGTAAAGATCAATAATCCATCTACCATCTAGTAATAACCAATTTACTGTTTGAGACAACTGCCCCAAACCTCAGATGCCCCTGCAGAGCAGGGTCTCTGGAGCCCAAGACGTGAGACAGAATCAACTGGCCAATCAGTTACACTTCCCTTCCACTGCAGCTTAGCACAACAATGGCCCATTGTAACCAGTAAGCAGCTGTAGACACAAAGGGAAACATCCTTTATTGTGTCTCCCTGGCTTTGTTCCAGGCCCCAGTAGAACACAAACCAGCAGCCCAAGCAGCCTTGGCACTGGACAAAGGTGAATCATCTCTGCAGCAAGTCTGCCAATCTCCCAGAATAAAGTATTAGAGTTAAATATCCTGAGACCAGACCTCCCTGTCCATGTCCACCACTGTCCTCAGAGGTTGTGGTATCCTGGTCCTCAGGAACAACTGCAATCACCCAGTCATGATGATCAAAGTTTTATTAACTGCCTTTTTCAGAGGGGCTTACTACATGCCACATACTATGCAAAATGTTCTATTTTGATATACTCTTCCAAAGACCCTGTGTGATGGGCATTACTCACCCCTCTTTATCGATGAGGTTCAAAAAGGTGTGCTAATTTTCTCAAGGCTACATAACACAAGGCCGGGCAGCTGGTGGAAGTATAACTATAAATGAGACAGAGGTCATACGATGGACCCTAGCTCTTCTGTTAAACAACATCCAAATGGTTAGTTCCAATTCTACAGTCTCAGTTCTACCATTCATATGTTACTACCATGAAAACAATAAGAAGGCTACAGTGAATTAGCGTTTGTTGTTTTAGTTGCTAGGTTGAGTCTGACTTCTTTGCAAACCTATGGACTACAGCCCGCCAGGCTCCTCTGTCCATGGGATTTTCCAGGCAAGAACACTGGAGTAGGTTACCATTTCCTTCTCCAGGGAATCTTTCCAACCCAGGGATCAAACTCACATCTCTTGCATTGCAGTGGATTGCTTACCACTGTACCACCTGGAAAGCCAGTGAATTGGGGAAAAGCTTTGTGCAGAACTCTGTGTCCCTAGGAGAACAGACACAGGAATCCTTGGCCTGTGATTTCAAATCCTCCCTTACTGCTTATGGTCTATCTCCAGAATAGCATCTCTAAGCTACAACAAAGATCAGTGACAAGTCTACGGAGGAAAGCTGGACCAGAAGGGGAGAAAAGTTCCCTTGTGTCAGACTGTAAGTTTCCTTATCCTCAGTGGCTTAGTATGGCTTCCCTAGATTCCATCCCACCAGGCTGTTCTATGGCAGGCTCAGAGAAAGAAGACTGCCCACCCTTTGCTGACTGATCTATAACTGCCTCTAGCCCACATAACTACTGCAACAGGAGCTGCCTCAGTCACACTGCCGTTGAGGGAGAAATACGTGGCCATTTCCCCAGTTATACCTAAAAGCTCCCCAGCCAGGCTGTCTCCCTCAGAGCTTGGGGAGCCAACTCCCATAAGAAAAGGGGGCTTAGAAGAGAGAAGGGGTGGACTGACTAGAATGGATACAGCCCTGATTCTCTCTTGAGGGTCTCCCTTCCAGGCCTGTCAGATTACTCAGATGGAGGCCCCACATCCATCATGTTCAGAATCCCTGTGTTCCTCTAGTAGTCAACCTCCAAGGGTACCTGGAGCAATAAAGCTATCATGAAGCCACTCTCTCTGTCCTCTGATGTTAGTCCTGTGACACCATGTTTTTAGCCAATGCTGGGGAAGGAGGCTGGTTGCTGATAAAGGTGAGATGACAAACCTTCCTGAGAAGGGGGACCCAGGAGGTCCTCAGCAGACAAGGAAAATGAAAAGGCGAGCCAGGTTCCAGACCATGTCAGGCCTGTATCCAGACAATGGCTCTCTCGTCTGAGCTCATTCCATATTCTGTTACCACGTAGGCAGACAGACGTGTAAGAGGAAGACAGGGAACTGTGAGCCCAGCCAGGAGGGGTTCTCCTGGACAAAGGGCTGCAACTACAGCTGCCCAGTACCCACGTAACTGAGGAAGATGTTGGAGGAAGCCAAGGCTCCTGTGTAACTCGTCCTTTGGTGTGTTTTCTGTGATAAAATGTGATTTAGGCCAGAAAGAGCCCCCGAAGATTCCTTCTTCACAAAGTCGTCATAATAGGTTATTTGACTTTGGAAAACAAAACAAAACAAACAAAAAAAAAGAGACAAGAACACTTGACCCAAACTTTGTGGAACAGTGAACTGTTTTTTTTATCAGCATTCTGGCTAATATTCTTCTTAATAAATTTGAAAAAGAAAGTCATTTTGGCGGTCTTTTTCACGCCACGTGCTTCTTCAGTTCCGGAAAACTTTGGCCGGTGAAGTGTCCCTACCCAGGGCTCCCACAGCTCAGGCACTCCACAGCACAGCTCACATCACGCCATGCTGTTATTGCCCTTTGCTCCCTGCCCCTCAAGGAAAGAACATTTTCAACTTTGTACATTCTGGCTGATGAGAGTTCATTAGGTTTATTGAATAATAAATACATAGAGTTCCACTTTCTCTGATGTTCCTACATGTCTCCCTACCCTGCTATGTGTGCTCAGAGATTTCCTCTTCTTTCAATTTTGGGACTCAGATGCTATGTAGCCTGACACTGGGCTCAGATCTAGTCCTCACAGATGGAGGGTTCAGCAACTCAAATCAGGGGACAGACTGAAAAAGCCTCTGTGCCCCAAACCCTAGCACCTCCAACAGAAGACTCATGGGTGTGCAGCTGGTGGTCGTGTCGTAGTTTCACGCCCACCAGCTCTCCAGCTCACCTGAGAATGCTGAGCACTAAGGTCAAGATCACAAATATTGTCTTCTGCTCTGAGTCAAAGGGACACAAGGCCCCTAGCAGTGCTCCAATTCTACCCTTTCCATTTCTCTGCCGGTGACTCCTGGGGAAGGCCACAGGGTCCACGATGTATGGAAGGCAGGGAGAAGGAATGGTGAGTGTTTGTGACAGAGGCAATTCCTGCTCTCCAGGAAAGGAAGCTGCAGTGCCTAGGAGACCAGTGAGCTCTCATGAACCATAAGGTACAGTGGCCCCCATTCCGCCCCACCTCTACCTCCCAGATCACAGGGTACCTCAAGCTCCTGTGCACAAGCTTCTGAGTCAGAAGAGCTCACTGACTTCTCCCTGGAAGGCACAAAGGCCTAGAGGGAACTGGAGAGAAAGTAATGCCTCATAGTATGATCTAACTAACATTCTAAGGGTCCCAATGTCAGGAACCTAGAGAAGTGCCTACCCTTGCACGCACGCACAAAGCCTCCTCTTTTTGGAATCGGTTCTTCAGCAGGCGTTCTCTGTCAACTAAAAAAGCAGATGGAGACCTTGAGCAACAGTCCCAGCCTTCACAGAGTACCCTATTTGGATGGGGTGGCAAGACTCACACAGAAGCAGCTGAGGACACCATACTGTGGAGAAACAGGCTCTACAGGTAACACAGGCCTTCAGAGCAGCAGGAGTTCNTAAAAAAGCAGATGGAGACCTTGAGCAACAGTCCCAGCCTTCAGAGTACCCTATTTGGATGGGGTGGCAGGACTCACACAGAAGCAGCTGAGGACACCATACTGTGGAGAAACAGGCTCTACAGGTAACACAGGCCTTCAGAGCAGCAGGAGTTCATAGGAAGGAGGGAGGTCACTGTGACTACAAGTTCCTGAAGGTGACGAAGCCTGAGCTGGCTCCCAAACGAGAGAGACATCAATTTAAGCAGAGAGAAGGCTCAGAGAATTTTAAGCTGAAACACCACATAAAAGCACGGATTTTGTGGTAAGATATGCAAACTGTACAATTTCAGCAATGGCACAATGGGCCATTCAATCCCATTGTATCAAATGATGCTGTCTTCTTAGGCTTGATATTAGTTTAAAATAAAATAAAATCATTTCCCGCTTGATTACAGTTAGAATCAGAGAAGGATTTTCAGTCTGACCCTCAGTAGTGTTTAAAATAGTGGAAAAGAGCAGATAAGGCATTGAATAAAATAAATGTTTCTGATCTCAATCCAGTTACTGCTGAATGCAGCAGCGGATTGGAAAGGTAGGTCGCCTCTGGCATTCTCAGCCATAAGAAATTTAACGATGGATGAAAATGGATAAAATCAAGATGCTCTGATAGAATGGGAGGCCTCAATATCTCAGAAAATTAGGATCCTTGTAACCAATTTTACAATGGCTGGATTATAGCTAAATAGGATTTTAAGTCTATTGTAAATGAAAGGAAATCTAATTTAACTGGGCCACATCATTTTTACTGAAATGCGATAAATGCTAATTTCCTTGCCGGCACCAGTGACTTGGCTTGTGATAGCAGTTTGTAAGGTGCTCAAGTCTGACCAATCTCAAATTGGCCTTTTCTAGTTCTGAGGTTGAGCTTCGAAATCACGTGTTTGCCGGGTGCGGGGCGGGGGGGCGGCTGTCTCTTATACACATCTTGACTGAACAACTGAACTGAGCTGAAGGAAATGTGAGAACTAAAGGCAATATGTAAACATGGATCAGATCTTAGATCAGAAAAAGTACAGTGTAAAAACTGACAAAAACAGCATAAAGACTGTAGCTTCCCTAACAGTTCTGCACTAAAGTTAATTTCATAGTTTTAATTAATGTTTTGTTTACACAAGCAATTAGTATTAGGAGAAGCTAAGTGGATACTACTTAAGAAACCTGANTTTACTTTACTAGTGTGTGAGATGAGTGCAATTGTGAGGTAGTTTGAGCATTCTTTGGCATTGCCTTTCTTTGGGATTGGAATGAAAACTGACCTTTTCCAGTCCTATGGCCACTGCAGAGTTTTCCAAATTTGCTGGCATACTGAGTGCAGCACTTTCACAGCATCATTCAGGATTTGAAGTAGCTCAACTGGAGTTTCATCACCTGAGGCAGTAGTAATGACTTATTCTGCCCAAATTATCTGGTGTTTCCCCTCGTGTCTGTAAATAATATACTTGCATTGCTACTGCTTGATATTTTTTTGCTTTTCTTCAGTTTTAGATATTGTGTTGATGCCCCATTATGGAGGAAGAGGTTTCAGTCTTCCTCCTTCCCTACCTGCACACCCTTACCACACAAGTGAAACCATCCCACTCCCCACCCATCCACTATAGTCACAATAATTTTAGTTAAATGATTGATCTTTGTTTATATCATTATAGCAATATAATGCATATTAAATTACATGTTTTCCGGAAAAAATTTTTGTTTTTCCTAGAAGTGTTTTCATTTGTTTTTTTTAATTGGTTTGTTACATTTATGCTGCTGCTACTGCTGCTAAGTCGCTTCAGTCGTGTCCGACTCTGTGCGACCCCATAGACNGCTTACTTTTATATGAAGGATATCTTTCAGATCTCTAGGTGAAATATTACATGTTAGAACCTTAGCCCCTCATTTATGCGTGGACCATAGTTTAGTCAAATTTTCCTCTAATGATGAACATCTAGGCTGTTCCTGTTTCTTTTCCTTTTTAAAATTATTTCAGCAGTGTTGTAGTCAACATCTTTATAAGCACATACCTTTCTGTACTAGTTTTCTTATTTCAAAGGTAGATTCTTAGAAATAAAGTTGTTTGATGTCCATTTTAAATTTAAATGGCTATGACAGCTTACCTTTCTCGAAAAGTTATAGTGTTCATAATCCCTGGCAGTCTGTGAGCATGATTGCACATTTCCTGAGGAATGCAAAAGATTTATCGACTTGTGGGCCCCACTCCAGCTTTACTGATTGAGCACTTCTAAGAGTGGACCCCAAGAATTTATATTTTGGGAGTTTCCCATGGAATTCCCTGGGAGACCAGTGGTTAGGACTACAAGCTTTCATTGCTGAGGTCCCAGATTCAATCCCTAGTTAGGGAACTAAGATCTCTCAGGCCATGCGTTGCAGCCAAAAAAAAGAAAAAAGAAAAGAAAGTTCCCCAAATGCTCCTAGAGATCTCCCCAGTTTGGGAAGCACTATCCTAAGGACAAATTGGCTGAAACAATAAATAGTCAAAAGAGATGTTTTTTATCTAACGCTTCTGCAACCATTTTACTACCTGCTTGGTTGCATTGTTGTATCAGGGCTGCAGTAACATCATAGTCCCTGCTGTTTTAGTTACTTAACCTTACAGAGGTATGTTTCTTACTCATTTATTAATAACAGCAGTTGGGGGTTTCCTAGGGTTTTTCTTTTATTTTAATTTTATTTTACTTTACGTACTGTATTGGATTTGGCATACATTGACATGAATCCACCATGGGTGTACATGACCTCCCAAACATGAACCCCCCTCCCACTTCCCACCCCACATCATCCCTCCGGATCATCCCCATGCACCAGCCCCAAGCATCCTGCTGTGTCCGTGTGGCTTTGCTTGTTCACAGCATGATCACTGAGGGCCAGATGTGAGAGGTGGGACTCCTGGGCCACAGAGGCCATGCCCTAGTTTCGTGCTGACCAAATCTTTGCCTCCCCCACCTACCAGAGTTACGAGGAGCAGGAGCTGCTGCGTCTCATCTACTACGGGGGCANGTGTGGCTTTGCTTGTTCACAGCATGATCACTGAGGGCCAGATGTGAGAGGTGGGACTCCTGGGCCACAGAGGCCATGCCCTAGTTTCGTGCTGACCAAATCTTTGCCTCCCCCACCTACCAGAGTTACGAGGAGCAGGAGCTGCTGCGTCTCATCTACTACGGGGGCATCCAGCCGGAGATCCGCAAAGCCGTGTGGCCCTTCCTCCTGGGCCACTACCAGTTCGGGATGACAGAAACAGAGAGGAAGGAGGTAGGTTACCCCAGAGGGGCAGTGGGGTCCTTGGCAACAGGAAGAGCCAGGCATGTGGGGCTGGAGGAGTCTAGTCCCCTGGTGGACCAGGGGGACAGGCAGATACGGGGGAGCCAGGAAGGTTGAGGGCAGCGCCAGCCAATAAATGCAGCACAAGCCACAGATGTCGTTTTTTTAATCGCTTTTTTGAGATAATGATAGACTCACATGCACTTGTGAGAAATAATGCAGAGACATCTCCTTCATCCAGCTTCCCACAATGATAACTTCTTGCAAAACTATAATACAGCTTATCATAAGCAGGATATTGACATCAACATGGATCTACACTGGCAGTTAAAGTCTGTATTTTATTGCATTTGTTTTTGTTGTTGTCTATAACAAATATGTGTTTTTAATTGAGATATAGTTTATTTACAACATTATGTCAGTTTCAGGTGTTTAACATAGTGATTCAAAATTTTTATAAATTAGGGATTTCCCTGGCGGTGTAGTGGTTAAGACTCTGTGCTTCCCATGCAGGGAACATGGATTCAATCCCTGGTCTGGGAACTAAGATCCATATGGCACGCAACACAGCTGAAAAATAAGATTAAAAAAACAATTGTGTTAACCTAACTGATTAACACTGGAGAAGAAAATGGCAACCCACTCCAGTGTTCTTGCCTGAGAATCCCAGGGACGGCAGAGCCTGGTGGGCTGCCAGCTATGGGACCGCACAGAGTCGGACACGACTGAAGCGACTTAGCAGCAGCAGCAGCAGCAACTGATTAACATAGTGCCTGACATATAGTAGACATTCAATAAATATTTTACTCAGTCCAGACATCTGGACTTAACAATTAAAAAATGTCTTTATAAAATACAATCCATTTATAGTCATTATAAAATATTGGGTATATTCTGTGTGCTGTGTAATACTTCCTCATACACACACACACATATATATAATGTAAATATATATATGTGTCAGCCTTGATCAGACTTCCCATTTTACTTGTGCTTGCGTGTGTGTGTCTATTTAGTTCTCCACGGTTTTATCACACGAGTGGGTTTGTGTATCACCACCACAGTCAACATGCTGAACATTTTCTGGTGCTGCCGTGGTCCTCATGTCCTTTTATAGCCACACCACCTCCCTCCCGCTCACCCCCATCCCTGACCCCTGGCAACCACTGATCCATTCTCTCCAGTTTTATCACACGAGTGGGTTTGTGTATCACCACCACAGTCAACATGCTGAACATTTTCTGGTGCTGCCGTGGCCCTCGTGTCCTTTTATAGCCACACCACCTCCCTCCCGCTCACCCCCATCCCTGACCCCTGGCAACCACTGATCCATTCTCTCCGGCTGAGCGTGCATCTACCCTGGCAGGTGGATGAGCAGATTCACGCCTGCTACGCACAGACCATGTCCGAGTGGCTGGGCTGTGAGGCGATCGTGCGACAGAGGGAGCGGGAGTCCCACGCGGCTNGGGGCCTTCGGGGCGGGGGCGGGGCTGTCTGTTGGAGATGGGTAATGGGTGTGAGGCCCCCTGGATTCAAATCCTTTCTCTGCTGTTCATTATGAGGTGTGTGACTTGGGGCATGTCACTTAATTCTCTGTGCTTTATTCCCATTATTTGTGAACTGCGATAATGATAGTAGCTTTTTCATATGATTAGTTTGAGAATTCAGTGATAAATACATATATAGTGGACAGAGCATACAGTAAATGCTCAGTAAACAGTAGTTATGATTATTAAGAAGCAGATGAGAATTCCAGGCAGAGGGAACAGCTCAGGCAGAAACACAGGCGCATGAATGTGTGCTTTGTTTGTACAGAGGTAAATACCTCGGTGCAGCGGGAAGGGAAGAAGTCCTGAGAAGTGATGTGTGAGACTGTGAAGGGGGATTGGGAGGAAGCAATAGATGCCTGGCACCCCCAGTTAAGGAGCTTGGACGTTGCCCTGTCATGCAGTGAAGAGCCTGTAAAGGTTTCTGAGCTTTAAGAAGGTCATCCTGGTGACTGCATAGGCTGCTTGAAGAGAATGAGACAGGATGGGAGTACAGGTTGAGGAAGTTGATCCAGGTGAGAGATAGGGGACCAAAGCAGGGTGAGAGGAAAGGAGGAGTGGGTTGGAGAGGCAGACTGTGGGTGCCATCACTGGCCATCCTGTGTGTCTCTTGCAGCTACATCTGGCAGCACATTGAGATTGGCTATGTCCAGGGCATGTGTGACCTCCTGGCCCCACTGCTGGTCATCCTGGATGATGGTGAGTGTACCCTCCCTGCCCCCGGACTGGGGATGCGGCTTCCTTCTCATGACAGAGAAGAAAGCTCTGCAACTCCATAAACTGAGTCAGTGCCAGGATTCAGAAGGCCTGTCCAGTGAGCACATCAAGGTCTTAGTGAAATGAAAAGTTCTTTTGTTCTACACTGACCAACACTTGTTTCCAGGTACCTGACACCCATCCAAGCTTTTGCTAGCCACTGGTTATATAAACATGAATGAAAAAGGAAATCTTGGGCCCAGATGGCTTTACTGGTGAATTCTACCAAAAGCTTTATGAAAAATGAACACCAATACTTCATAAACTCTTCTAAAACATAGAAGAGGAGGGAAAGCGTCTCAGCTCATCCTATGGTACAGTCCTTATATGAGGCCCTCTTGGTACCCGGATAGCAATACCAGACAAATACATCACAAGAAAAGAAAATTACAGACCAATATCCTTTATGAAATCAAGGTAAAAATCTTCAAGAAAATACTAGCAAACTGAATCCATCAAGATATAAAAAGGATTGTATATCATGATCAAATGGGATTTATCCCAGGAATGCAAGGCTGACTCAATATATGAAATTCAAAAAAAAAAAAAAGAAAGAAATTCAATCAGTGCAATTCACTACATTCATGGAATAAATGTCTGATCTTGTCATCAGATAAAATTCAACAGCCTTTCATGAAAAAAAAATTCAGCGAACTCAGAACAAAAGAGAAATTACTCCACGTGATAAAAGACATATCTGAAAAACCCACAACTAATACTCAGTGATGAAATTCTGAATCAGTTCAGTTCAGTCACTCAGTCATGTCCAACTCTTTGCGACCCCATGAACCGCAGCATGCCAGGCCTCCCTGTCCATCACCACCTCCCTGAGTCCACCCAAACCCATGTCCATTGAGTCGGTGATGCCATCCAACCATCTCATCCTCTTTCGTCCCCTTCTCCTCCTGCCCTCAATCTTTCCCAGCATCAGGGTCTTTTCAAATGAGTCAGCTCTTCGCATCAGGTGGCCAAAGTATTGAAGTTTCAGCTTCAACATCAGTCCTTCCAATGAGCACCCAGGACTGTTCTCCTTTAGGATGGACTGGTTGGATCTCCTTTCAGTCCAAGGGACTCTCAAGAGTCTTCTCCAACACCA
>SJYX01022251.1:264512-274914 GCA_006410675.1 Oreotragus oreotragus | reverse complement strand
GTGATGCCATCCAACCATCTCATCCTCTTTCGTCCCCTTCTCCTCCTGCCCTCAATCTTTCCCAGCATCAGGGTCTTTTCAAATGAGTCAGCTCTTCGCATCAGGTGGCCAAAGTATTGAAGTTTCAGCTTCAACATCAGTCCTTCCAATGAGCACCCAGGACTGTTCTCCTTTAGGATGGACTGGTTGGATCTCCTTTCAGTCCAAGGGACTCTCAAGAGTCTTCTCCAACACCACAGTTCAAAATCATCAATTCTTTGGTGCTCAGCTTTCTTTATAGTCCAACTCTCACATCCATACATGACCACTGGAAAAACCATAGCCTTGACTAGACGGACCTTTGTTGACAAAGTAATGTCAACAAAGTTCTGAATATTTCTCACCTAAGGTCAAGAGTATGATAAAAATGTCCACTTCTGCTACAAAACAAAAGGCTCTATCCTGGACAATTACTGAAGAAAAAGGAATAAAGACGTCCAGATTGGAAAGGAAATAAAACCATCTATTTTTGCAGATGGCATGATCTTGCATACAGAAAATCCTAAGGAGTCAAAAAAGTATTAGAACTAATAAGTTCAGCAAGATTGCAGGATATAGGACTTATACAGAAGCCAATTATATTTCTATACTGCAATGAACAATCTAAAAATGAGAAAAGAAAAGCAATTCCATTTGCAGTAGCCTCTAAAAGAATAAAATATTTATGAATAAATTTAACAGAAGTACAAGATTTGTACACCAAAAATTTTAAAATGTTGCTGAATGTAGTGAGCTCGAAACACAGAAACTAAGTCATTTTTCTTCCAGTAAGCATGTGATTCTTAATTGATCTGAGGTTGCAAATAGACAAAAAGATCCCCCCTAAAGGAAACAAAGCAAAAAAAAAAAAAGGCATGAAATTGGATTCTTTGTTATTTCTCACCCAACAGAGAACAAACTTTCATTATACACCCAACAGAACCACCATATAGTTAACCATAAAAGCAAATCCCCAACCATTGCTATCACCAATTCAAATTAATTTGTTGAAGGTATACAAACCAGAAATAAAAACAAATACATAATATCAATTNTTCTTTGTTATTTCTCACCCAACAGAGAACAAACTTTCATTATACACCCAACAGAACCACCATATAGTTAACCATAAAAGCAAATCCCCAACCATTGCTATCACCAATTCAAATTAATTTGTTGAAGGTATACAAACCAGAAATAAAAACAAATACATAATATCAATTAAAAAAAAAAGAACTAGAGGGCTAGAAAAGTTAAAGTTCTGTTGCCACCCAAAATTCACTTCAGAATCCAAGAAAAGATGTGCAGGCAAATGGACTTAATTTGTCTCCACTGGATTATCCCCTCAAACAGCTCAGTGGATCACCTTCAGAACCAATAAAATATAATTTTCAGAAGGTTACATGACTCACATACAAATAAAGTGAACAAAGATTTTATTCAGTGTATTAATGAGGAAACCAGTAAGGTATGAAAACTGGCTTCAGGAACATTTGAGAAGCTGGGCACATTAGCAACATCATGGTAAGGTTGCTTCCAGAAAGGGAAAATCTGTAGAGATGGGAAATAGACTCATGGTTGACAGGCACTGTGAGGAGAGGGAAATAGGTGATGACTGCTGATATGTAGTGTCTTTTGGGGGTGATGAAAATGTCCTGAAATTAGATCGAGATGATGGTTTGCAACTCTAACTATTCTAAAACCACTGAATTATATTGGATTGGCCAAGAATTTTTCCTGGACTTTTCTGTAACATCATACAGAACATTGTACAGAAAAACCCAAGCAAACTTTTTGGCCAACCCAGTACATTTAAAAGAGTGAATTTCATGGTGTGCAAGCCTCAATAAAGCTGTTTAAAAACGAGAAGTATAGCTCCCAACTCTTAGAGCTGAGCATAGTGACTTCTTTCCAGAAAGTTCCCTGCAGAAGAGGGTGGGAGGTGAACCAGAAGCTCGGCAGTGGAGAAGCCTGAAAACACTGCCTCTGGCAGGTGGCCCAGGTCACCCGCCGTCCTCAGTCACATCAATACTGTGCACCCTTGATGTGAGGTGATACAAGTGGCACCGTACCTACATGGTCTTTCTCACAGTAACCCATAACCCCATTCTTATCATGAGAAAGACATCAGACAAATTCCAGTAGAAAGGCATCCTGTAGAACACCTGGCATGCACCCTTCATAACCATCAGGGTCACCAACAGCAAGGAAGGTCTGAGTCACAGCTATAGCCAAGAGGAGCCTAAGGAGAGATGACAGCTGTATATAATGTAGTTCCTAGATGAGTTCTTGGAACAGCAAAGGCCGTAAGGTAAAAAAAAACAAACAACTATGGACTGGAGTTAATTATGTATCATCAGTAGGTCATTAATTGTAACAAATGTACATATTAATGGGAGATGTCAGTAATGGGGAGAACTAGGTATGAAGTATATGGAAACTCTACACTCTTCTCAATTTTTCTATAAATCTAAACTGTTCTGAAAAATAAAGAAACTGAACAAGATTCTGTAGTGACTTGGGTAACTTTCTCATAACCTTCTCTAAAGCTACTTGGCGTTAAGAGAAAACAGGTACTGTTTTCAAATTATTCTTTAAACACTAGGTTGAACAGTATGAAACGGATTTTTTTTTTTTTTTTTTTTGCTGTGCCATGCAGCTTGCAGGATCTTAGCAGTTCCCCAACCAGGGAGCGAATCCGCACCCTCATCGGTGCAAGTGTGGAGTCCCAACCACTAGAGCAGGGACTGAACCCACGCCCTCAGTGGTGAAAGTGTGGAGCCCTAACCACTGGACCGCTAGGGAATTCCCAACATAGATCTTTTAAATTACAGAAATGCTCGGAGCCTTTTTTTTTCTTTCGTATGTATAGTCACTCTCTATGTAGCATTTCCCAAAGTTATTTGACCCTTCCTTTGCATAACACCTGCAAACACCCTTCCAGTATTGACAATTGTTATTTTAATACAGTGGTTCTCAGACATGAGAATTTCATGAGCCCCGCAGAATTTTTTTCAAGACGTTTGGGACCAAATATTGTCAACTTTTTGTTAGAGCAAATAGGGATCTTTAAAACAGAGCATTTGCTGTCACCACTGTTTCCTAAAAGAAAGGATGCTCTATTTCAACACCTCTCGGGTGGGAAGTACATAATGAAAGATTGGAGAGCACCCCTTGAAATGATGTGCATGCTTATACTCCACTTCCTTACATTTCTTATTCGCCTGTGGACTTAATGAACTGGCTCAGACCCTTGGACCATCACTTTGGGACCTCGGGCAGTGGCAGAGTTGACTCTTTCTCCTGTACTCTTTCCCCAGAGGCCCTCGCCTTCAGCTGCTTCACCGAGCTCATGAAGAGGATGAATCAGAACTTCCCCCACGGGGGCGCCATGGACACACACTTTGCCAACATGAGGTCGCTAATCCAGGTATGACCTTGTGCTTCTCCATAACATAACTTATTCCAGCTCAACACAATGGACCACAAACCAACTTAATAGCCACTCCTTGTTTAAATTAACTCAGTAACTCAGTCCTACTTCACTCAGCCCGGTTGAGTTAAACTGAAAAACTCAATTCAACTTAACCTTCATTCAATAGCTCAAGTCAGCTCCACTGGATTCATTCTTACTGAGCATTTACTTGGCCCAGGCACTGTGGCTACAATGATGAACTACACACGGTCCTTGCCCTTAACAGGACATTGAGGGTATTGGTCCTTTTCTGCAGAGAAATGGTGGTGGGTTTGTAGCTAAGTAGTGTCCAACTCTCTGCGACCCCATGGACTGTATTCTGCCAGGCTCCACTATTCATGGGATTTCCCAGGCAAGACTGCTGGAGTGGGTTGCCATTTCCTCCTCCAGGCTGCAAAGAAATATTTGAGTATATTTCTCTCTCTCTCTTTCCGTCACACACACACACACAGAGCTTTATTGAGATAAATTCATATATTGTAAAATTTGCTTTTTTAAAATGTTTGATTCATTGGTTTTTAGAATAGTCACAGGTGTGAAATCATCAGGACTATCTAACTTCAGAACACTTTTATCACCCTGAAAAAGAATCTCTATCCCCTGAGCGTCCCTGGTGGCTCAGGGGTAGAGAATCCACCTACCAACACAGGAGACGCAGGTTTGATCCCTGGGTCGAGAAGATCCCCTGGAGAAGGAAATCAGCTGGTAAAGAATCCGCCTGCAATGCGGGAGACCTGGGTTCGATCCCTGGATTGGAATGACCCCCTGGAGAAGGGAACGGCTACCCACTCCAGTATTCTTGCTGGGAGAACCCCATGAACTATATAGTCCATGGGGTCGCAAAGAGTCAAATACAACTGAGCAACTTTCACTTCCCAGTATTCTTGCCTGGGAAGTCCCATAGACAGAGAAGCCTGGCTGGTCCATTGAAACGCCAAAGAGTTAGACATGACTTAGCAACTAAACAAGGACAAACACCAGCACCATTGACGGCAATCCCTCTCCCCTGCTCCTGGCGGCCACTAGTCTACTTTCTGTCTGTAGATTTACCTGTTCTGGACGTTTCATGTAAATGCAGTCACACAGTGCGTGGCTTTTTGTGTCTGGCTTTTTCCCCTTAGCATAATGTTTACAAAGTCTGTCCATGTTGCAGCATGTATCCATATGTCTTTCCTTCTATTGCTGAATGTTNAGATTTACCTGTTCTGGACGTTTCACGTAAATGGAGTCACACAGTGCGTGGCTTTTTGTGTCTGGCTTTTTCCCCTTAGCATAATGTTTACAAAGTCTGTCCATGTTGCAGCATGTATCCATATGTCTTTCCTTCTATTGCTGAATGTTCCATTGCAGGGATCGACCAGTTTTGTGGACCCATTCATCCTCTGATGGATACTTGGGTTGTTTACACTTCTTGGCTATTATGAATAACGCCATTGTGTACATTCATGTGTAAGTTTCTATGTGGACATAGGTTTTCATTTTTGTTGGGGATATACCTACAAGTAAAACTGCAGCTGCACCATTTTACATTCCCACCAGCAACACACGAGGGTTCCAGTTTCTCTACATCCTCCCAGCCCTTTGTTGACTGTCATCTTTATTACAGCCACCCTAGTGGATATGAAATAGTAGCTCATTATGGAATTTTCCTAATTACTAATGATGGTAAGCATGGTTCCTGTGCATATTGGTTATTTGCATATCTTCTTTAGAGAAAGACTGGGTTAGGTTGCGTCTAGGTACCCCACGGGTGCTCGAGGAGCTGGAGGGTGCAGGCAGAGAGCAGGACACTGGCCCAGGTTCAGGGCAGGGACGGGTCAAGGAAAACCGAATCTGCACGTGTGCAGCCCCTCCACTCACAAGGTGTTGAAGCTGGAAACATGCAACCCACCTAGTGTGCCCAGCCTATTCCACAGAAAGGGGAAACTGAGGCTGCTGTCAAATGACGGTGCCCGGGTCTCCTGCGTTCTGGCCTGAGCTATCTGCTGCCCCAGGACAGAAGCACAGAGCATGGCCAGCTTGGGCCCCTTCTCGAGGGCGGGCAGCGCTGTGAGTTCTGGGGGGACCCTCCCCGTGCGTGCGTGTCTGTCGTGTCTTGGCAGAACTCATCTATGAGGCTGTCTCTTATACACATCTGATATACCTACAAGTAAAACTGCAGCTGCACCATTTTACATTCCCACCAGCAACACACGAGGGTTCCAGTTTCTCTACATCCTCCCAGCCCTTTGTTGACTGTCATCTTTATTACAGCCACCCTAGTGGATATGAAATAGTAGCTCATTATGGAATTTTCCTAATTACTAATGATGGTAAGCATGGTTCCTGTGCATATTGGTTATTTGCATATCTTCTTTAGAGAAAGACTGGGTTAGGTTGCGTCAGACTGATTTCCACTTTAAATTCTTTGGCCATTTTTAAACTCCACCCGGTTGTTAAGGGCTGTGCCGTGTCTGGTATGGGGATGTAGCGTCATTGATTCGACTGTCCCCTCTGGCCCAGCCTTTGCCTGGGAGGCTGACGCCTTTCTTTCCTTCCTCTGACAGATCCTGGACTCAGAGCTCTTCGAGTTGATGCATCAGAATGGGGACTACACTCATTTCTACTTCTGCTACCGCTGGTTCCTGCTGGATTTCAAGCGAGGTACACACTTCCAACTGGGACCTTGTTCCCAGACTCTTTGTAGCAGAATCCCAGAGGGAAAAGATACCACAGCAGTGAGGCTGGGAAGTGTTGGGACAAAGCCACTGGACGAGAGTAACACCTATTTGTTGAGTTCTGACTACAGTTTACCTGCCTTATCTTGCAGGGACGCTGTGTAGTAGGTGTTGTCACAATCCCCATTTTACAGATGAGGAAACTAAGGCTGAGAAGAACTAAATTCAGACCTAGCCATAATAGAGCCAGGAACTGAGCCCGTATCTGTCTACCAAGCCCAGTTCCCTACCATTCTGTTAAGCGGCTTATCAGAGGCCAAGAACTCTGAAGCCCGTGGAGTATCTTTCCCATGTGACTGAGAAATGATGTCTGACCCAGTGCATTGCTATCCTACCAATCCGGAATGATGCTGGTAATAACCTCTTTGCATACATATGTGCGCAATTGTCCAGTCGTGTCCCGTTCTCTGTGACCCCAGGGACTGTAGCCCACCAGGCGCCTCTGTCCATGGGATTTTCCCAGCAAGGATACTGGAGTGGGGTGCCATTTCCTCCTCTAGGGGATTTTCCTGACCCAGGGATCCAACCCGGGTCTCCTGAGTCTCCTGCATTGGCAGACTGATTCTTTATCACTGAGCCACCTAGGAATCCCCTAACCTGTATAAAGGTATTTATTAAGGGCCAGGCACTGTGCTGAGCCATTTCTATGTATTATTTCTTCAGCCCTTTATTTTAAAAAATATCTATTTATGTATCTGTTTATATGACTGTTTTGAGTCTTAGTTGCGACCCGTGGGATCTTTTGTTGCAGTGCAAGGGCTTGTGGAATCTTATTTCCCCAAAAGGGATTGAATCTGTGTCCCCTGCATCGCAGAGCAGACTCCTAACCACTGGACCACCAGGGACATCTCTTCAGTCCTTTGTTACTATTGGTATCACACCATGCTAAGTCCCCTGGGGACTCAGTGGTAAAGAATCTGCCTGTCGATGCTGGAGACTCAGGTCTGATTCCTGGGTCGGGAAGATTCCCCTGGAGAAGGAAATGGCAACCTCCGCCACCAACATCACCACGCTTACAGATGTGGAAAAGGAAGGGCTCATGGAGGGGAAGTAACTAGCCCAAGGTCACCTTGCTCATAAGTGATGGAGCCAGGATTCAGACTGATTTTTACTGGACACAGGAAGCCTTACTCTTCATCCTTACTCTGTTGTCTCTCTTTACTAGACCCAGAAGCAGCAGCCGACTCTGCCTGGGTGCAGGGGAAAGGGGAGGTACCCCACGGGTGCTCGAGGAGCTGGAGGGTGCAGGCAGAGAGCAGGACACTGGCCCAGGGTCAGGGCAGGGACGGGTCAAGGAAAAGTAAATCTGCACGTGTGCAGCTCCTCCACTCACAAGGTGTCAGAGCTGGAAACATGCAACCCACCCAGTGTGCCCAGCCTATTCCACAGAAAGGGGAAACTGAAGCTGCTGTCAAATGACAGTGCCCGGGTCTCCCGCGTCCTGGCCTGAGCTCTCTGTCAGGGCAGGGACGGGTCAAGGAAAAGTAAATCTGCACGTGTGCAGCTCCTCCACTCACAAGGTGTCAGAGCTGGAAACATGCAACCCACCCAGTGTGCCCAGCCTATTCCACAGAAAGGGGAAACTGAAGCTGCTGTCAAATGACAGTGCCCGGGTCTCCCGCGTCCTGGCCTGAGCTCTCTGCTGCCCCAGGACAGAAGCACAGAGCATGGCCAGCCTGGGCCCCTTCTCAAGGGTGGGTAGCGCTGTGAGTTCTGTGGGGGCCTCCCCGTGCATGCGTGTCTGTCGTGTCTTGGCAGAACTCATCTATGAGGACGTCTTCTCCGTCTGGGAGACCATCTGGGTTTCAGGGCAGGGACGGGTCAAGGAAAACCGAATCTGCACGTGTGCAGCCCCTCCACTCACAAGGTGTTGAAGCTGGAAACATGCAACCCACCTAGTGTGCCCAGCCTATTCCACAGAAAGGGGAAACTGAGGCTGCTGTCAAATGACGGTGCCCGGGTCTCCTGCGTTCTGGCCTGAGCTATCTGCTGCCCCAGGACAGAAGCACAGAGCATGGCCAGCTTGGGCCCCTTCTCGAGGGCGGGCAGCGCTGTGAGTTCTGGGGGGACCCTCCCCGTGCGTGCGTGTCTGTCGTGTCTTGGCAGAACTCATCTATGAGGACGTCTTCTCCGTCTGGGAGACCATCTGGGCAGCCAAACACGTCTCGTCCGCCCACTACGTCCTGTTTATTGCGCTGGCGCTGGTGGAGGTCTACCGTGACATCATCTTGGAGAACAACATGGATTTCACAGACATCATCAAATTTTTTAACGGTACCCACGTGATCAGGGTCTCATCCGAAGGGGGCAAGCTTCTGGAGGGCCCCTTCCTGGGTCCTGAAGAGGGATGGATGGAGAGTCCCTGAGGTTGATTCAAGATGAAGGGGACAGAGGAGGCTTCTGCCCACCTCTGGTGGCTATTTCCCAGTGGATGAGCTGACATCTTGTAATGCTGAATGCTCCACATGTGTTTCTCTCAGGGATCTGGCCGAAGGGGCCTGGGTGTTGACATCAGGCTCAGGGGCCAACCTTGGCTCTGCTGGGAGCGAGCTGTGCCGTAGACATGTCACTTCCCCTCTCTCTAAACATCTGCTTCCTCACCTGGGAACAGGAGAGAGGGTGTCTGCTTCAGAGGGTTGACATGTGGAGGGAAAGCAGACACAGGAAGGTGGCATGAAAAAGGCACAGTCTTGCCACCCAGGAGCTGTGTGACCTTGGGCAAGTGCCTTCACATCTTCAGGCTTCAGAATAAAATGGTACTGACACCTCCATCACAGAGATGTCAGGAGGATTAAATGAGACCACAGGGATGTCAGGCCCATCAGTCACGTGGCACTTGGCTCACAACTGTTGCTTTGAATAGAAGCTGTTGCTACTATCACTATTAAAACATTTTCTTAAACTAAAGAAGGTTTTGGATAAAGCAAAAAAAGGAAAAAGCCACCAGTGATGACCTTACACTGGAAACATTATGAATTATTATTATTATATTTTATATTTAAATAATATATTATAATAATAATTAAAATTATTAGTTACTATTAGAAAAAATTTCAAAGGTAGTACAGAGAGTTTCCTGTACCTTTTAACGCAGCAGCCCCTAATGTTAATATGTTACCTGATCCTCATACATGTATCACAACAAAGAAATTAACACTGATATAGTACTATCAACTGAACCACAGACTTACTTGATTTCACTTGGTTTTTAACCAATGTCCTTTTTCTGCTCTAGGATCCAACCCAGAAAACCATGTTGCACTTAACAGGTTCATTTAAAAATGTTTATTTTTTCATTCAGTCTTTTCCAAACTTATGTATATGGTGGCTAAGCCATAGAGAATCTACCTGCCAATGCAGGAGACAGCCAGAGACAATCCCTGGGTGGGGAAGATCCCCTGGAGAAGGAAATGGCAACCCACTCCAGTATTCTTGCCTGGGAAATCCCATGGATAGAGAAGCCCGGTAGGCTGCAGTCCAGGGGGTTGCAAAGAGTTGGACACGACTTAGCGACTAAAATCAACCATCACAGAATCCAGTTGTATCTAGGCTTTTTTCCACTTGATATTTTAAAAACCATTTTCCATATAATAACTTTTGAGAAAGAATATACCTCAAGCACCTGTTCATAACTTACTGAACCATCCTTTCTAGTTTAACATCTACATTGGTTTTGGTTTGAGGTTGTAACTGAGGACTCAAAGCAATTCATATCCTAGCGTGGAGGTTCTCAGACTTTCTTAGTTCATAGCACCTCTAGCGTCTCTGTGAAATTGTCATGGCATCCCGGACCATTCAGTGACTATTGAATAATTAAGTCCAAACCACCTAATAAGTATATCTATCCTAACAACTTAGTAGCCATTTGAAAAAATAGCACATGGAAGTCAAAAGAAAATAATATATTCTATACGCGAGTCTGAGTGAACTCCGGGAGTTGGTGATGGACAGGGAGGCCTGGCGTGCTGCGATTCATGGGGTCGCAAAGAGTCGGACACGACTGAGCGACTGAACTGGACTGAACTGATATTTAAGCAAGTAGTTTCTAATCGGTGTGTGCACCTGTTGGACTTTGCCCAACTTCTCAAATTTTGGAATCAGTTTGAACTCACCATCTTCACTTCCTTTTCCATAGTGATTTTCACCTGATACTTGCTTTTATCATGGCAACTGCTTGCTGAAAACTTGGGTT
>SJYX01022251.1:229240-264339 GCA_006410675.1 Oreotragus oreotragus | reverse complement strand
AAAGAAGGTTTTGGATAAAGCAAAAAAAGGAAAAAGCCACCAGTGATGACCTTACACTGGAAACATTATGAATTATTATTATTATATTTTATATTTAAATAATATATTATAATAATAATTAAAATTATTAGTTACTATTAGAAAAAATTTCAAAGGTAGTACAGAGAGTTTCCTGTACCTTTTAACGCAGCAGCCCCTAATGTTAATATGTTACCTGATCCTCATACATGTATCACAACAAAGAAATTAACACTGATATAGTACTATCAACTGAACCACAGACTTACTTGATTTCACTTGGTTTTTAACCAATGTCCTTTTTCTGCTCTAGGATCCAACCCAGAAAACCATGTTGCACTTAACAGGTTCATTTAAAAATGTTTATTTTTTCATTCAGTCTTTTCCAAACTTATGTATATGGTGGCTAAGCCATAGAGAATCTACCTGCCAATGCAGGAGACACCCAGAGACAATCCCTGGGTGGGGAAGATCCCCTGGAGAAGGAAATGGCAACCCACTCCAGTATTCTTGCCTGGGAAATCCCATGGATAGAGAAGCCCGGTAGGCTGCAGTCCAGGGGGTTGCAAAGAGTTGGACACGACTTAGCGACTAAAATCAACCATCACAGAATCCAGTTGTATCTAGGCTTTTTTCCACTTGATATTTTAAAAACCATTTTCCATATAATAACTTTTGAGAAAGAATATACCTCAAGCACCTGTTCATAACTTACTGAACCATCCTTTCTAGTTTAACATCTACATTGGTTTTGGTTTGAGGTTGTAACTGAGGACTCAAAGCAATTCATATCCTAGCGTGGAGGTTCTCAGACTTTCTTAGTTCATAGCACCTCTAGCGTCTCTGTGAAATTGTCATGGCATCCCGGACCATTCAGTGACTATTGAATAATTAAGTCCAAACCACCTAATAAGTATATCTATCCTAACAACTTAGTAGCCATTTGAAAAAATAGCACATGGAAGTCAAAAGAAAATAATATATTCTATACGCGAGTCTGAGTGAACTCNGTGAAATTGTCATGGCATCCCGGACCATTCAGTGACTATTGAATAATTAAGTCCAAACCACCTAATAAGTATATCTATCCTAACAACTTAGTAGCCATTTGAAAAAATAGCACATGGAAGTCAAAAGAAAATAATATATTCTATACGCGAGTCTGAGTGAACTCCGGGAGTTGGTGATGGACAGGGAGGCCTGGCGTGCTGCGATTCATGGGGTCGCAAAGAGTCGGACACGACTGAGCGACTGAACTGGACTGAACTGATATTTAAGCAAGTAGTTTCTAATCGGTGTGTGCACCTGTTGGACTTTGCCCAACTTCTCAAATTTTGGAATCAGTTTGAACTCACCATCTTCACTTCCTTTTCCATAGTGATTTTCACCTGATACTTGCTTCTATCATGGCAACTGCTTGCTGAAAACTTGGGTTGTTTTTTTTTTTGCAAAGCTATAAAGCCATTGATAGGAGCGCAAATTGCAAACTCACGCATTCCCATTAGCAGTTTATGTGCCTTTCAACACATGTGGAGGATCACTGTATTTCCCCCCAAGTTGCCATGAGTTCACAGCGGTACTCTGGGCACCCAGTTTGGGAACCATGGTCTTAGTGTGTTTCTCCCCTACCAGATGATTTCTTTATGACCAATGTCTAAATTTAGGATTTTTGTTTTTCAAAGAGCTGATCGTTGTGTGTTATTCCTGACAAAATGGCTATCTGTGTTTTCTCCCCTCCCCTTCCCATCTCCTCCTGTTGCTTCGTTTCCTCTCTGCTTTGAAGCATCCACCGTGTGCCCAACATTGCTTTCTTACAAGGTGCCCAGTCATTGTGTCTGTAGGAGGATGGTGAGAAGACCGAACATCTTTTTAAACACACACAGACACACATTTTTTAAACAAACACACTTCATCCCGTTTGATCTCACAGTAACCTTGTGAAGTGGGTACTGTTATGGTTCCCATTTCACAGATGAGGAAACTGAGGTCTGGAGTCGCGGGCCGTCCCCAAAGTCTGTGCTTCCAGAGCCCCTCTATGGGGTGATGCCAGTTGATGATGGGGATGGGGGTGCCCCAGAGACCTCTCAGGGTCTCTGCTGGAAGTGTGGCCCAAGGATAGACAAAGAGAAGGCTCATGTGATTCTGCCTTCCGCTCTTGCAGAGATGGCCGAGCGACACAACACGAAACAGGTCCTGAAGCTGGCCCGGGACCTCGTATACAAGGTGCAGACCCTGATTGAAAACAAGTGAGGGCCGCGTCACTGCCCGCCCACCCGCCTGTCCTGCCTGCTTCTCCTCCCAGCCACCCGGGGAGCGAGGTCCTGACGTCTGTTCCCGAGCATGGACTTCTGTGCAAAGAGAAAGCACCCCAACTTTGGCCTCTGGGCAGGTGGGGTGGAGGGGTTGCCCCTTCGGTTCAGCCTTATGTTTTCCTGTTTGACCAAAGATCGCCCAAGCCTGGGGTTTCTCCCTTGCAGGAGTTGGGGGTTGTTGGTAGCCAGAGGAGCGTCTTTGTGGTCTCCAGAATGGTCTCCTCCCCTTTCCCTCCCATCCCTCCAAGGTGTCTTGTCCGATGGGACTTGGGTTGGGAACTTTTCGGAAACGGGTATAGGAGAGGTCTGTGGGGCTGCCTCTGAGCTCTGAAGGGGCCTTTGGAGATGTTCCAGAGCGTGGCTGGGAGCAGAGCGCTGCTCTGCTGCTCAATTCTTCTATGAAGGATGCTGCCCTGTGCCCTCAACCCTGTCGGGGGTTGAGCAGCATCTCTGGCCTTTCCCTGCTAGATGCCAGTAGTGCCCTCCACCCACCATGCCCCACCCCCCCCACCTTATGACATCCAGAACTTCTCCAGACATTGCCAGGTAGCCCCCCGTTTGAGAGCCACCGGCCTCGAGGAGGGACTGCAAATGTCTCTCCCTCCCCACTTTCTTTGTATCTGAGCCACCTGTGTCCTGAGACTCCCCCCGATTCAGAAAAGGCACAACATGGGGTCCTCTGCACATCTCTCCTGGGAGCGGAGATTTCAGTTGTGTTTTCTCATCTTTTCCTCCTCCCCCTGGCCCCGGGAGAGACTTTTTTCTTCTTTTAACAAAAGGCTGTAAGAAGGGTCTGTAAGCTTGAGACAGGCCTCTTTATGGTCCTGCTCAGAGGCCCTGCTCTGAGCTACATGGGGTCCTCTGCACATCTCTCCTGGGAGCGGAGATTTCAGTTGTGTTTTCTCATCTTTTCCTCCTCCCCCTGGCCCCGGGAGAGACTTTTTTCTTCTTTTAACAAAAGGCTGTAAGAAGGGTCTGTAAGCTTGAGACAGGCCTCTTTATGGTCCTGCTCAGAGGCCCTGCTCTGAGCAGGACAGAGCCCACATCCCCTTCCTCTCATCCTAGGGAGGACCTCGCCTCTCCTTCCTACATTGGGTCCAGAGTTCCAGAAGCTTGGAAGGTGTGTGTTGGTGCAAGCCACTTGTTCAAGGAGGCTGGCATTTCCTTAAGTGCCCTTGCTTACTCAGGACAAAGGGAAGAGAGGAGGTCAGAGGTTGGCCAGGGTAGGGTGTGGCACGTGTTCTCCTTGGGGAAAAAAAAATGAGCTGATGAACTGGCATCCGGGTCACAGCCCAGCCTGGAAATGGTCCCCTCCATGTCTTCACACAAAGGGTCACCAACCCCCTAAACAGACCCTAGGCGAGCTAGTTTACCCTGCCTACATGTCCTCCCTGGAGAGCAGTCGTGCCAGCCCTTCTCTGCTTTGGAGAGTGGACCAGAGTCAGGAGAAACAGAGAGAGTCCCAGAAGGATGCTCTTCCCAAGAATGGCAGGTAAGATTTTGAAGAGGAGAGGAGACTCATCAAGCACATTGAAACCTTGACAGAGGGGCCGCATCAGTCCTCCCATCCTGAGCAAACCAGGAGGGGGAGCAGTCCCTGCCTGGAGTCTTGTGAAGGCGCTTCCCTTGGACCCAGCACTTTCGGCTGCATCTGAACTTCCTCCCAAGTGGGGTGTCCTGGGTGGGACGGATGAGAGATGGACCTCGCTTCCGAAGAGCACTCTGTGCAAGTTTCATCTCCCCGCTCTGGCCCTCTGCCTTCCTGAGACGGGTGATCATGTATGACATTTCCCTCTGGATAAGAGTTTTATTTTGCCATTCAACTCTTCACTACAGAGGATGTTATTTTAGCAAGACCCAGGTCCTAGACCTTCCGATTCGTATTTATTTTTTGACAGACTGGTCTGAAAGTACAGCACAAGATCTCTTCTCTGCCTTCTCTCGTGGCGTTCCAGAGAGCGTCGTGGTTGTGATTTGCACAATGCTTATTTATTTGGCTGACTGTGTTTGTTTGGGTCTCTGTGCGTTGCGTGTGTGTCCTTGTGCCCCCGAATCAAATGTGTGGGAGTCGTTTTATCTACGGAGTGCTCTCCTTTTCTCAGTGTTGCCAATATATCTTATTACTGTTTACTGAAGAGTTGTGTCTATATAGAGAGAAAATACATATAAACAGAATTGTGTGAACCTGGGTTATTTCTTGCCTCTGCGTTTGGGGATTTTCTCTCTGATTTGAAAGAAAGAAATGTTTGCTGCTGAAGAGTGTGTTCATACCCTACTCCTCCCAGCCCACCCCAGTTGACCCAGACCCAGAGAGGGACAGAGTCTCATGTTAGCTGCCTGATCTGTCCCCAGAAAGTTCAAGGCTGGTGAAACTGGTCTCATGCTTTGGGGAGAGTCCATGGGGACAGCTGAGAAGCACTTACGCAAAGAGTTGAGGAGGTCACGACCATCCCATTTCAGAAGGGCCAGTGCCCACGTGTGCCATCCTGTTCCATCTTCCTCCTCCTCTCCCAGGCCTGAGGTTCCAGCAGCCTGGCAGGGAAGGGAGGTGAGGGTACTGCTAAGGGCAGGGGGAGGAGCTAGTTTACATCTCTTCTCTTTTTTCAAACAGATACTCAAGTTTGAGAGACATTAGATCCATCAATCAATGAGTCTTCTCCCCAAGTTTTATGACAGCTTCTTCCAAACTCAAGTCACCTGCTGTCCCCCTTTATGATTTGGACCATATCTGTGCGCTATTGTATCTTAACTAGTTTTCTTTAAATCAACTCAGCTTAAAAAAAAAAAACAAAAAACCATTTACTTCTTTATTTGGCTGTGCTGGGCCTTAGTTGCAGCACGTGAGCTCTTTTAGTTGCAGCATGTAGGATCTGGTTCCCTGACCAGGGATCGAACCTGGATTCCCTGCACTGGGAGCATGGAGTCCTAGCCGCTGGACCACCAGGGAGATCCCATAAATCGACTCACTTTTTAAACTTCAAGCTAAGAGCAAGCCAGGATCATTTGCATAAACAGAAGATGGTTGTAGAAATGAATACAACTCTTTTACCAAAGTACTGTTTCCCACCGAAGGCGTTCCTGAAGCCTGCTCTCTCGCTGTTAAGAAGAGATGTAATAAGGGTCTGAGAGGCGAAAGACACAGTAGCACCAGACGAGCTTTTCTTCTTGGAGGACTTCAAGCAGGATTGATGTGGCAATGACTTTCTCACTGCACCAACTGAAATTCCATTCTGTATCTTCGTCCACATGTTTGGGGAGTGATGACTTAGGATCCCAAGTGTGCCAGCTCCTGGCAGTGTGATTTGGGGCAAGGGATTTTACCTCTCTGAGCCTTGGTTTTCATTCTTGCAAACTGGAGGTAGTAACGCCTCCCGTGGGTGTGGGTTCCCTGGTGGCTCAGATGATAAAGAATCCGTCTGCCATGTGGGAGCCCCGTGGGTTTGATCCCTGGGTTGGGAACATCCCCTGGAGAAGGGGAACAACTACCCACTCCAGTATTCTTGCCCAGAAAATTCCAAGGACAGAGGAGCCTGGTGGGCTATGGTCTGTGGGATCACACAGAGTTGGACACGACTGGGTGACTTAACACTTTTACTTTTTTGGCTGTGGATTCAGTCCTGGCCCTCTTCTTTCACTGGGACCCTCTGGCCCTAGCATCACTGGGAACGATTTCCTGGTTGAGACCTCAGCTTCCCTGAGTTCCCATCATCTCTTGCTTAGGTTCTCAGGTGAGACTTTGAAACCTGAGAGGATTCAGCTCCTGGAGGAGAACTGGGGAAGGAATGAGCTCTGAGCCCTCCCTGCTGTGACAGAGGCCCTGGAGAGGGGTACGGTGAGGCCGTCAGTTCTTGGCAGGAGCAAAACCCACGCCGACTCTGCAGATTGCACTGGGTTCTGCTGACTCAGGGAAGGGCTCTCGGGGCTCTGTGCTGCTGGCTTTGAAGCTGCTGGAATCACTGAGAGCCTGAGCCCAGGACAGGTGTGACTCTAGAGGGAGCGCAATCAGATCCTCGGAGTCAGCCTAGCAGAATTCGGATGACCCGCCGAGCCCTGCGGTGCCCTGGGGACTCTGCATTACATCAGGGCGTTAGGCAGGACTTCTCCGGTATCTTCCTGGCATCCTCTACTCTCAGACTTGTGGAGCAAGCACAGTGGTTTCCAGCCTCTGAAGGGTCAGGGCTCCTCCAAACAAAGAGTGCCTCTTATTATGATGATGGAGAAGGAAATGGCAATCCACTCCAGCACTCTTGCAAGAAAAATCCCATGGACCGAGGAGCCTGATAGGCTGCAGTCCATGAGGTTGCAAAGAGTCGGACACGACTGAGCAACTTCACTTCACTTATTATGATGAAGAGAAAAATGAGACAGAGCCCTGTGTCTCTTGTCAAATAAAGATGGTGTCTGTGAAAATGCTTCTGCTTCATAGGCTGAAGAATCGCTCCCTTTGGCATTGCTGAAACTGTTGAGAGAAAAAATGAAAGGGAACTTCCCCGGCGGTCCAGTGGTTAGGACGCCACACTGCCCGAGGTCCCAGGTTAAATCCCTGGTCGAGGAACTAAGATCCTCCTAGCCATGCTGCGTGGTCAAGAGAGATGATTAAGGAACTTGGATGACAGGGGACTGTTGTAAGGTTATTACACAGAGGAGGCGGCTCATCTCAAGCACAGGTGGGTGACCTGAGGCAGTCTGGGCTTCTTGTTGGCATCTATCTGCTTGCTGCTTTTTGCACTGGGGATGCTGCTTAGAGTTCCTGAAATCTTCCCACTCAAGCTTGACCTCCATCAACGTGCTTCTGGTGACACTTGAAACATACCAGGGGTCTTCGAGTCCATCAGCACACCATGGGGCAGCTTCCTAGGTTTTCTATTACCTTATTCCATTATTCTGTGACTTTTAAAAAGTGATTATAGTCCTTATTTTCTGAGAGATGAATGCAGGCTGCATTCTCAGTGGCCGATGTGTTTTTCAAAATCATAGAATTGCTGTAATAATATAGTACTGTTGTTTACAGGTGGCCTTAGCTGAATGTTTAAAGCCAAAAGGGTTTGATGAGCTGGGTCAGGGCAGAGATGTCATTCTGCCTCCATCACAGAGTGTGACAGCCCTGGATTCAAATCCCAGCTCTGCCACCAATCAGCTGTGTGACTTTGGGCAAGTGACCCTGTCTCTCTGAGCTACAGTCTTCACTTCTGTGAAATGAGGATAACAAAGTTTCCCTTAAGGAGAGGAGTTGGGCATTGAAAGTTTTTCGCTTTCTTAGCATCTTTGCCCCATTCCAGGACCAGCAACTTCTCCCATCTTCTGGGAAACTATATCGCCTACATTATAACTATGGCCTTCTAGTCTAGATTGCTGACAGCCCCCTCTCCCCAGGGGAACACATGTCCCAGTCCTGGCCAGTCAGCTTCCTTCCCTGGGAAGAGTGGTTCACACTTTCTTCCGGTGCAGCCACAAGCTAGAGGGATGCCAGCCTGGAGCTGCCTGTCACCACGTGTCCTGCAGGTAGGGGAGCAGCGTGGCTGGATCCAGGCAGTCAAGTGAAATCCTTAGCGCTCCATCTGCATCCATCTCACGGCTCTGCTCTCCTCCATGCTGGTTTATACAGGTCCCAGGCCTGTCTCTGAACCAGTCATTCCAACCATTCCTGATTGGCTAAAAGGTCTCATTTGTCCATCTTAAAGCCTGGAGCAGTCAGAAAGTGACTGAGGGTCACATCCAAAGGGAGGATGAAGGTGCTGCTCCCAAAGCAGGGCACTGGGTCATGATCAGCAAAGATAACAGCATGGCACTCCAGCACCCCGTGGCAGAGAGAGCAGTGTGGAGCTGTGAAGAGACTGACTGTGGGGCTCAGAAGTCAGCATGGCCAGAGGGAGAGGCGTGGGGTCGGGTGGATGACAAAAAAGAAGCTAGAGAGAGAGGTCGGGACTGGATCTCAAGGGGCCGCGTGTGCCCCAAGAAACAGCGAGGTTTTCACATCAGTGGGGTTATTTGCATGAAGGGGTGAGACAGGTCCTTAACGCCTGACCCCACTCCCCGCCGAAAACCCCCCCAACACTGGACCAGCTCTCATTTATAAGGGGACGTTCTCATTGATGGGAAAATGAATACTTTCCAGATTCACCAAGAGGAGGAGTTATAGAAAGGGAGGGAAGAGAGAGAGAATATGCACATACCCATTAAAAGGTGTAGTATCTGAGTGACGAGGATCCAGACTTGCCCCCAGGCACTTTTCATGAATAGGTTTATGCTCAGCACAATCCTCCTGTGGGGTCAGGATTACAATAATAATAGCTAAAGTTTGCCTAACATATGCTAAGGGCTTTATTTATACACAGTATCTTAATTCTCATAACTGCCCTCCGAGGTAGGCATTATTTCAACCCCCTGCCCCACCCCATTTTACAGAAGTTACACACTAAGGTCCAGAGAGATGAGGCGATTTGCCTGAGGCCACACGGCAAGCAAGCAGCAGAGGTGGGATTTGAACCTGGGTGTGTGGTGATTTCATACAACTCTAGCGTGGGCTCTTTTTGCTCCTCCTGAGATATTTTTATTTGGTCATTTCTGGCACAAGGATGATGCTCCCAGTGTCACTGGAGAAGAAGATGGTCCTCTGCCGGACCTCGGTCATGTGGGGCCACCTGATCACGGGCAGGAGGCTGGCCAGGACTGCGTTGAGGATGGTGGTCACATAGCCCCAGCCTAGCTGGCACTGACCACCGTGGTACATGGAGGAGGCTACGCAGGCTTCCTTGGCGAATGGCGAGGCCAAGCTGATGGGGAAAACCAGCAGGCCCACGATAGTGGCGATGGCTGGAGAGAGCAGGAAGGAAGGCCAGTGTGTTGGTCATGGGGCTCCGGGCTGACATTCCATCCCAATCCTCCCATCCACTCACTTACCATCCATCATCCATTCACTTATTCATTGGCTCATCTATCTCTGTATCCACCTATCACTCTAGTAGCCTTCCACCCGTCTGTCCACCTACTCACCCATCCTTTCAGCCATATTCTAGTCCACTCAGGCTCTCCATTCCCCCGTGTACCTAACCATTCACTCAGCCATCCATCTGTCCAGCCACCCACTTAGCCACCTGCCCCCCACCAATCCCCCATCCATCCATTCCTCCACCCATTTTCCCCATCCATCTAGCCATTCATCCATCCATTCAGTAATACATCTACTGATCCATCCATCCATCAGCTCATCCACCTACTTACACACCCCACTCCACGCATCCACCAACCCACCCATCCGTCCATGTATTCATTCCTCAAAACTGTTAGGGGCTCTGTGGAAAGTACTAGTGATACTAAGCAGATGAGCCAGACACCTCCTCACTTTGGAGGCAGTCCCGGCCCAGGAGAGTCACGTGACCTCCAACCCCTCTTCAGCCACACTTGTCCACTTGGAGTTCCTTGAATGTGCCTTGCTCTCTTGTCTCTCTATGCCTTTGCCCCCTGATGTTCCCATTACCCTAAATGCCCTTCCACATTTGGTTAACTTCCCACTCATCCTTCCAGATTCATCTCAGTGACGCCTCCTTCAGGAAGCCTTCCTTAACACCCCCTCCAAACACTGAGTCAGGTACCTCTTGGAGTTTTTCCTTACATCCTGTGCTCATCCTATTGTGCCAAATATCCACCGAGTTATAACGGCCACCCCCACTAGACTCTGTGCATGCTGACGACAAGGACTGTGTCTCCATTCGTTAATTCGACAAGTATCTAGTGAGCTCTGTGTGCGGAGCACTGTGTCAGATGCTGGTGATGTCAAGGCAGACGTGTCCCTGACCCCACAGAGCTGATGTTCTCGTGGAGAGAGATGCACAGCAATCAGCTAGATATTTCGGGCTGTGAAAATAGACAGCAAGGCGAGAGGAAGGAGACTCTAAGGAGAGGGGAGCTCCCTGACCTTGAGGTCAAGGGAGACCCCACTGAGAGAGGTATTTGCGCAGTGCCCTTAGTAAAGTGGGAGGAGCAAGCTGTGAAGATCTGAGAAGAGAAGCAGAGGGAACAAGCTTGGTGCTTATGAGCAACAGAAAGCAAGCCAGTGTGGCCAGTGCGTGCTGAGCCTGGCGAAGCCAGTGAAGAGATGAGGTCGGTGAAGGAATGAGGGCCTCCTCAGTGGAGCCTCCTCAGTAACAGGAAGTCACTGATGTGGTGGCTTGATCTGATTTCAGTTTTAACAGGTCTCACCTGGCCAGGGTGTGGCAAACGGACTCTAGGGGACAAGGATGGCAGCAGAGAGATGCGTGATGTGGTCAACTCTAATCCAGGTGGGAAATGGTGGAGAATTCACTGGATGAGGGTTACCACCAAGACCTGAGCTAGATTATCCAAAGCCGAGTGTGAGTTAGAGAAAAGCAACCCTCTGGGCTTGGGGGCTTTCAAGGTGGCTCAGTGATATGGGTTTGATCCCTGGATTGGGAAGGTCCCGTGGAGAAGGAAATGGCAACCTACTTCAGTATTCTTGCCTGGAGAATTCCATGGACAGCGGCAGCTGGCGGGGTACAGCCCATGGGGTCACAGAAGCATTGGACAAAACCTAGCGACTAAACAACAGAAACAACAATTCTGGGCAAACGCAGCTCTCAGCCCTCCCAGCCTCAGCTGGACGCCCTTGTGCAGTGCGCAACCTGCCCAACTGTAGATGGCGGTCCTGGTAAAAACGAAGCAAAGCAGATGCACAGGAGAGAAACAAGGAGGACAACTTTTAGGACTGGGGTTGGATAAGGGCAAGAGAGGGTGATGTTAAGGATACCATTCCCTGCCCCCAATTTCTGGCTTGTTAAAGGATCAGGAATAGTCTGCAGTTGTAGGGTTTAACTCTGAGATTCAACCAGGAGGCAAGTCTCTGCTTACAGGCTTGCTCATTCATTCACCCGTTCATTCCAAACACATGTCTGGAACGCTTATACGTGACACCAAATTTACCTGCTGTGGCTTGTACCCCTGGCACTGAACCACTGCCCCTCCGTGGGCACAGTCCTTTGGGGGCAAGGGCCCAGGACAGGAGGAGAACTGCACTGAAAGCCAATAGGAGCCAGCCTCCAAGGAGCATCGCGGCTGAAACCTGCCAGGAAGAGAGAGGAGGGGCAGTGCCGACTGGGGTGGGGCAGTCACGCTCCCTCTGCTTAACTGATCAGCTGCTGAGTCCTCAAAACCCCACAAGGTCTCTGCGGTTCTTATCCCTGTTTTGTTGTTGTTATTGTGGAATCACTAAGTCGTGTCTGACTCTTTGCAACCCGATGGCCTGCAGCACGCCAGGCTTCCCTGTTCTTCATTATCTCCCTGAGTTTGCTCAAACTCATGTCCGTTGAGTCAGTGATGCCATCCAACCATCTCATCCTCTGTCGTCCCCTTCTCCTCCTGCCCTCAGTCTTTCCCAGCATCAGGGTCTTTTCCAGTGAGTCGGCTCTTCATCAGTATTGGCCAAAGTGTTGGAGCTTCAGCTTCAGCACCCAGTCCTTCTAAAGAATATTCAGGGTTGACTTCCTTTAGGATTGGCTGGTTTGATCTCCTTGCTGCCTAAGGGACTCGCAAGAGTCGTCTTCAGCACCACAGCTCAAAAGCATCAGTTCTTCAGTGCTCAGCCTTTGTCATGGTCCAACTCTCAAAGCCGTACAGGACTACCGGAAAAACCGTAGCTTTGACTATATGGACCTTTGGCAGCACAGTGATGTCTCTGCTTTTTAATATGCTGTCTAGGTTGTCATAGCTTTCCTTCCAAGGAGCAAGCGTCTTTCAGTTTCATGGCTGCGGTCACAGTCCACAGTGATTTTGGAGCCCAAGAAAATATCACTGCTTCCACTTTTTCCCCTTCTATTTGCCATGAAGTGATGGGACTGGATGCCATGATCTTAGTTTTGGAAAGTCCCATGGACTGAGGAGCCTGGCAGGCTACAGTCCATGGGGTCACACAGAGTCGGACACGACCGAGCGACTTCGCTTTACCACCTTACCTTCTCTTTACTGAGTACCTGCTATACAGCAGGGTCACCAGGAGAGGCACCTTTGTATTGGTTTTGGAGGCTGTGTAATCTTCCTTAGATGGCTTCCCAGGTGGCATAGTGGCAAAGGATCCGCCTGCAGGTGACGCGAGAGTCCCTGGGGTCAAAAAGAGTCAGACTGGACTAAGCACGCACACGGTCTTGCTTAGAGGTGCTGAACTGGAGTCCCAACCCATTGTCCCGATTGTTGAATTGGTAATTCGCATCACAACAGAGACTTCCGACATCTTAGCCCTGGTTTTGAAACCTAGCGGTGCTTAGAGGGTGACGCGGCCTTTGGGAGTCAGCACAGAAATGCCTGTTGATTATAGTAATTCTCCAGCAGATGGCAGTACAGCATCCTGAGGAAGGGGCACCGTTTCCTAATTTGTATAAAGGCACTGCATGGGTCAGCAGCTGACTTCAGAATCACCCTGGGTGTTTGCTAAAATTCACATAGCTAGACCCCATCCCACACCTACAGAGTCAGAGGTTGGAAAGGAGGTGGACAGAACTTGGCTTTTTTTTTGCGCTGATACATTTGAGAATGCCCTGCTCCCGACCCCTCGAAGCTGCGGTATATTGACAAGTCCACGCCTCACCTTCCAGGCGAAGTCAAGAATATCATCCAGGGACTGGAAGGTCCCACAGCTCTGGTTCCAGCTGTCACCCTGAGGCCAGGAGCAGTAGGCGAGGACACTGAAGAAGGTGGTGGTCTGGAACCAGGCAGGGGAGACGAGGCTGACGGCCGAGGTGCAGGTGAGGGAAAGCCCCAGAGCTGCCCACACAATGCCCACCACCAGGGCATGTCAGTGACCTAGGAGCCAACAGACAAGATTTGTGGAAGGAGGAAAACGGGACCTGGAAAGGATGTCCCCTTTTTCCCCACCAGCCAGGCATCTGGTTCTGTCTTCAGATCCCAGGTCATTAGCTTCGCTTTGGCCTCGGACGCACTGGGAGGTCTTCATAACTGGGGTGGAGCTCTCCCCTAATGCATTCTGGAAGTTGAAACTCCAAATTTTAGAATAAACGTTAGTGCTTACACAGACTTTGGCACACAACCAGTCCTCCTGGGAAACGAACATCGCTGGTCCATGCAAGCCCCCTCTCGTGTCTCACTCATTTATTCGTCTGTCTCTTCCTTCATTCACTCTGCCTATCAAGCCTTGCACTGTTCCTAAGGCTTCTACAGAGAGAGGGGACCTTTCCCAAAGTCACACACAAATGTTGGGTTTCTAGCAACCACCCTGCTCATCGGCTGCCTCCTCCCAATCTCTGACCATTATTTAATGCTTATCTTTTTGTTTGGAGGTATTTTTGCAAAACTGATACTGTTCAGTCTGTGTGTATTTTTCATGGGCACAAATGGCATTGCTTTATTGCTGTTTCACATGTTGCCACAGAGGTCAGGTGCACCTGGACTCATCCTTAAATGTCTCTAAATCATAGGATGCCAAGAGTTATTTAGTTTTCAGTTCTTCATCAACCCTTCAAGGAGAAAGTTTCTGTAAGAGCTGCAGGGTCTTAAATACCCACCAATCATCTGTCAGTCTCCTCTGTTGAAAGACGGGGAGCCTTGGGGAGGCAACAGAGTCTAGTGAGACTTGGGGGATGAGGTTGGACTTTTCTTGTATTTGTTGTAATGGTTTTATTCTATTTATTAGTTATCTCTTTGACGTTTAAATTTATGTTAATGAGAAATCGAGTGGCTTTCAAGTTCGGTCTTACCAAAATAATAATAGAGTGTTGGAGGAGGCTAAGGCAGGAAGGTGGTTTGCTAATAGCCAAAGTTGTCATTGATGGTCAGAAGCAAGGTCCAGAAGGGCTGAGGCAGCCCAGGGGCACCCAGGGTCAGAAGCCACTGAGCCAACCGAGGATATCGACACGGATCTTCCAGGACCAATGCTCTTCAACCCTGGGTTTCACTTTGGGACCCTAAGCGCAGCCAGCACATTACACTTGGCCAGAGTCCTGGGCTTGGAGGCCAGCCAGTCCCTCTAGCATTTCCCAGCTGTGTGACTTGGAGCAAGTTACCCCGTTGCTCTGGGCCTCAGTTTCTCCATCTGTAAAAGCAGATTCTAAATCCAGGGGGCAGACAGTGTTGGGTTCAATCACTGAGCAGGGCGATGAGGTAGAAAGAAACACACGAACCACCACGCTTCCCCGGGGTGACCTCGGGGAGGTCACCTCATCTCTCTGGAAATGGGGCCATCGGAGTTGTTGTGAAGGTTCTTGGGGGTCAGATGCAGCTGTGTTGCAGGGAGAGGGGGCTGAGCTCAGCCTGAGAAGGGAGGTCAGGGTTAGGTGGCACACACATAGTATTCCCAAGCTTAGAAAACCTCATGGCAGCCAGCCAGCAAATGAGGTGCAGTGCCTTGAAGTGAGGGAGGGTGGGTTTTTTTCCCCTACACTGAAATCAGCCTCAACTTTGAGGTTGGCAGGATCCCGAGGGGTGTAATTCCAGCCAGGAAGCTGGGGAGCGCAGAGCAGACTGGGGCCCGCGATTCTGCCTCTCTCTGACTGCCCCAGTGCCTCCCCAGGCATTTCTGACCTTGAAAGGAGTTTTGTTCTCCAGATAATATGCTCAGTGTCACCTGGGAAAATCACACCAACCATCCAGGTGCCCAGAAACTTAAATGAGGCATTATAACCCGAAACCACATCCGCCGGGTTCCAATTAGCTGGAATTCACCTAAGGGAAACTTGAAAGGGATTGGGTATTTTCTCCTCCAGCTCAGCGCTTTGCTGTTTAAGGCAGTTGACAATTCTTGAGCACTCATCAAGGCCCATTCTAAACTCTTTCAGTGCCTCATTCAGTTTAAGCCTCATGGTTCCCCCATGGTGGGGTAGGTACTACTCTTATCTGAGTTCCCATTTTACAGATGACAAAATGAAGCCTCAGGAAGTGAGCAGTGGACCAGGGTCTCAAACTCAGGGAATGGGGCTGCTGACTCTGAGCCCTAAACCCAGAGTGATATTAAGGAATTCGTTTAAAGTCAAATACCCCAGCGTTTTTCAGGGACTACCCAGGGTTATCGAGCCCATCTTTGCATGAAATGTTCCCTTGGTATCTCCAATTCTCTTGAAGAGATCTCTAGTGGAATTCCATCACCTCCACTAGCTTTGTTCTTAGTGATGCTTTCTAAGGCCCACTTGACTTCACATTCCAAGATGTCTGGCTCTAGATTAGTGATCACATCCTCATGATTATCTGGGTCGTGAAGATCTTTTCTGTACAGTTCTTCTGTGTATTCTTGCCACCTCTTCTTAATATCTTCTGCTTCTGTTAGGTCCATACCATTTCTATCCTTTATCGAGCCCATCTTTGCATGAAATGTTCCCTTGGTATCTCCAATTCTCTTGAAGAGATCTCTAGTCTTTCCCATTCTGTTGTTTTCCTCTATCTCTTTGCATTGATTGCTGAGGAAGGCTTTCTTATCTCTTCTTGCTATTCTTTGGAACTCTGCATTCAGATGCTTATATCTTTTCTTTTCTCCTTTGCTTTTCACCTCTCTTCCTTTCAGTGCTATTTGTAAGGCTTCTTCAGACAGCCATTTTGCTTTATTGCATTTCTTTTACATGGGGATGGTCTTGATTCCTGTCTCCCGTACAATGTCACGAACCTCATTCCATAGTTCATCAGGAACTCTATCTATCAGATCTAGGCATATATAGAATTTCCTTTGGCACGTTTGTATATGGATGTGGCTTCTTTAGTAGTTATAGTTTTGAAATTTTCTTTATAGGACAGTTTGGGACAGTAGAGAAATTTTTTGTTTCTGCAGAATTAGAGCTTTCTAAACAAATTTTACTCAGACTTGGGACCTGGGCTCAAAGAGAAGTCATGAAAGTTAAATTGTGACTGAACAGATAGTGAGAAACCATCCAGAATATATTAGTTTGCTAGGGCTGCCTTAGCAAAATGCCGCAGCCTACAGGCTTAAACAAAGGAAATTAATTTTCTCACAGTTTTGGAGGCTGGAACTCTAAGATCAAGGTGATGGTAGGTTTGGTTTCTCTGGTCTCTTCTTGTTTTGGAATCCCACCTTCTTGCTGTCTTGACATGACCTTTCCTCTGTGTGTAAACATCCTAGATGTCTCTTCCTTTTATAAGGACACTAGTTCTGTTGAATAAGACACCCACCCTAATGACTTAACAACCTTATTTACCTCTGTAAAGGCCCAAGCTCTGGGATCCCAGAGTCGGTGAGGGACAGGGATGCCTGGTGTGCTGCCGTCCATGGGGTCGCAAAGAGTTGGAGACGACTGAGTGATTGAACTAAACTGAATTGAATTAAAAGGCCGTATCTCTAAATACAGTCATTTTGGAAGTCAGTACTTAAACATAAGGATTTTGGAAAGAAACAGTTCAGTCCATAACATGGATGTTTAGATCACTACTAGGCACAGTTCAAGGGAGGATGAGAATGAAGACCATGGAGACAGCTCTGGGCTGGGCTGTAAATCTGGAGCTACAAGTCTTGTCTTCCACTAAAAACATATATTTACATTCCAAAGGAAAAGAGTCTAGGATCCTTCCCAAGGAGAATTTGGTTAAATTAAGGAGATAAGATATATCTTCCTTTTTCTGGAAGAGAGGAGAGCTTCCATACAGCTATCCTTTCAGTTTAGTTCAGGCGCTCAGTTGTGTCTAACCCTTTGCAACCCCATGAATCACAGCACGCCAGGCCTCCCTGTCCATCACCAACTCCCAGAGTTTACTCAAACTCATATCCATTGAGTCGGCAATGCCATCCAGCCATCTCATCCTCTGCCGTCCCCTTCTCCTCCTGCCCCCAATCCCTCCCAGCATCAGGGTCTTTTCCAATGAGTCAACTCTTTGCATGAGGTGGCCAAAGTATTGGAGTTTCAGCTTCAGCATCAGTCCTTCCATTGAACACCTAGGACTGATCTCCTTTAGGATGGACTGGTAGGATCTCCTTGCAGTCCAAGGGACTCTCAAGAGTCTTCTCCAACACCACAGTTCAAAAGCATCAATTCTTCGGCACTCAACTTTCTTCACAGTCCATCTCTCATATCCATACATGACCACTGGAAAAACCGTAGCCTTGACTAGACAGACCTTTGTTGACAGAGTAATAATTCTGCTCTTCAATATGTTATCTAGGTGGGTCATAACTTTCCTTCCAAAGAGCAAGAATCTTTTAATTTCATGGCTGCAGTCACCATCTGCAGTGATTTTGGAGCCCCCAAAATAAAATCTGACACTGTTTCCACTGTTTCCCCATCAATCTGCCGTGAGGTGATGGGACCGGATGCCATGATCTTCGTTTTCTGAATGTTGAGCTTTAAGCCAACTTTTTCACTCTCCTCTTTCACTTTCATCAACAGGCTTTTTAGTTTCTCCTCACTTTTTGCCATAAGGGTGGTGTCATCTGCATATCTAAGCCTGTCTCTTATACACATCTAGATGTGTATAAGAGACAGGATAGAAGGGAAATTCCATTGGCTTTCATGTTAAAATGGAGCTAAAACTGAGTGGTTAGTAGTTGGTTGGTAAATTATTTCAAAGTAACATTAACCCACTTCTAAAGTAAACTCATTGGAAATTTCTGCACACTTCCAAATATGAAAAGCTGTATCTTGAAAATGAATATTGTTTACAGCAAGAGCTTAAAATTGTTTTTAATATTGTTAGTAGCACTAGACAGATTAAGATACATTAACTTTGGAGAAGGAAATGGCAACCCACTCCAATATTCTTGCCTGGGAAATCCCATGGACAGAGAAGCCTGGCAGGCTACAATCTGTGGGTCCAAGAGCTGGACACGACTTAGCAATTGAACAACAACAACAAAATTTTACTTAACGTTGTGACATGAGCATCACCCTGTATCCTTAAATACTTCTTGAGTGCATACCTTTTTTCGTTTTATAGTTGCTTTACTTAAATTAGGGTCCATATAAGTTCCCTTTACTGTGTTTTATTATTTTGCCTGTTACATCTCTTTAATTCTACAACAGTTCCCTCTTCCCCTCTTTTTTGGGGGTAGTAATAAAAAAAATATAACATTTTAAAAAGATACATTAACTAGTTTTGTCACTTGAATGAAATGTTTCAGCACAAAAATGTTTTGATTAATCCTTTAGATCACAAAGTAGAAATGGAAATGGCAACCCACTCCAATATTCTTGCCTGGGAAATCCCATGGACAGAGAAGCCTGGCAGGCTACAATCTGTGGGTCCAAGAGCTGGACACGACTTAGCAATTGAACAACAACAACAAAATTTTACTTAACGTTGTGACATGAGCATCACCCTGTATCCTTAAATACTTCTTGAGTGCATACCTTTTTTCGTTTTATAGTTGCTTTACTTAAATTAGGGTCCATATAAGTTCCCTTTACTGTGTTTTATTATTTTGTCTGTTACATCTCTTTAATTCTATAACAGTTCCCTGTTCCCCTCTTTTTTGGGGGTAGTAATAAAAAAAATATAACATTTTAAAAAGATACATTAACTAGTTTTGTCACTTGAATGAAATGTTTCAGCACAAAAATGTTTTGATTAATCCTTTAGATCACAAAGTAGAAACGTATAAAGTGCTGAATACTCCCATTTTGAAATTGTGGAGTATTTATTATAATTTTATTTTTACAGCTTTGCAAAAAACTCGGTGGCTCGTGTGTTACTGCACTGGATGGTTATTATGTGGAATCTGTTATTTGTGTTTTGATTGGATTTGGTTGGTGGTTCTTTCTTGGTCCAAAACTTAAAAAATTACAGGATGAAGGACCATCTTCATGGAAATGCAAAAGAGACAAGTAATGCATTCACTACTGGACATTCTAGGAAGGTAACTCTAATTTAGTTTTAACTCAGAGAGTTATGATAATCAGTGTACAGGAGTATAAAATATTATTTTAAACAGGAAATTATTAATATAAAATGCCAAATGGTTAAAAATATAGAAACCTCTTGTATATTTAAATATACTTTTTCCTTACTTTGTCAATGTATTTTAAGTTCAGGGAATTGGTACTAAAATAACTTTTCTGGTCTTGTTATTTGATTTATAGATTTTTTTAAATTTACTGACCAAAGCATGTTTTAAGCTGCAGTGCAGTAGTCATGGGTGATAACCATGCAGTCAAGTATTGTTATCAGTACCTATCATTGAGCTATGTTAAAATTTTTGGTAAAATATGATAAGTGGAACATAGCTTAATATTCATGTACTATCCACAACTAGTCTGGCCTTGTCAGTTAAATCTCATTTTGAATTGCAAATCGGTTAAATTTTATGTGGAATTTGCTGAGATGAGAATGTAAACTACTGAAATACCATTTTAGTTGTTATTTTCTGACTATAACCACATTGTGCTAATGAATCTGTGTTAAAGACTATTTTAAATGTATTTCCTGCTTTTGTAAACATTAAAGATTTATAAGAAGATTATTCAAACTATTTTTTATAAAATGAAAGCTATGACTTCTAATTTATTGATTCCCCTTCTCCTCCCCCTTTTTGGAAGCTATCTTGATTCCTTTTTAACTCTTATCCTAAAGCATACATATGTTTTTTGTCATAAGTACTTCATGGCACATGGACAGCTCATAAGGGCATCGAATTTAATGTTGTATATATGTTCGTGGCAAAGTTTTGAAAATAAAAATTAAATGTTTTTCTTCAAGTAGTTTGTTTTTGTTATTGATAGGGAAAAAACAGTAAAACTTACTGATTAAGTAAAATTTAAATGAATAATACTGTAGTTTTAAAAACCAATGTTTTGAAGAGAGAAACAAAGACATTTTGTGCCTTTAAGAGGTTATGTATTGGAAAAGGTTTCTTAATTAAGCACTTTACTAATGAGAAAAGATCTCACAATTGCTTTATACCTAATCAGGTACTATTTTTCCACTTATTAAAGCACAGCCTTCTGTTTGTAAACTGTAGTTTCCAATGGAGAATTGCTTTCCGAGGAGAATTAAGGTTTTGAGTACTTTCTCCAATTTCCAGCATATTATGTGTACCTGGTGATAAGATTCTATGCGTGTTTTGTGTTGTATGGTACTTTGACTCTTTAGAGAGTACATAAATGTTTCAAAAGTTTGAGAAAAGGAGATAGTAAGTTGACTCTTATTTAATAACAATTATCTTTGTGGGAAAATGCATACTAATGTTTGATTTTGTTAATTTAATGACATAGATTGTGTTTTAGGGTGGGATTTTTTAAGTAATGGAGGAAAATATGGGTGGGAGAAAATGACATCTGAAGCATCTGAAGAAACATAGAGAGGCATTGGCTTCTAGAACTCATGCATTGCCATTGGAAAGCCTGTGTTGGGCATTGATGTCAGATCCCGAAGAATCACCTGAAAAATCATCCTAGAAATACACCAAATGATAGACTACAATATGGGTTTTCCATTGTTATGTATTATAATCAAAATATTTACTTGAATAAAGAAAACCCACTTAATCCTCATGTGAAATTAATTTTGATTTTTAACTTTTGGATTAAGACACATCGCCATAATTACCTTTATTTTTTCCACATATTGTTACACATTATATGTAAACGTACTTAAGTTTATAGATTGTTAGGACTTAAAGTTTGAAAGTGTATTTTAAGCCTTAACTATATGATGAAAGCCATTCTTTGCATTCGCTCAATAAACGAACTCATGCTTTGAGTTAGTCATTTGGGTATTTGGATATGTCAGAAATGACTTGTTAATATCAATGTTTATACACTGATCACTGATGGCATCTTAAAATGATCGACCTGAATGTGAGGATCTGTTTGTTGTAAATCTACTAGAAAATACTGCCTATTTTTGAGTGTGTATTTCCTTATATTAATAGATACATACTAATAGATTAATATATTAATAGATCCTGATAAACTATCATTAAGTATGAACATTAACTCCTTCAGTTAATTATATATTTCAGTTCAGTTTAGTCACTCAATTGTGTCCGACTCTTTGCGACCTTGTGGACTGCAGTACTCCAGGCTTCCCTATCACCAACTCCCAGACCTTACTCAAACTCAGTCTTGAATTGGTGATGCCATCCAACCATCTTATCCTCTGTCGTCCCCTCCTCCTCCCACCTTCAGTCTTTCCCAGCATCAGGGTCTTTTCTTGTGAGTCAGTTCTTCACATCAGGTGGCCAAAGTATTTACAGGATTAGAGCAGACAAGATATTATTGGTAGAAGGACAAAAGAGTGGATGGCCTTCCACAAAAGACATGTGGAATTAGTCATGTAATCCTTTTTTCCCTATAAACAAACAATTTTGCCTTGTTAACAGAAATCCCAAGGACGTATGTTATTTTATATTAAATGGTTGAGATCTTTTAATCTAAGACTAGAATTATCTTTGTGTTTTGGGGGATCATGTCTTTTCACATATTTGAAAAAATGAGTAATATTATATGTCAGACCTTGATAAATAAATAAACCAACGTGTTGAACATTCTATGCAGATTTCCAAAATGTGTTTCAGTTCAGTTCAGTCGCTCAGTCGTGCCCGAATCTGTGACTCCATGGACTGCAGCACTCCAGGTTACCCTGTCCTTCACCAACTCCTAGAGCTTGTTCAGACTTATGTCCATTGAGTCAGTGATGCCATCCAGCCGTCTCATTCTCTGTTGTCCCCTCTCCTTCTCTCTTCAATCTTTCCCAACATCAGGGTCTTTCCAATGAGTCAGTTCTTTGCATCAGGTGGCCAAAGTATTGGAGATTCAGCTTCAAAATCAGTCCTACCAATGAACACCCAGGACTGATCTCCTTTAGGATAGACTGGTTGGATCTCCTTGCTCTCCGAGGGACTCTCAAGAATCTTCTCCAAAACCACAGTTCAAAAGCATCAGTTCTTCAGCACTCAGCTTACTTTATACTCCAACTCTCACATCCATACATTACCATAGGAAAAACCATAGCCTTGACTAGACAGACCTTTGTTGGCAAAATTGTGTCTCTACTTTTTAATATGCTGTCTAGGTTGGTCATAGCTTTTCTGCCAAGGAGTAANTTTGCCTTGAAGTGATGGGACCAGATGCCATGATCTTCGTTTTCTGAATGTTGAGCTTTAAGCCAGCTTTTTCACTCTCCTCTTTTACTTGGATATAAATATATATAAATGTATATAGATACATACTATATACTAACATCCATTTGCACATTGGTTGCAACATGTTTGAATCAAAGATAAGTTTAAAAAGTTATTATAAGATTAGCTAAGACTAAAACTAAAAACTTCCTCCTTTGTAAATATTTTAATTTTACCTCATTAATCATAAGAATTTGTTTAATGCCTAAAACAGATTTCTCTATTTAAGAAAAAATATTAAACCTTTGAGAGAATTCCCTGGTGGTCTAGTAGTTAGGTCTCCGCACTTTCCCTACTGAGGCCCTGGGCACGATCCGTGGTCAGGGACTAAGATTCTGCCAGCTGCTCTGCTATCAGAAAAAAAGTTAAACTTTTGAGAGCCAAACCTATTGTTTGATGTCATCCTTTTATGACAAGAGTTTTTATCCTAAATAGATGACAGTGGGATTTTCAAACTCCTGTACTGCTTGCAAAACTCTGGATATGTAATTTTTAATTTTTCTAGAGAGAATTCTTACTAAAATTGTAAATGGTCTGTTATCCAAAACATGTTAAAGCCATGGCCTTATTGAATGTGGGCTGTACTATGAATCTTAAACATATATTTGAGATAATAGTTGTAAAACTAATTGTGTAAAGCATTCTGAAAGTGAAAGAAAGTTAAAGTGAAGCCACTCAGTTGTGTCCGACTCTTTGTGACCCCATGGACTGTAGCCCACCAGGTTCCTCTGTCCNTTATTGAATGTGGGCTGTACTATGAATCTTAAACATATATTTGAGATAATAGTTGTAAAACTAATTGTGTAAAGCATTCTGAAAGTGAAAGAAAGTTAAAGTGAAGCCACTCAGTTGTGTCCGACTCTTTGTGACCCCATGGACTGTAGCCCACCAGGTTCCTCTGTCCATGGGATTTCCCAAGCAAGAATACTGAAGTGGGTTGCCATTTCCTTCTCCAGGGGATTTTCCCGACCCAGGGATCAAACCCGGGTCTCCGACATTGCGGGCAGACACTTTACCGTCTGAGCCACCAGGGAATCCCAAAGCATCCTGAAGATAATGTTAAAAGAAAAATCTGTGATGAAAATGTCAGCTACAAATTGGCACTTACCAAGAGCATTGCCAGTGATGGAACATGTCAGCTACAAATTTGCACTTACCAAGAGCATTGCCAGTGAGGGAACAACAAAGGCATTTGCCATCTGCCTGTGCAGAGGTTGAACCTCCTGCTGCTACAGCCATTGACCTTCAACAACCCCTGAGGGAGGGTGGAATGAGGCACTGTGTGCTCCAGGGAATCTGATGGGAGGGGTCTTTAGATAGTTGGATGTTTTTAGGAACAGATTTTATGATCTCAATCCTTTCATCTCCTCATAACTAGAGAAGCAGTAAATCCCTTCAGAGTGACAACAGATCCTCAAGACTGGGAAACAAGGGAGAACAATATGGTCCACCCGTCCATCCACTCAACAAATTTACTAAGTATCTCCTATGTTCTAAGAACTATTCTAGTGCTGGGGATTTAGTAGTGAGGAAAACAGACAAAAACGACTGTCCTCATGGAGCTTACAGTCCCGTGAGAGAGAGAAACCGTAAGGAGATAGGTCAGCATGTAAGATGCCTGATGTAGGGACTTCTCTAGAGGTCTAGTGCATTGGGGCTCTGTACTTCCGTTGCTGGGGGCACAGGTTTGATCCCTGGTCAGGGAGCTAGGGTCTCATACGCAGTGGGCAAGGCCAAAACAAAAGGATGCCTGATGTAAATAAGTGCCACAGAGAAAAATGAAGCCAGGAAGGGAGATGGTGAATGAATTGGGAATGGTCATGGAAAGCCTCGTGAGAAGGTGACCTCTGTGCAGGAGCTGAGGGAGGAAGCCGTGTGGATCTATGGGGGAGGAATATTCCAGGCAGAGGGCAGAGCAGGTGCAAAGGCCCTGAGGCGAGCGTGTACTTGGCATGTTGCAGGAAGCAAAGAGGCCCCAGTGACTGGAAGGGATGAGGAGGCAGGGAGAGTGAGAGGCTTTGTAGGCAATGACAGATCTTTGGCTTTTAATTTCTGAATTAGATGGGGAGTCTGTGGGTGGTCTTGAGCAGAGGTGGGACATGACTTGCCTCAGTGTTTTAAAAAGGTCAGCTCTGGCTGCTGGGTGGAGAAGAGGCAGAAGAGAGGGCAAGGGAGAAGGAATTGGAAGCAATTTTGGTGGGTCAGTTGAGAGACAGTCAGTGGGTCAGATAGAGAAGAGACAGGGAGGCCAGGGGCAGATTTGGGATCTATGTGGAAGGTCAAAGGTAGGTCCAGCCAACTGGATTTGCTTATGGACTGGACTGGGAGTGTACAGTGGGGAGGCAAAGATGCCTCCAGGGCTTTTGACCTTGGCACCTGGGATGAGCGAGCTGTCCTTACCTGAGACGGGGAAGCTGCGGGAGGGGCCGGTTTGTTAGGAGAAGGGAAGCTCTCTGAGCGTGGTGTAGCCCAAGTGAAGTCTGAGATGTGTATTTCACCAAGCCATCAATCAACGGATGCAAACAGACACAACATCACACCAAGGGACAGCCCAGGACGCCATCGGGGGCAGGCGCAGAGCAGGGGGCCCTGGGGGCCAGGTGGACATCCAGGCTGGAATCTGAAGACGCGCGAGTCAGGGTTGGGGCAGGACGCTGAGCCGCACCCCGCTGAGCTGCACCCCTTGTCTCATCCTCCCAGCCGCACAGCCTGCTCAGCCCTGGCTGCGCGTGCGTTTCCAGCCCTGGTACAAGTTGGCCATGTGCGCTGGGTCAGACTGTGATGTGACGTAATGACTCCAAGCTTTTGTTTCCCCGTTGCAGTGGACTGAATGTTTGTGTGCCTCCGAATTTATATGTTGAAATTCTACCCTCAACGGTGATGCTGGAAAAAGGTGAGCCTTCAGGAGGGGATGAGGTCATGAGGGTGGTGCTTCCGTGAGGCTTAGGAAAGAGACCCCAAAGACCACCCTCGTCCCTTTTGCCACATGAGAACGTAGCAAGAAGACAGCCATCTGTATACCAGGAAGCGGGCTCTCACTAAACACCAAAATCTCCCTGATGTTGGAATTCCTAGCCTCTGGAACTGAGGGAAATAAATTTCTGTTGGTTATAAGCCACGTAATCTATGGCACTTTGTATATAGCAGCCTGAATAGACTAAAACATCCAGCCTCAGAAGGATGGCTACATCCTAGACCAGGGGGAATTAACCTTCTGGAGGTGACGGAGTCCTCTGAAAATATGATGTAAAAGCATGGCTGCATTCTTTATGCAGACTTACTTGCACTCACACACATACACACACACACACACACACACACACACACACACACACTACTGTAATTTCAGGGGCTCGTGGACCCCTAAAGCTCATTATAGCTCTCCCGGACAATACTTTCCTCTCCCCCTAGTCTTGACCTCACCTCCCTCTTCTCTCCAGACTCACCTACTTGAGGTCAAGACCCTCCAATGTGGCTACTTCTCAGGCTCCGGTTTCAAACGTAAGTCTGTGACTTGGTAACAGGTGTTCTCCCCTTGGAAGGAAACAAGTCAGGCTGGTGAACAAGCCCAGGTGTGCGATAAGCTGGCCTGTGTGTGTTTTCCTTCCTAGTTTCTTAAACCGACAGCCTGTCACTGGGCTGTTGGGTAGGCTGGGCAAAGAGAGAAAAGCCAGCCTCAAATCAGAATGGGCTGAGGGTGTGGTGTGTCCGGGGTAGGAGAAGGTGTGAATAGGGATTAACCGAGATTAAACACCAGGTATTGAAATACTTGCCATTGTACTCTCTGCCTTTCGGCCTTGGTAATTCTAGTTGAGGGATATTTCTCTGGGATCTGAATATCCACCCTGCAGGCTGTGAACTTCCAGAGAGTAGGTTCCGGATCTGAAAAGCCTTTATCCAGTAGGTGCTTGTCTTGTCTTTTGCTGTAAATGATGGAAGTGCAACTCCAACCAGCTCAACAAGAAACGAGAAATGTATCGGTTTACATAATTGAAGATTGTGTGGTACAGCTACAGGCACAGCTGGCTCCAGGTGAACAAGCAGTGGCCGCCCCCTTCTCTTTCCCTCCATCTCTCGGCTCTGTTCCTGCTGAGTCGGGTTTACTCTCAGGCAGATTCTCTCTCACAGTGTTGGCTTCTGGTGCCTCCAGGCTTAGCAACCCCGGAGAAAGGAAAGCTCTTCTTCACACACAGTGGCTGCAATTACTGTGATTAACTCTCACTGGACAGACATGGGTCCCATCCATGAACCAAAGACTGTGGCCAGGGAAATGGGATCCTCTGATTGGCTGGACCTAGGACCTGGGCTCAAGGGTTAGGGGTCGAGGGTGGGAGACTGGGGATGAGAGCAGGTGTGTCCTGACGTCCACCACATTGGAACCACATGAACTAAAGGTGGGGCGTGGGGTGGTTTCTAGGAGGAAAACCAGGGTGCTGTTACAGAGGATGGGGAAATGGATGCTGGGCAGGTGAGATGCATTTATGGCATCACTCTGAGGCCGTAAATGCTGACACGACAAATGAGACACACGGGAAGCAGGAGGATTGAGACTGAGACTCAAGTCCCAGCTCTGCCACTCACTCTTAGTGCGGCCTCAGTCAGAGCATCTCTGCTTTACTGGGTTTTCGTCTTTCCACTGTAAAATGAGGGCGTCTGGAATACACCAAGGTTTTGGAGAGATAATTGCCAGGTTTTTTTTTTTTTTCCCCCCTCCCACTCATTCAGTCATATATTTATTCTCTTTTTTCTTTCAATCAATATTTGTGGAAGGGCTTCAGGGTTAGTCTCAACTGGATCTGAATCGCAGTCTGATTTCTGTCAGGCGTGATTGTTGCGCCTTCTCAAGTGTGCTTAGCTGTGTCCTTCCCGGCCACCCAGCGGCCCTGGACGCTATCCAGCCTTTGCTCGCCTCTCCCCGCAGGCGGCCTGGGTCAGACGGCTGCAGCCACTTGGCTAGCTCGGCCTGCGGTGATGAGGCCTGAGTCGTGGCCTGATCTGCCAACAGCCCCGGCCGTGGTCCCAGCTGACCTGGCCGGAGCTGAGGCCAGGGCTTGCGGCCAGCGTTCTGGCGCCTCCTCCTCTAGACGCAGGTGAACTTCTGGGTGCAGAGCTGGTTTTCCTCGTGGCTGCCTGGAGGCGTCAGTAACACAGCTCAGACGCGAGGAGTGGTTGGGCCCAGTGGTCACTAGTGGCAGAGGGGAAACGGGCCAGGCCAGCAGATGAAGTTCTTGCCCTTCATCCCTGCACGTTTCATGCAGCTTCCCCCAGAGATGCCCTGAGGATTGGAACTCCTGGTCGCAGTTTCTTGAAAAGCTGTGGCCAGTTCAGTCAAGAACGTCTTATATTTGCCCTCCCTCCTTCTCAGTCTCACAGTCCCTTTTCCTTCACTCCTGTTAAGCTGGGATTACATCCCCAATAAGGCATTGGTTTGTTAATCTTGCCTCAAGCTCTGTTTTCTAGGGAACCCAGGCTGGGATCTTAGTTGTGTGACTTTGAATGATTTACTCAACCTCTCTGAACTTCAGAGCCCTTACCTGTGAAAATGAGATAATAGAGCACCTCTTACAGGACTGTTGTGACATTTAATGAGACAGTACAGGCAAAGTACTTAACTCAATAAATGACATCTTTCATTAGTATAATTTCTGTGAATGAGGCACGGGACTGTATTATGTGAAAACATTTATTCAACACTGAACTTCATGAGTATTTATTGAAGGTCAACTCTGTTTCAGATATTATGCTAGTGTTTGCTCCCAAGCTCACAGTCTAGAAAGTGAGACAGCCATCAGTGCCCAGTTGGGGCTAGAAGATTCAGAGGCTTTGGCATGGGGGTTGGGGATGGTAGTCAGGGTTGGCTTCTCGGAGGAGGTGACATTAAAGCTAAGATCTGAAGGACACGTAGTAGCTATAGATGATGGGCAAGTGGAGGGCACAGAATTCAGACAGAGGCTGTGGCATGGGCAAAGGCCTGGTATTGAGAGAAAACATTTCAAAGAACACACTGGCTCCCAGTCTCAAGAAGCAGGTGAGTTACAATAGAACAAAAAAAGAATACGCACCAATGAACATATGTGAATATGGTCTTTGCCAGGGAGTGTGTGAGTTCTAGAGTTATCCTGTTCAATGTGGTAGATAGATGTAGCCATGTGTGGCTATTTAATTAAAATTAAATACAACTAAAAATTTAGCTCCTTGGTCACACTGGCCGAAATTTAAGTGTTCAATAGTCATCTGTGGCTAATGTTGGACAGTGCAGATATAGAACATCCCCGTCACTGCAGAAAGTTCTGTTGGACAGAGTTGCCAAATAAAGACAGACTTTCTTGAGGAGGGGGCAGATGATGGCAGAGAAGGAAGGAGTCCTGGGAAAGTCCCTGGGAGGCACTGTCCTCTCTCCTTGGGAAGAGAAAAGCCAGGACTGGGAGTAAGAGGCGGGGTGTTGGCTCTGAAAACAATGTACAACCTGACACCTCTTTCATCAGGGTATAATCGCTGGGTGTGTGCTGGCTGGCAGCCTCTCACCTGGGAGGGAAGACACAGGAATGCAGGGACAATCTGCTAAGGTGGGGCTGAACCAGGAAGTCCCGCCCCTCCTGGGGCCAGGAGGGCTCTGGGAGTTGTAGTTTGGCCCTTTTGGGACTCCCCCATCTCAAAGCTCGATGTAGGTAAATGCACTGACACTGGGCGTGGGCTGAGCATTTTCTAGGGTGCAAAATTGGGAGTGGGCTGCCTAGGGCTGGGGCCACATCTGGGTTTGGGGTTTCTGTGATGAGTGGCAGAAAAAGGACTGTCCTCTCTCCCCCACTTAAGTTCTGGGAGATGGAGGACTGAGCTGAATGGGCAGCTGAGAGACATCCAGTTTCAACAGAACCCTCAACCCACACATTCTGGTGAACTGAGATTCGCCCAGAGAGACAAGAAGTTCCCATAATGTTAGCGGGGAGAGGTAGCAGTCAGTACTCTATTAAAACTGTTGGTTATTCATGCGTTTAATCCAATTAAGCACAGTGTTTTCTGAGTACATACTATTTGCCAAGCCCTGCCCTAGGCACTGAGAATCAGGAGGGAACTAAAGAGACAAAAGCTCCTGCTTCCAGAAGTTCTAGAAAGGGCAGCGAATAATAAACATGGACTTGATGTGCTGATATAATACACACGTAATGGAAAAACCCTACTTTAAAGGTGGATTTTGAGGCATTTTTACTTTCAGTCCAACTATTCTCCCTACCTCGAAGTCACCACCCTGGGCATGGTTGTCATATTTACTTTTTACTTATTTTTAACAATATTTATTTGGCTGTACCAGGTCTTAGTTGCAGCATGCAGAATTACCAGTTGTAGCATGCGGGATCTTTTTTTAGTTGCAGCATGCAAACCCTTAGTTACAGTATGTGGGACCTAGTTCCTAGACCAGGGGTTGAAGGGAAGGAAGGGGTCCTGGGAAAGTCCCTGAATGGCACTGTCCCCCCTCCTTGGGAAGAGAAAAGCCAGGGCTGGAAGTAGGGGGAACACGGAGTCCCAGCAACTGCACAACCAGGGAAGCGCCTGGTAGTCATATTTAAAAGCCGAGTTGGATCCTACTGACGACTGTTCTCCAGACATCCAGCGATACAGGAGATTATTCTAAGCTGCAAGACGTCTAGAGCCACCGCCTCACCACTTCTGGGTTCCATCACCATGGACAAGTCTCCTAGGGAGCCTCAGAATGCTCCTTGATAAGATACGAAGGTGCTGATCCTTGCTCCAAAAGTGCAGATTAAAAGAAACAATGGATATGATGCATCTCCTGTAACAAGAGTCCCTTCTCCTTACACACACACACACACTGAGAGAAGGACAGATAAGGGAGCTCCCTGCCAAATCTCCTGGAGCCAAACAGCATTACATTCTTTTTTTCTCTTTGACTTCACTGAGGTCCAACTGACTTAGTTTCTTAGTTATTGTCTTCAAACATTTCCTTCCTAAGGAAGGAAGCACGAGTCCCAAATGCAATTCAACTTATTTGTCTAAATATGGTTTACAGTGTCTGTAAGCTCTATGAGAATCTGTATCTTGCCAGCTGTATCTTGTCTCTATCACCAGTGAATTCCCCACCAGTATCACGGGTCCCTGGCATCCAGCATACTGTAGGTGCTGAATAGAAACCTATGGAATGAAATGAGTAAAGGACAGTAAAACAGACATTTTCTCGTTCAGGAGAGACTTCCTACGGTTCTCTCAGCTTGTCCAAAAAGGCGGCTCACTCTTCATCCCCCACTTCAACGTAAGGCCGCTTAAATCCAGCTTGAACATCTGGAAGTTCATGGTTCATATACTGTTGAAGCCTAGCTTGGAGAATTTTGACCTTTACTTTAGCTTTCTTAAAATGTCTTTTACTTTAGTATTACAGAAAGAAAGTGAACTTGAAAAATAGTTCATAATATAGGATTAATGTATTTAACAGCCATTTTATTTATAGAAGGGAAGATGTTATACTACATTTTAACTACTTTTTTTTTAATCAATGTCTTTGGTAGATAGTAAGGTATAATAATTTGATTTTCTCTTAGAAGATTTAAAGTATGTATGGTAGGTACTTTTTCACTTTGGTTTAACCTTTGCCAAATTTGGAAAACTCAGNTAGGATTAATGTATTTAACAGCCATTTTATTTATAGAAGGGAAGATGTTATACTACATTTTAACTACTTTTTTTAAAATCAATGTCTTTGGTAGATAGTAAGGTATAATAATTTGATTTTCTCTTAGAAGATTTAAAGTATGTATGGTAGGTACTTTTCCACTTTGGTTTAACCTTTGCCAAATTTGGAAAACTCAGCAGCGGCCATAGGACTGGAAAAGGCCAGTTTTCATTCCCATCCCAAAGAAAGGCAATGCCAAACAATGCTCAAACTGCCACACAATTGCACTGATCTCACTTGCTAGTAGAGTAATGCTCAAGATTCTCCAAGCCAGGCTTCAGCAGTACGTGAACTGTGAATTTCCAGATGTTCAAGCTGGTTTTAGAAAAGGCAGAGGAACCAGTGATCATATTGCCAACATCTGCTGGATCATGGGAAAAGCAAGAGAGTTCCAGAAAAACATCTATTTCTGCTTTATTGACTATGCCAAAGCCTTTGACTGTGTGGATCACAATAAACTGTGGAAAATTCTGAGAGAGATGGGAATACCAGACCATCTGACCTGCCTCTTGAGAAATCTGTATGCAGGTCAGGAAGCAACAGTTAGAACTGGACATGGAACAACAGACTGGTTCCAAATAGGAAAAGGTGTACGTCAAGGCTGTATATTGTAACCCTGCTTATTTAACTTCTATGCAGAGTACATCNCTATGCCAAAGCCTTTGACTGTGTGGATCGCAATAAACTGTGGAAAATTCTGAGAGAGATGGGAATACCAGACCATCTGACCTGCCTCTTGAGAAATCTGTATGCAAGTCAGGAAGCAACAGTTAGAACTGGACATGGAACAACAGACTGGTTCCAAATAGGAAAAGGTGTACGTCAAGGCTGTATATTGTAACCCTGCTTATTTAACTTCTATGCAGAGTACATCTTGAGAAACGCTGGGCTGGAAGAAGCACAAGCTGGAATCAAGATTGGCGGGAGAAATATCAATAAGCTCAGATATGCAGATGACACCACCCTTATGGCAGAAAGTGAAGAGGAACTAAAAAGCCTGTTGATGAAAGTGAAAGAGGAGAGTGAAAAAGTTGGCTTAAAGCTCAACATTCAGAAAACTAAGATCATGGCATCTGGTCCCATCACTTCATGGCAGATCGATGGGGAAACAGTGGCTGACTTTATTTTTGGGAGCTCCAAAATTACTGCAGATGGTGATTGCAGCCAAGAAATTAAAAGCCACTCACTCCTTAGAAGGAAGTTATGACCCAGCTAGACAGCATATTAAAAAGCAGAGACATTACTCTGTCAACAAAGGTCCATTTAGTCAAGGCTATGGTTTTTCCTGTGGTCATGTATGGACTGTGAAGAAGGCTGAGTGCCGAAGAATTGATGCTTTTGAACTGTGATGTTGGAGAAGATTTTTGAGAGTCCCTTGGAGAGCAAGGAGATACAACCAGTCCATCCTAAAGGAGATCAGTCCTAGGTGTTCATTGGTAGGACTGATTTTGAAGCTGAAACTCCAATGCTTAGGCCACATGATACGAAGAGGTACTCATTTGAAAAGACCCTGATGCTGGGAAAGATTGAGGGCAGGAGGAGAAGGGGACGATAGAGGATGAGATGGTTGGATGGCATCACCGACTCAATGGACATGGGTTTGGGTGGACCCTGGGAGTTGGTGATGGACAGAGAGGCGTGGTGTGCTGCAGTTCATGGGGTTGCAAAGAGTCGAGCGACTGAACTGAACTGAATTTGACATTGCTAATTTTATAATGTAATTACTATTTAGTCTGAGATGGAGAACCATTCCATTTTTCACCTGTTAAAACTACTATTAGAGTCTTCATTTTAGTCCTCTTAAGTTGTTAGCAAGGTAGAATGGGCATGGAGATTAGCTCTCCATAATATTCCTTACTGGAATTCTGTTTTGGTAGAAGCAAATCTTAGAGCAGAATAGTTAATGTATAGGATTCATGTCCTCTCCCTTAAGCTAAGTGAAACTTTGTTGGATATTGTTTTTAAGGAGGTCTGTTTGTTGTTTCTTTCCCTTCGGGGTGGGGGGCAGACATTTATTTTGGAGAAAATAGTTTTATGTAGCAGAGTGAAAATTTTATTTATTTAAATTAATTGATTTTATTTGTGTATTATTTATTTTATTTTTTGGCCACACTGTACAGCATGTGGTATTTTAGTTCCCTGACAGGGATCAAACAGACTCCCCCTGCAGTGCAAGCATGAGTTTTAATCACTGGACCACCAGGGAAGTCCCAGAATGAAAATTTTATGATTAGTTATAGTTCTTCTTTTTAAAAAATGTTTAAAAGGTCATCTTAATATATCAGCAGTATTAATTTGCATAATTTATAAGAAGTCTTGAAGCATGGAGGAAAAGGTTGCTACATTTTAATAGTTTTCTATTATCAATATAGTTATAACTTTTTATAATAATTTTGTGTGAAGAATAATGATTAAATAGCATGTTTGAAATGAACAAGATTTTGGTATAATTCTTAGGGAGTTATCCTAAGTATCTAAAATTTAGCACCTTAATTTCAATAAGTAAGTCACTATTATAAAATTATTATTCTATATTAATAATTATTTCAACTAAATTGAGTCACTGTTATAGAATATAAATATTAAAGTCTATTCTTAATTTCATCAAAGTGACTTTAAATGTTGGGGAAAGTTTACTTTTTATAGGCTTTAGTTAATGAAATTGAAATTTTTTATCACAAGCAACTATGCGATTAGGAAAATATAAAATTGGGACAAAATTTTGATATTTTAAAAAGTGAAACATATCTGATAAACTGGTAGGTTTCCATTGTCAAGTTATATTGATAAGTCTGTATTTTTCTCTGATAGTGCCTTTGCAAGGATTAGTGTAAAATTGAAAAAAATTACTCAATTTTGAAAGCCACCATTGTTGAAGTTAATCACTGCACTTGTGTACAGTTTTGAGTTAAAAATGCACAGTCCAAAATCATTTTAATTAACATTTTTGGAAGATCTAGCATTAGTTTTGATAGCTTAGCATTATTTAAGTACATGTGAAACGTTTATTTGGCCTATTTATTAAAAGAGGTGCATTAAAATTTGATATGTGTGTAGTATTTAAGTATTTAGAGTACATTTGAAATTCTCCATATTTTTAAAGAATGATTTAATGCTCAAAATAATTAACAATCTCTAAAATATAAAACATTTGGAAGATCTAGCATTAGTTTTGATAGCTTAGCATTATTTAAGTACATGTGAAACGTTTATTTGGCCTATTTATTAAAAGAGGTGCATTAAAGTTTGATATGTGTGTAGTATTTAAGTATTTAGAGTACATTTGAAATTCTCCATATTTTTATTTAAAGAATGATTTAATGCTCAAAATAATTAACAATCTCTAAAATATAAAACAATGAAAGATTTCGTTCATTTTTATTAAGTGTTAGCTAAGTTTACCTTCAAATCATTCATGTCAAAATTATACTAGCTTGGCTTTATATAATTAAAAACAAATTCAGTGATTTCAAGAGATACATATTTAAACCACATTTCTTTTTCTCTGTTTTTATGAAGTCAGCCTGCAGTGTTGATTGTACTGTTAGTAACCCGGCAAAGTGAAAATAGTTAGCAGCATAACATTTCTCCTTCAAGAGAAGGTAATATATATGGGCAGTTTGAGTTCAGTTCAGTTCAGTCGCTCAGTCATGTCCGACTCTGCAACCCCATGAATCGCAGCACGCCAGGCCTCCCTGTCCATCACCATCTCCCGGAGTTCACTCAGACTCACGTCCATCGAGTCCATGATGCCATCCAGCCATCTCATCCTCAGTCATCCCCTTCTCTTCCTGCCCCCAATCCCTGCCAGCATCAGAGTCTTTTCCAATGAGTCAACTCTTCGCATGAGGTGGCCAAAGTACTGGAGTTTCAGCTTTAGCATCATTCCTTCCAAAGAAATCCCAGGGTTGATCTCCTTCAGAATGGACTGGTTGGATCTCCTTGCAGTCCAAGGGACTCTCAAGAGTCTTCTCCAACACCACAGTTCAAAAGCATCGATTCCTCGGCGCTC
>SJYX01022251.1:200395-229007 GCA_006410675.1 Oreotragus oreotragus | reverse complement strand
CTCATTCAGTCATATATTTATTCTCTTTTTTCTTTCAATCAATATTTGTGGAAGGGCTTCAGGGTTAGTCTCAACTGGATCTGAATCCCAGTCTGATTTCTGTCAGGCGTGATTGTTGCGCCTTCTCAAGTGTGCTTAGCTGTGTCCTTCCCGGCCACCCAGCGGCCCTGGACGCTATCCAGCCTTTGCTCGCCTCTCCCCGCAGGCGGCCTGGGTCAGACGGCTGCAGCCACTTGGCTAGCTCGGCCTGCGGTGATGAGGCCTGAGTCGTGGCCTGATCTGCCAACAGCCCCGGCCGTGGTCCCAGCTGACCTGGCCGGAGCTGAGGCCAGGGCTTGCGGCCAGCGTTCTGGCGCCTCCTCCTCTAGACGCAGGTGAACTTCTGGGTGCAGAGCTGGTTTTCCTCGTGGCTGCCTGGAGGCGTCAGTAACACAGCTCAGACGCGAGGAGTGGTTGGGCCCAGTGGTCACTAGTGGCAGAGGGGAAACGGGCCAGGCCAGCAGATGAAGTTCTTGCCCTTCATCCCTGCACGTTTCATGCAGCTTCCCCCAGAGATGCCCTGAGGATTGGAACTCCTGGTCGCAGTTTCTTGAAAAGCTGTGGCCAGTTCAGTCAAGAACGTCTTATATTTGCCCTCCCTCCTTCTCAGTCTCACAGTCCCTTTTCCTTCACTCCTGTTAAGCTGGGATTACATCCCCAATAAGGCATTGGTTTGTTAATCTTGCCTCAAGCTCTGTTTTCTAGGGAACCCAGGCTGGGATCTTAGTTGTGTGACTTTGAATGATTTACTCAACCTCTCTGAACTTCAGAGCCCTTACCTGTGAAAATGAGATAATAGAGCACCTCTTACAGGACTGTTGTGACATTTAATGAGACAGTACAGGCAAAGTACTTAACTCAATAAATGACATCTTTCATTAGTATAATTTCTGTGAATGAGGCACGGGACTGTATTATGTGAAAACATTTATTCAACACTGAACTTCATGAGTATTTATTGAAGGTCAACTCTGTTTCAGATATTATGCTAGTGTTTGCTCCCAAGCTCACAGTCTAGAAAGTGAGACAGCCATCAGTGCCCAGTTGGGGCTAGAAGATTCAGAGGCTTTGGCATGGGGGTTGGGGATGGTAGTCAGGGTTGGCTTCTCGGAGGAGGTGACATTAAAGCTAAGATCTGAAGGACACGTAGTAGCTATAGATGATGAGCAAGTGGAGGGCACAGAATTCAGACAGAGGCCGTGGCATGGGCAAAGGCCTGGTATTGAGAGAAAACATTTCAAAGAACACACTGGCTCCCAGTCTCAAGAAGCAGGTGAGTTACAATAGAACAAAAAAAGAATACGCACCAATGAACATATGTGAATATGGTCTTTGCCAGGGAGTGTGTGAGTTCTAGAGTTATCCTGTTCAATGTGGTAGATAGATGTAGCCATGTGTGGCTATTTAATTAAAATTAAATACAACTAAAAATTTAGCTCCTTGGTCACACTGGCCGAAATTTAAGTGTTCAATAGTCATCTGTGGCTAATGTTGGACAGTGCAGATATAGAACATCCCCGTCACTGCAGAAAGTTCTGTTGGACAGAGTTGCCAAATAAAGACAGACTTTCTTGAGGAGGGGGCAGATGATGGCAGAGAAGGAAGGAGTCCTGGGAAAGTCCCTGGGAGGCACTGTCCTCTCTCCTTGGGAAGAGAAAAGCCAGGACTGGGAGTAAGAGGCGGGGTGTTGGCTCTGAAAACAATGTACAACCTGACACCTCTTTCATCAGGGTATAATCGCTGGGTGTGTGCTGGCTGGCAGCCTCTCACCTGGGAGGGAAGACACAGGAATGCAGGGACAATCTGCTAAGGTGGGGCTGAACCAGGAAGTCCCGCCCCTCCTGGGGCCAGGAGGGCTCTGGGAGTTGTAGTTTGGCCCTTTTGGGACTCCCCCATCTCAAAGCTCGATGTAGGTAAATGCACTGACACTGGGCGTGGGCTGAGCATTTTCTAGGGTGCAAAATTGGGAGTGGGCTGCCTAGGGCTGGGGCCACATCTGGGTTTGGGGTTTCTGTGATGAGTGGCAGAAAAAGGACTGTCCTCTCTCCCCCACTTAAGTTCTGGGAGATGGAGGACTGAGCTGAATGGGCAGCTGAGAGACATCCAGTTTCAACAGAACCCTCAACCCACACATTCTGGTGAACTGAGATTCGCCCAGAGAGACAAGAAGTTCCCATAATGTTAGCGGGGAGAGGTAGCAGTCAGTACTCTATTAAAACTGTTGGTTATTCATGCGTTTAATCCAATTAAGCACAGTGTTTTCTGAGTACATACTATTTGCCAAGCCCTGCCCTAGGCACTGAGAATCAGGAGGGAACTAAAGAGACAAAAGCTCCTGCTTCCAGAAGTTCTAGAAAGGGCAGCGAATAATAAACATGGACTTGATGTGCTGATATAATACACACGTAATGGAAAAACCCTACTTTAAAGGTGGATTTTGAGGCATTTTTACTTTCAGTCCAACTATTCTCCCTACCTCGAAGTCACCACCCTGGGCATGGTTGTCATATTTACTTTTTACTTATTTTTAACAATATTTATTTGGCTGTACCAGGTCTTAGTTGCAGCATGCAGAATTACCAGTTGTAGCATGCGGGATCTTTTTTTAGTTGCAGCATGCAAACCCTTAGTTACAGTATGTGGGACCTAGTTCCTAGACCAGGGGTTGAAGGGAAGGAAGGGGTCCTGGGAAAGTCCCTGAATGGCACTGTCCCCCCTCCTTGGGAAGAGAAAAGCCAGGGCTGGAAGTAGGGGGAACACGGAGTCCCAGCAACTGCACAACCAGGGAAGCGCCTGGTAGTCATATTTAAAAGCCGAGTTGGATCCTACTGACGACTGTTCTCCAGACATCCAGCGATACAGGAGATTATTCTAAGCTGCAAGACGTCTAGAGCCACCGCCTCACCACTTCTGGGTTCCATCACCATGGACAAGTCTCCTAGGGAGCCTCAGAATGCTCCTTGATAAGATACGAAGGTGCTGATCCTTGCTCCAAAAGTGCAGATTAAAAGAAACAATGGATATGATGCATCTCCTGTAACAAGAGTCCCTTCTCCTTACACACACACACACACTGAGAGAAGGACAGATAAGGGAGCTCCCTGCCAAATCTCCTGGAGCCAAACAGCATTACATTCTTTTTTTCTCTTTGACTTCACTGAGGTCCAACTGACTTAGTTTCTTAGTTATTGTCTTCAAACATTTCCTTCCTAAGGAAGGAAGCACGAGTCCCAAATGCAATTCAACTTATTTGTCTAAATATGGTTTACAGTGTCTGTAAGCTCTATGAGAATCTGTATCTTGCCAGCTGTATCTTGTCTCTATCACCAGTGAATTCCCCACCAGTATCACGGGTCCCTGGCATCCAGCATACTGTAGGTGCTGAATAGAAACCTATGGAATGAAATGAGTAAAGGACAGTAAAACAGACATTTTCTCGTTCAGGAGAGACTTCCTACGGTTCTCTCAGCTTGTCCAAAAAGGCGGCTCACTCTTCATCCCCCACTTCAACGTAAGGCCGCAGGAATGACATATTGTAGGTGCCCCAGCGGAAATGAGCCGCCCCGGGTGCGATTCCCCTGCTCGCCGCGAGGAGGCGCGAGCGCTATGCACAGACCGGGCTCGCTCCAGGCGCCCATAGCCCAAGCGATTCAATGGGCGAGGCTCTCCCGAGCTCCCAGGCTGTACTAGGCTCTCGGGCGCAGACCCGGCGGCGGTTCGCGGCGTGTGTTGTGGGTGACTCCCGGCCAAAGCCTGGGACTAATCCCGGCAACGCAAGCAGGCATCACGAACAAATGTTCTGAGTCAGGCGAGGCAGGGTCGGGGCTCTAGGGCCAGGAGCACTTCCGGGAGGAGTCTCGGGGGAAACTCGCGACCTCTGACCTGCCGGACCGTCCCCCGGGTCGCGGCGCCAAGCGAGAGCTCGAGTCCGCGGGCTGAGCTCCGCCCCGGGGCCCTCTGCGCAGGCGCCGCCGGCCGCGGTTCCCATGGCGACGGGGGGCGCTTCCCAGTCCGAGGCCCCGCCCCAGCAGGCTAGGCTGCGCGGGGCCGCGGGCGGCGCAGGCAGGTGCCGCGGGCTGCGGGCAGGTGGCGGCGCGGCGCGGACCGGCGGCGGCGGCGGCGGCGGCGGCGGCTCTAGGGTAGGTTGCGCGGCGGCCGCGGCGGATCCGGGCCGGCCATCAGTCCCGTGTCCCCGGCCTGTGAGGGGATAGAGGAGGCGGTGGCCGGCGGTGGCTGCCAAGTTTCTGCTCCGCTGAGGCCCCCGGAGAAAAGTTGACAAAGTTAGCCTGGGAAGAGGTGGGGACCTGGTGGATCTCCCCGGGCTCTGGATCTCCGGGAAAGGGGCATCCCGACTTGAGAGCCGGAAGGTCTGTCTCTCCAGACTTGGGAGTGGAGCCCGCGGGAAGATCCAGCACTGGGCAGCCAGTGGATCCCGCGACACTCGGCTGGAGACCTGCGAGTCGATATTCGGAGTGGATCTGGCGCCGGTGGCCCGGGGTCCCATTGGGTCCCCAGCTTGGGGTGACTGTGGACGGTGATTGGAAACTGGGAGCTAGCTGATCCCTCTCCCCTGCCCCCCACTGGTCCGAACCTTGGGAGTGATTCCGAGAGGAGACCTGGTGGCCGGGAACTGGGGGATCGTTGGAGATCCGGGCTACTCAGCCTGCGACTACTAGGATCTGGACGACCGTGCGGGTTGGAGGCCCAGGAGGTGGACACTGGGAAGCGAGGGTGCGGATCGAGGCGGAGCCGGACGCGAAGGGATCCTGCGGGCAGCGGGGGCGGTGGAGAGAGCGGCGCGCCGGGCCCTGCGGGCTCCGGACGCGCCCTCCCCACCGGGCCTGCGCACCCCTCCGCTTTCCTTCCCAGGGCAGAGGCTCCCTGATGAGATTAAGGCTCAATCTCCCTGCTCCCCGGCAGGCTCGGCTGGCCCCCCACCCCGCTGGCGGCGCCGCTTAGGGCTACAGGCGGGGCCCTGGGGAAGGGAAGCGGCGCGTTGACCCCCGACCCGGGCCCGACCTTTCCACATCCTCCTAGCAAGCACCCAGCGCGTAGCCGGGGCGCCGCGCCCCGAAACCCTGCTTCTGCGCTGGTCCGTGGCGGGTCCGTAGTGGCGCGGGCGTAGGACCTGCGCGCGCCACCTGGGTGGCCAGGGCTTCCTGCCCGCGGGACTGAACTTTCTCCAGCCAGGAACTGCCACTACCTTTTGGAAAGGAAAAGGACTGTACCTGTTGCACGAAGAAAGTGATTTTTGTTTGCAGCTTCTTTGTGACCTTGGACAAAACACTTAACATCTCTGAGCCCAGATCTCCCTTCGGGGCACAATGGAGTGGGGGTGGGGTCGCAGTCCTTACTTTTCTGGGTGACTGGAGGGATTAATAGATATTAAAGGTATGAAGCAGGTATGGGCTGTGTAAATACTAGTGGACCTCATTCTGTGGCCTCTCCTCTCCCTTGTCTCATCCCCTGCTGCCTCCCCTAGGGTATCTGAAGGAGGGCTCAAGAAACTCAACTTGCTATCTTTTTAAACTGCAGGATTAGAGAGATATTTAACTTGGTCTTTCTTCCAAAGGGGTTTAATTGCCCCTCTGATCCCCCTTGCAGAGAGAAGCTCTGAGGGTTTGGCTAATCAGTAACCTGGCCATTTGGACAAGACTCCTTTGGCCCAGCTTTTCCTTTGCTAATGCATCAGAGCTCCCGGACAAACATGCATTCACCCCCAGACACTGACATCTCACCCCAGGACAGTTCTGGAGGGAATTGTGCAGACACTCATTGAGGTCCTTGTGGTTTTAGTGGGAATCTTTTGAAAGGATTGGCATGCTTGACAAGGGTGCAATTATCCTAGAGAAGTACAGGATTTCATTTGGTACCATGTCTAGGTACGTGAGCGGCTCTTTGGTCAACTAGGGTGTGTATTGAGCACCTACTATGTGGAGGACACTAGAAATGACGTGACCCAGAGCAATATAGGATCTGTCCTTCTGGCTTGCAATCTAGGTATGAGCAATCAACTTGCCCTGTAGTTGTAGAGACTACTGATTCTTGATGTTGGGCGTGCAGCCCTCACCCCAGATTCTGGAGGTGCCCCACCCACTTTGAAGGCCCTGGGGGTTGGTTTTTATTCAGGACTGATCTTGGCAGGAGAATGGAACAGTCTACTATCTTGTCCTGAGCCTTTCTCCCCTCTCAGCACCCCCAGAATACATCTCTGACCAACTCAGAAAGAGAGCCCCAAGGGGAGTGTTTTAAAAGGGCATTCATTCATTCAACAAATATTTCAAGACAGTGTGTCAAAGAGAAGGCTAGTGGTCACACCCTTAAGGGGCAAAGTCTATGTGAAAAGAGGCAATTGTCTGGGAGGAAGGGCTGATGACTTCTGGCCTGGGGAGGGATGGAAAGCAGGGACGCTTTCTTGGAGAGCTGGTCTACCAGTGGGGAGAGGATGGTGTGCTGTAAAGAGAACAGAAAGGCCTGGACAGAGGAGGGAGCGTGGGGAGTTTGCAGGAGAAGCTGGCAGGGGCCAGGTCAGCTATTCCCAAGGATCTGGACTTTATTCCAGGGCAGTGGGGCACTGTGGAAGTTTCTCTGGGGGAGAAGGATGGCGTCAGATGCGTGTTTTGGGAAGCCTGCCCATCTCTTGGGGAGGTTGGATGAGGGTGTGCCAGGAGGCTGGAGACTGCTCAGAAAATCCGGGTGAGCGGTGACAATGGTACTGAACTGGGATAGAGACAGTGGTCAGTGTTGTGTTTAGAGAGCTGCTCAGTTGGAGACCCTTTCTGGAGGCCAGGCAGTCAGTCTGGAGAAGGAAACGCTCAGGGGAAGTGGCCTAAAAATTTTAAATGTCTGTGTTTCATTCCATTCAGCACAGCTTCCTGTGCATCAGTTGTCCACTTGCCCTGGGAGGGTCGTGAAGCATCCAGTCCTCCCGACACTTCACCCTGGAACCCTCACCACCTTCCTGTGGGAGGAGCTAGGGCTTGTTCTTCCCGATTTACAGATTCAGGACTCAGTGGTGGGGCAGCAAGGCCTTTGCCGGCCCCCAGTGGCAGAACAGGGATGTGAACCCACTTCCCACTTGCAGCTTGTGCATGTTGGGAGTCAAGGAGGTTGAGTAGAGACACCACGAAGGTTGGTGAGGTTGGGTCAGGATGCAGCAGGGGTAAACCCAGAGAGGCTTCCAGGAAGAGGCAGGGACAGAAAGGAGGAAGGTGGCCAGGAAGAACTGAGGAGAGAACTTAGAGATGGCACGTAACATATCAGAACAACCACTTTTTACCAGACCCTTTACAAGTGCTGGGCGCTGGCGAAGCTCTTTTGTTCTTTTCTAAATTCTTCACAACACACCCAGGCGATGCTACTTCTGGGACCCGTGATTCTGCAGTTTATCAAATCGAGGCTTCAAGGAGCCCTTCTGCCCAAGCCCACTACTCAAACTCCTGTCACTTACAAGGAAGCTCAAAAACTTTGAATCGAGGGATAGACACACACACACATTTTTTTTCCCCTTCAATATGATGGATATTTTATTGAGCATTTTCTGTGGGCAATTCAAAAGAGCCCCTGCCCTTAGGAATTCACTGCAAAAATCTGGTCCACCGAATGGGAGGAAGGGAGGGGGAAGTCAAAGTGAGACAAATATGGAAATGATTCTGGATTGACTTCTGGGAAGTAGTTATCACTACTGCATTTGCTAATTGCTCAGCTGAGTGACCTTTGAATCTTATCTCCACTGAGAATATAAAATATGTCCCCAAAGCCTGCTCTTTGGATATTTACATCACTGAGTCAGAAGATATATATATACACACACACACACATAGTATAATAATATTATATAATGTTATATGTGGTGACATATATCATGTTATTCCTATAATAATGTATATAACGACTTCCCTGGTTAAGACTCACTCCACAGAGTCCAGTGGTTCTGCTGCAGGAGGCAAGGGTTGGATCCCTGGTCCAAGAACTAAGATCCTGTGTTCCGTGCAACACAACCAAAATAATAGTAATAATAATAATATATGTGTGTTATCGTGAAAATAACATGTAACACACCAAACACTTCAAAGATGGCAAAATGATTTGATGTAAAGTAAAATGAAATCCCACCCAAGATCCCCAGTCCCACTCCTCAGAGAGAATTCAGTCAGCAGTTTCCCTTGACTGTCCAGAAATTTTCCACGTCCATATGCTCTGTTAACTTCCTTCCAAGCCCTTATCACACTCTAACTATTTTAATTTTTTTTTGTCTATTCTGGAGCCAGATGGAAAGAGTTGCATCTTGGTTCTGCCTCTTAGCTCTGTGAGCTTGGGCAGGTGACTTAATCTCTCTGAGCTGCAGTTTCCTCTTTGGTTTTGCTGTTATTTGGTCACCAAGCCATGTCCTACTCTTTGCAACCCCATGGACTGTAGCCCGCTTAGGTTCCTCCGTCCATGGGATTCTCCAGGCAAGGATACTGGAGCATGTGCCATTTCCTCCTCCAGGGGATCTTTCTGACCCAGGGATTGAACCTGTGTCTCTTGGATTGGTNCCATGTCCTACTCTTTGCAACCCCATGGACTGTAGCCCGCTTAGGTTCCTCCGTCCATGGGATTCTCCAGGCAAGGATACTGGAGCATGTGCCATTTCCTCCTCCAGGGGATCTTTCTGACCCAGGGATTGAACCTGTGTCTCTTGGATTGGTAGGTGGGGTGTTTTTTTAACCGCCAAGCCACCAGGGAAGCCCCTCGCTCATCGAGCAGTGGGAATGACAGCAGGTCTTGCCTCTGAGGGTTGCTGTGAGGAGGGAAGAGAAGGCACACGGTCAGGGCTCAGTGTGTGTTGGTTGGTATCATTATTCTTGTTCCTTGCGGTGGTTGCAGTGGAGTTGGCATTGTTTCTTGTCCCTCTAGACAGTCCTCCAAGAAGGTGGAAAACCCTATTTATCTTCACTGCTGTTTCCTCAGTAAATAGTTGTGGAATAAACAGATGAACAACAGCCATCATAAGTCAAAGAACTTCACACAGAAGTGAAACGTAGATCTGAACCCATATTAGACTGAGTTGACTTACTGAACTCTCTTGAAAAGTGGAACAATATGCCAAGGCAGGAAGGTGCTGTTGGTTACTGAGCAGATGCCCTGCTGCTGGGCATTCTGAGTGGTCTGTTATCCTGCCGTGACACCCAGTGTCACAGTTAACGTCCCTGGTCACGTGTCTTTGCATACCTGTTGCACTCGATAAGAGGACAGATTCCAGGATGGGGAACAGTTGGAATAAAAGGTATTTAGGATGTCCGTCTTTCCTGTTTGTAAAATGGACACAAGATGCTTGTGACCATTAGCCCTAAGGACTGTGAAACACTTGGCAACAAGCGGATGACAAATAAATGATCCTGTGAGTGTGGAGCTAGGGTGGGGGTTCCCGACTGGGTTAGAGTGAGGAATTCTGCAACACTTAAAGTTGGTTACAGAATTAGATATTCCCATCATCTCTTGGGAACATTGCAGAGAATCAAGATCCAGACTGCTTGCGTTCAGACCACAGCTCCGTTACTCTCCCGCTGTGTGACTTTGGGCAAAGTACTTAACCTCCTGGTGCCTCAGTTTCCTCATCTGTAAAATGGGAGTAACAGTGGTGCCTGCCTCCTGAGATGGATGAGCATTAGATGAGTTAATACATAACACCCTACCTAAAAAAAAGATAAAATGAACTTATGTATAAAACAGAAATACACCTGCAAACATAGAAAACAAACGTATGGTTACCAACGGGCAAAGGGGTGGGGGAGGGGTCAGTGAGGAGCTTGAGATTCACAGATACACACGACTATATGCAAAGTAGATAGTTAATAAGGACCTACTGTACAGCACAGGGAACTGCACTCAACATTTTGTAATAACCTATAAGGGAAAAGAATATGAAATATAACTAAATCTTTATATATAAACTATATATACATAACTAAATCACTGTACTGTACTCCTGAAACTAAGCATATTATATATATCAGTTTAAAAAATATATACAGAATACATAGTGCCCTGTAATGAATGTATGTGTGTTAGCTAATGTTGTCATCATTATTAGGATCATTATTATTTATGATATTGGTCTGGTTGAGGTTACTTCTGGTTCTTGGAGCTCCAGGGCCTTGGGGAAAGGAGTGACTCAAGACCCCTGCTTCAGTGCTTTTCCCCTTCTGCTCTAGCTGGAGGGTTGTTTGTTAATAGATCACTGTTTACAGGACTCTCTGTCCCCAGGGCGAGCCTTGACCAGCCCATGCTGGCCGTGGTGGGGGGTCTCGGATGCTCTGTGTTTAAGGTATATTCACACTGCTCCATTGGGAAGGCTATTAGCAGGTTTCAGGGAGCCCGTGGTTATGAGTATTGGCCAGAGGCCACCGGAGCTAGATGCAGGGTTAGAAGTCACGTGTTCGTTCAGTGAACGTTTATCCTGTACCTGTCACGTGGCAAATCCTGTGCTGGCCGTGGGGAAAATGGGATCTGCTGGATGTTGGAGCTGGATTTCCAGAGGGAAAGTGTGGAGTGGGTTTGCTGTGTGGCCCTGCGTAGGTCACTTCACCTCTCTGAGCATTTCCGCATCTGTGCAGGGAGTCTCAGATGGGCCACGGTGCCACTGAAGGTGAGAGAGGACAGTCTTTGCCCAGTGTGTACCTGGCGGTCTCTGCCCTGGCCCCTGACCCCCTAGAGGTCTGGGGGAGAAGCCTGAGACTGCCGTTCCTCCATCTGCGGAGACCTGGCTTTTGAGAACATTAAGTGTCACTTAGAGTAAAAGAAGAAGAATAGGCAGAGACTGTTCATTCTGTCCCAGGCACGGTGCTCGTGACTGTTTTATTTGATTCTCATGTCCCCACATTGCAGGTGGGACCAGTGAGGCTCGGAGAGAGAGTCCCATGCCCAAGGCCACTCCTGGGAAGAGGCGGTGCTGGTTCTCGCAGCCTGTCTCAGCCCCTGTGCCCTGGGTCCCTTCCCGTGGCCGCCCTGGAGATCAAGCAGGGCTGCGCTGCGCGATCCTAGTGTTCCCCCTCTGCTATGCCATTTCTGTGTGACTTTGGGCAAATGACTTAGCTAACTCTGAGCCTCAGTCCTCTTCTACAGAAAGAAGATGCTAAGATTTTTCCCTGTGGGGTGGTTGTGGGGTTTAAAAGCACATAGTAGGTGCTTTTAAAAAATGGGAGCCCCGCCTCATAAAAAGATCACTTTAGAGTTTTTAAAAACTCATGCCAAGGAATGACTTTTTGAATCGCTATATAAATCTTCCCTGTTTGTAGTAGCAGAAATAGCAGTAGTAGCAGTAAGTCAGATTAATAATTAGCACTGATGGACGGCTTCTTATGCTCTAGTCCTTTCTGGGTTGTTTTATCCAGTCCGTTCTCGGTGCTGGTGTTCCTGTTTTACAGATGAGGAACAGTCCTGGCGAGGTGGACCTCCTCTCCTGGAGCTCCCGGCTAGTGAGAGCCCTTTTGCATGTGTATCTCCTTGGCAGAGCCACAGCTGTACTTTCATAGGCTCCAGGTCAGGGCTGTAGCTCCCAGCCGGCTCTGTGTTGATGTTTCTTTTCTTTTTATTTTGCTTCCTTAGTGACCAGAGCCCTTTCTGGGGGCCGTCCTGTTTACCCATGGCGTCGTAAGGCACCGCTGGGGGAAGGAAACGTGGGGTGTGCAGGGCCCCCGGGGGTGGAGAGGCCAGTGGGTGCATCGGGTACACCGAGGCCACTCCAGGAACTCTGCTGTGCCCCTGTCTGGACATGGAGCCTGGCCCTGGTGGGTGCAGTGCCTGCCTAGCCCTGCCCAGTGCCCTGGGCTGGGCCAGGGAGTGGCTGGGTTGAGAAATTCCCAGGGCCCTTGGGATGCGGCCTCAATTTGTCCTCTCCCTTTCGTAGTGGGCCCCAGCCCTAGAAAGCTCCTGTCTTGTTTCTAGAACGGATTACCTGCAGGCCAGGGGCCATGTCTGGCACGAGAAGGGGTCCGGGGCCCTGGGAGAGAACACAGAATATATTCAAGTGAGCTCTACGCCCTAGTCAGGCCCCCAGAGTGCTAGCACCTGCTTCCCTCCTGTATGTCCTTGGGTAAGCCCCTTCCCATCTCTGGGCCTTTTTCACAGGAGGAGGGAAGCACTGGATGAATAAATCCCAGAGCCTCTTATTGCTGTTGCTGCTGCGCCTTGTGGGAAGAGTCAAAACCAGACCTTTAACTGAAGCACACTAGGCTTTCCCGACCTTCACCATCTCCCTGAGTTTGCTCAGACTCATGTCCATTCAGTCAGTGATGCCATCCAACCATCTCATCCTCTGTTGCCCCCTTCTCCTCCTGCCCTCAGTTGTTCCCAGCATCAGGGTCTTTTCCCAGTGAGTTGNTTCACCATCTCCCTGAGTTTGCTCAGACTCATGTCCATTCAGTCAGTGATGCCATCCAACCATCTCATCCTCTGTTGCCCCCTTCTCCTCCTGCCCTCAGTTGTTCCCAGCATCAGGGTCTTTTCCCAGTGAGTTGGCTCTTTGCATCAGGTGGCCAAAGTATTGGAGTTTCAACTTCAGCATCAGTCCTTCCAAAGAATACTCAAGGTTGATTTCCTTTAGGATTGACTGGCTTGACCTCTGCGTTGTTCAAGCGACTCTCAAGAGTCTTCTCCAGCACCACAGTTTGAGAGCATCAGTTCTTCGGCACTCAGCCTTCTTTATGGGAAAAACCATAGCTTTGACTATACAGACTTTTGTTAGCTAAGTGATGTCTTTGCTTTTTAATACACTGTCTAGGTTGTCATAGGTGTTCTTCCAAGGAGCAAGCGTCTTTTCATTTTCTGGCTGCAGTCACTGTTCACGTTGATTTTGGAGTCTAAGGAAATGAAATCTGACACTGTTTCCACATTTCCCCCTTCTATTTGCCATGAAGTGATGGGACCAGTAGGACCCAGGAAAACCGCCGTTGGTTGGAGACTTACCACGTGCTATAGCTAGGGAAGTGTTACATGTCTGTCTGCCTGTCAGTCCTCAGAATGACTTGGAGGTGGTATTACTAAACCCCTTGTACAGATGAGAAGACTGAGCCCCAGAGAGCTAAAGCCTTCCTCAAGGTCACGTAGCTTGAGGCAAGAGGTGGCGGAGGCTGAATCTGAACTCAGGCCTGCCTCCTGGAAAGCCACCACCCCTTACTCAACGCAGTGCGTCTTCCCACCTCCCCCCAGAACTGTGTGGGAAACAGCGTCTCTCCTTTCAGAACTTCCAGGCCCATGTCCTCCCTTGAGACAGCTGGTCATTTTCATCTTTGTTATTAAGCACCTACTGTGTACCAGGGCCTGGGCTGGTTCCTGGGTGTCAGAGCAGCCTGGGACACGGCTCCTGCCCTCACGGAGGAGAGAGATTGCCGGGGGTTGAGGGGGTTCCTTGTGCCCAGGGCTGTAATGGGAGGCGTGGGGCCCATGAGGGCATCAGGGTGGGGACTGTGTTCTCCCGGCCCTGCCTTCTGGCAGCCTTGAAGCAAAACCGTTTCCCTCGACACGCTCAGACTTGGATGAGATGGGAACTTTGGCAACCAGCAGACTACCTCCTTCCTGGAGAGGTGCCGTGTGCCTGGTCATCGTCAGATTTCACTGCAGGGAGGAGGCGATAAGACGTCCAAGCGTCGCCTCTCTCTGGATGCCTTCATCACAGCCCTTCTGCCTTCCTTCATTAAAAGCGGGGATGGGGTGCAGGAAGGGGGGGCAGCAGAAAGCTCTGGAGGAATCACTGGAATGCCCAGAATGCTGGCTGACCCGGGAGAGCCAGTGTGAGCCATCTGCCCTGGCTTTAGTCGGCACAGCTGGGCAACCTCGGGGGCTGTCAGGGTGTCGCCTAGTTCCTGTGCCGAGGCATCAGCCCACCGGGATGACACTGCTTGGTTGGGAGCCACGCCGCCCCAGGGTCACCTCCTGCCTCTGTTTTGTCCCATGGCATCCCCCCTCTGCCTTGGTGTTCACACCCATGGAGTGGGGTGCCAATGCCTGCCCTTCAGCCTGGCCAGGAGCTCCTGGCAAGGTCCTGTGGGTGAACTTTGGGGGTGAACAGCCAGTCAGTGTTGGAGCGGGTGGTGATATTAGGTAAAGCCCCCACTGTGTGCATGCATCTCTCTGGGGTTCTTTACCTTTACTATTTACCCTTGGCCAGCCCTTCTGCCTTAATGTGAGCGCGTGCCCGTTCAGTCGTGTCCGACTCTCTGTGACCCCATGGACTATAGCCTACCAGGACAGGCTCCTCTGTCCACGGAATTTTCCAGGCAGAAATACTGGAGTGGGTTGCCATTTCCTCCTCCAGGGGATCTTCCTGACACAGGGATCAAACCTGAGTCTCTTGAACCTCCTGCGTTGGCAGGCAGATTCTTTACCAACTGTGCCGCCTTAANAGGACAGGCTCCTCTGTCCACGGAATTTTCCAGGCAGAAATACTGGAGTGGGTTGCCATTTCCTCCTCCAGGGGATCTTCCTGACACAGGGATCAAACCTGAGTCTCTTGAACCTCCTGCGTTGGCAGGCAGATTCTTTACCAACTGTGCCGCCTTAAGGTGGTGGCAAAGTAACTGTTCAGTGCTCCACTGGGTAACTCTCAGTTCATTTTCCAAATTCATCATTTTTATTCTATCTTCACTACAATACATTAGTAGTACTTACTGTCCTAGTGCTCAGCTGGGCTTAGTAGTACTCAGCAGTAACACGTGCTCATTGTCAAATATCTAGAAATACAGATAAAAGAGAGGAGGTAAGCACTCATATAATCCCACATTTGAACGATAACCAGGGCTCATCTTTTTCAGTGTGAGTTTTAGACTCTCGCACTTGAATGCGTGATGGAGAGGCGTCAGTACCGCATGGTAGGCTGCAGAATGTGAGCCTCATTCTCCGGTGGCTTGGATTCAGATCTTGGCTATGGAACCTCCTAGCTGTGACCTTGGTCAGGTCACTTTCCCTCTCTGAGCCAGAGTTTCTTCTCTGTGAAATAAGGTGGCTGTGAGGATCAAATGAGCTGCTGTCTGTGAACTGCTTAGAGAGATGCCTGGGATACGTCAAATGCTTCATGTTTATGAGCTACTACTGTTTTATACGAATGGGTATTTATTCTCGTTTTGAGGGCTGAGGCCCTTTCTCACAATGCTGTCATCTGCAACTGGTGGGTTTGGACCTTAGGCTCGGGGGGGACACCCTGACCACCTCCTCCAGGCAGGGCCCGTGGTGGGGGCTGGAGAGAAGCGGGGTTGGGCCAGCTGGTTTGGCCGACACAAAGCACCCGGGCACGCTCACAAGCCGGTCCTGATCTTTATCGCTCAGGGATGCTTCCTGTCCCCACTGAGGCCTGGGCGTTTTTCCAGATTAAAGCCGCTGGCCGTTCCCAGCAGGCTGGAGGCGGCCCCTGTAAATGAGCTCAGCGAGAACCCTTCTTCCTCTTCCCTTGGCAGCAGCAGGGATTTCAGAAGGATGGGCTCAGGGCTCACCCACACCTGGGAAGAGGGACAAGGTCGGCCGGCCCCCTCTAAGCAGGCCTGAAGCCACTGGGGACCCTGAGGGCCCGGGAGAGGAAGGGGCTTGGAGAGCCGTCAGGCAGGACAGTTAGCGGAGCCTGGCTTTCAGAGGTGAGTTTGGGGTTGGTGAGGTCCAATGGGGAGGCAGCTCAATGACCACAGGGGAGTTACACAGCCTTATCTGCCTGCAGTCTCTGTGCGTGCGTGCGTGCGCGCGCTCGGTCGTGTCGGACTCTGCGATCCCGTGGACCGTAGCCCGCCAGGCTCCTCTGTCCGTGGGATTCTCTAGGCAAGAATACTGGAGTGGGTTGCCATTTCCTCCTCTAGGGGATCTTCCGGAGCCAGGAATCGAACCCGCGTCTCCTGGGTCTCCTACTTGTCCGGTGGATTCTTTACCAGTGAGCCAGCTGGGAAGCCCCTCCTGCTCTGTAAACTGGGGCTGACCAGCTGTCTCCCCTGGTTGGGTGGTTGTTCTGTGATGAGTGGAGGTCCGAGCACAGCTGGGCCCACATTCAGTGCCGCCTCCTCCTCCTTTTTATCGTCAGCTAGTACATTTAAGACGACACTGAGCCAGACGCTGTGCTGAGTATACTCGCCAGGATATGGACGCGATCGAAGTGTCTACTGATGAATGAATGGATGAAGAAGATGCGCTGTGTGTGTGTGGGGGTGTAGATATGTAGATATACATATATGTATATATACATGCGTTACTTCCCAGTCATGAATTGCCATTGCCATGATCATCATCATTTTTTAGATTGTGTGGATTTTGGTTTGGCTGCGCTGGGTCTTTGCTGCTGTGCGTGGGCTTTCTCTAGTTGGGGCAAGCGAGGGTTACACTCTAGTCGTGTGCGGGCTTCCAGCTGCAGGGGCTTCTCTTGTTCTGGAGCGTGGGGTCTAGAGTGCTTGGGCTCAGTAGTTTGTGGCGCACGGGCTTAGTTGCCCCGTGGCACTTGGGATCCTAGGTCCTGGACCAGGGACAGAACCCGTGTCGCCGGCATTGGCAGGCAGATTCTTACTGTCGGGCCACCAGGGAAGTCCCTATCATTGCAATTATTAATGCTGTTGTCTTGCTGTCTGATTCCAGGCCACTTGGCAGTATGTTTAACGTGGCTTCACACCTCTGAGCCTGTGAAGAAACACCCAGCACACAGTCAGTGATCAAATAGGCAGCCTCAGTGGTTATTAGGGTGAGTCTTGCTGGCGCTGCACGCAGCTGTTGGACAAGAGGCCACCCCCTCGCCAAGGTCTGTACTCTGGAGCGTCTGCCCCATTCAGTATTCTTCTGGGGCTGATCTTGAAAACCAGGTTTTCCTCACCCGTTGTCCACTTCAGTGCCATGCCTGGCCCCCCTTCAGCGGTCCTCCAGGCTCTGTTTATCCACTTTAGCTGCTCTGAAGGGTGGCCTCCATGTCTTGGGGGTTCTGCTGGGATCCTCCAGATTGAATGTTGTACCCACAGTATGGTACATCCCAAATATCTCTCCCAAATTTGGAGGTGATCAATCTGGCTATTGTTGTTGGGGGGGTGGTACGAAATTTGCCCCCAGAAACTGTATTTTTAGGGAGTGGATCATGGAGGCAAGGTGTCAGGAGGATTACTGGTCCTCTGGGCTGCTGGCTTGGGCTCTGGCTGGAATCTTCATCCACAGCTGCTTTGGTTTGGGGATGGGGGTTTCCTGTAACAGTAATTGCAAAGGCAGAACAGCCCTGGGGACTCTGCAGTTCTAGAGTGTGTCTAGTGTGAGTGGAAGGGGTAGGGTAGGCGGCTGGAACAGGCTAGGACCCCAGCTGGGTTTCCCTTCTATCTGAAATCCAAGATCATACTACAGAAAGATGCTGCGTACTAAATATAATTCTTTGGGTGGTTCTCTCAGTACCAAAGCAAGACAGAATCATTGTAGAACACAAGCAAAAAGTAAAAATAAAAACCATCCAAAATATTACCACCCAGGCAGATAGCACAATGACTTAAGAACCGTGAACATAACAATGTTTATTGAGGACTTGCTAAATGCTTTACATGTTTTATCTCACTTCACCTACTCAGAAAATGGTACTCATGAGAGATCTGAATTTGGGACCCAGTGCTCATGAGCCTATGGTCAGAACCACCCAAAAGATCTGGTCCCTCATTGATTCTTCCATCAACCCGCTAGGATGTGCCAAACACTGTGCTAACCCATTTTATTCTCATGGTGACTCAGAGAGGCAGGAATTCTTGTTCCATTTTCCAGATGAGAAAACTGAGGTCTGGAGAGGTCAAGTCCCTCGTGGATGATCACTCAGGAGGTGGAATTTGAACCCACAATAGAGCCTTTGTTTTGACGATTTAATGCATCAGTTCTGTGTTTCCCAAACTCCAGTCATTCTTCTATTACCTTGAAAAATTTTCATATTTGGGTACTTCCTGGGACTGCTTCTCTGTTAATGTTTTTCTTAAACTTGACTCACTTTTTAAAAATAAGAGCTTTATTGAGATACAGTTCACATACCATATGATTCATCCATTTAAAGTATACAGTTCAAATTACAGTTAAAAATGGATCCAGCAACTCCAGCTCTGGGTATTTATCCAAAAGAAATGAAAACACTATCTTTAAAAGATATCTGCCCGTCATATTCATCACAGCATTATTCCTAGTCATGGAAGCAGTCTTAACTGATGAATGAATGGATAAAGAAGTGGTTTCTTATACACACATATACGTACAATGAAGTATCGTGTACGTGTGCGTGCTAAGTTGCTTCAGTCATTTCTGACTCTTTGCAACCCCGTGGACTGCAGCCCGCCAGGCTCCTCTGTCCATGGGGTTCTCCAGGCAAGAGTACTGGAGTGGATTGCCATGCCCTCCTCCAGGGGATCTTCCCTTCCCAACCCTGGAATCAAACCTGTGTCTTTTTCATCCCCTGCATTGGCAGGTGGGTTCTTTACCACTAATGCCACCTGGGAAGCATGCAATGGAATATTACTCACTCATAAAAAAGAGTGAAATCTTGCCATTTGTGACAACATGGATGGATCCAGGGCATTATGCCAGCTGAAATAAGTCAGAGAAAGACAAATACCATATGCTCTCATTTATATGTATAATCTAAAACAACAACAATTTTTAAAAAGCCAAAACGTAAACAACACCTCCAGTTCATAGAAGCAAAGAGCGGGTTGTGGTTGCCTACATGGGGTGGAGGCTGTTCAAAAGGTACAAATTTCCATTTAAAAAATAAGTCCTGAGGCTACAACGTGCAGCATGGTGACCATAGTTAATGATAATACTGTATTGCATATTTGAAAGTTGCTGAGAGTCGATCTTAAAAAGTTCTCATCATAAGAAAAAGAAAACTTTATGTATGGTGACAGATGTTAATTAGATTTATTGTGGTGATCATTTTGCAAAATATACGCTTAAAACTAATAATGTATGTCAATTATAGTTTAATAAAAACATTAAATGAAATGAATTAAGAAAGTACACAGTCCAGTGGCTTTAGTATATTCACAGAGTTCTGCAACCTTCGCTACAATCAATTTTAGTACACTTTTATGATCACTAAAAAGGGGTTTTGTACCCATTATCAGTCACTCTCCACTTCCTTCCAATTACCCCAGGCCTTGGTAACCGTTAATCTACTTTATGTTTCTGTGGATTTGCCTGTTTTGGACATTTCATATACATGGAATCGTGCTATATATAGTGTTTGTGCTGACTTCTTTCTCTCGGTGTTTTCAGGGTTCACTCATGTTGTCATGTATATCAGGACTCCTTTCCTTTTTAGGGCCAAACAATATTCTATTGTATGGCCAGACCACATTTTGACTCATTTTTTTTTAAACTTAAAACTATTTTTAAAAAGTGTTCATCATACTAGTTATTTATATCTGATCTAAAGCACAGAAAAATACATCCCCTAAAGGATTTTTTTTTAACTCTACCTGGAGATTTGTTGCATTCCAATGCAGAACATTTGTAAATGCGAAATCTCTTAATTAAAAAGCTTCCTCTCTTTTTCTTTGTACGGTTTTGTTTCTTTGTCTCTTTTGTTTGTGTGTGATTTGCAAAACTGTTCTGAAACTGGAATATATGTGCACAAGTCTGCAAAGACTGCAAATTTAGGATATGGTAAATGCTTTACAAATTTCAAAATACTGCCTGCCACAACTGGGCCTTTACAGTGCTTTTTTTTTTTTTCAATCAAAGTATTTTGATGTCAGCCTTCCCTCCACTGTGTTATCACCATGGTACGCACACACCCTGTGCTCTGATGTGCTTGGGACTTGACCTCATAAACTCTTAACCGGCCATCCCCACCCCCAACCCCCCACCCCAAGTGTGCTGTTTTGTCGTATTGTCGTTATATCGGGGGAGAGCGGGTGTGATGAGATACTTTCCATTATGTCCCATGAATGAGAAAAACACATTCTTCTGCTACAACTGAGGAGAGACTTAAATTTCAGCATTAATTGCGCCTGTGCTGAATACTGCTCTCATCCACATACTGGATTGAAACATGTGAAAGTGCCATTTTTGTTGGCCAACTAGTGGTGCAGTGTTGTAATTTCATACGGCACAACCTGAAGACGACCCCGCCAGGTCAGCAATAATTTGGTCCCTTTTCTTTGCAGATGAGAAAACCGAGCCCTAAGAGGGAGGTGACTCTGCAGACACAGCCAGGACGGGCTGAACTGGGAGCCGAAGTCCCTACTCAGTTCTTCTGGCCTCCCTTGGCTCTTAGTGATACTGCTGACTCACCCGCGGTGGATGGGAGCTTTGACTTATTTTTTCAGTGGCAGGGATGGGTTTCCATCCGCACCAGCCTTGCTCCCCTCCGTTCGGAATGGGCTGGCTGTGTGACTACCCTCGTGGCTATGGGCATGCCCTGCCAGAGGCCACTGGCTGGAGCTTGAACAAGTTTACCCATCTCTGGGCTCCAGGGCCCCCGACCACGTGGTTCTTCCTGTCCTCATCCTGAGTCAGTGACTCAGGGCTCTCGGCCCCCGCTGCAGCCCAGAACGCTGAGCTGGGTGCATCTCTCCTAGGAGGACTGGTCCATATTCAGCAGCTCCCTATCTGTGGAGGGGGGTGGCAGCATCCCCGGAGGCAGGCACTGGATCTGGGCCCTAACTAGTCTGGGGTTTTGTGCCTTCCCGTTGGAAGCTTTTCTTTGCAGGGGAGGGAACAAAAGGCCTTGAGAGGATGCTGTTTTGCTCAAGGTCACGCAGCCAGCCAGGAGCTGCTGCTGCTTGGGAGGAAATGTCAGGATTCCTGCCACCTAATCCCTACTTCTTTCTGCCTGGTACCCTCCCCCAGCCCTGAACCCTTCTGTGGTTGGAGGCACCCGTCCTTGCTGCCTTCCCCGACCCCCAGGCCCACAGCAGATGTGAGCTGGCTCGGGGTACCACGGCTCCTGAGCGGTCTGGGTGGAGCTTCAGGCCCACCGGCTGCCGCCAGATGACGTGCGGAGCCCACCGGGCAGGCCTCAGCTTGAGGATGCTCCAGCACCCCGCACCCCAGCAGGTGGAGGAACTGGTTTGGGCCCTTTCCCCACCCATCTTCCCGCACGCCTGGCCCTGGCTCAGCCCACAGGCCACCTGGCTCTGGCTGGGCCCGAGTGTGCCGGGCTATGCAGGAGAAACGCTGCCTCAGTCTTCCCTGCCCTAGGAGGACAGAGCTTCCTGGGGACCCTGCCAGTGGGGAGGGGAAGGGGGAAACATAGGCGGGATAACTGGACTCCCAGAGTCACAGCCCAGTGAGGACGAACACAGTCCCACAAAGAGACAGACCCCAGTTCCAATCTTGCCCCCCAGACAAGTCACATCACCTGCCTCTGCTTTCGTTTCCTCATCGGCAAAATGGGTGTGATAGTGAGGCCAACCTAAGAGGACTGATAAGGATGGGGCCTGTAGTAGGGGCTCAGAGAAATGGTCTTGGAATCAGAGAGAGGCAGATGGGGCAGAGCAGGCAGGCTCTTGTGTCCAGAAAGCCTGGGCTCAAGTCTTTGGCTTCACCACTTGCTGCTTGCTGTTACTCCGGGCAAGTTCAGTCCTCAGCCTCAGTTTCCCTGTCTGTACAATGGGGATGAGAGGAAAGCCGATTTGCATGTGCTGTTAGGAGGATCGACTGAGATGCTACCTGTGAAGTTCTTATCAGCTGGGCACGTCTTTGGCAGCTGTGGTTACGATTATCATTAATGTAATGATAATAATAGTATTTCCACAGTATCAGTATCAGACGCATCCCAGTGTGTTTATTGGATGAGCGTGGATGTGTTTCTTTGAAAAGGGGGAGACTAAAGGGTGATGGAGGCAGGGTGATGGATGAGGTGACCCCTCGGGGCACTTCCTTTCCAGATATTCTGGGTAAAATGTTTGTTCAAGGCCAGGGACTCTGTGTTCTGCCCGACTGGGCCCTTGACAAATGGGGTCGTTGGCCTTGGTGAGGCCGATGTGTGGATGGTAGGCGGGTTCCACCCCCACCCCCGCAACTTCCTGCTGCGATGAGTCAGAAGCAGAAAGGCCCGAGTGTGTCTGAGCCCCTCTGACCCTGTGGTCACTTGGGGGCATCTGGCTTCCCCTCCTCGTTTGGGGTTCTGGTGGGGCCCAGGTTGGTCCATGGGCTGGTTTCTCGCCCTTGGAGTCACAGCAGGGTGGGCCGGGGGAGCTGGGGTTGCTGAAGCCCAGAGAAGGTAGGGCCTCGGCCTGCGTCACCCAGCAAGCTGATTACAGAGGGCTGTTGACCCCAGGCTCCAGGCAGGGGCATGTTATTTGTTGCCAGATTGGCCTCTGTCCTCAGTGAGTTTAATTTCTCCACTTTCTCACCTGCGGTACGTCTTATTCCTTGCTCATAGATGGCACCTGGCCATCTATTAACCAAACCACAAAGCCAAAAATACACCCCCCTGGACATACATATTTTTCGTGTGGGTGCTCAGAGCTCCCTCCGTCCAGCAAGGTGTGGATGGGGGATGGTAATAATAGCCACCACCATCATACAGCTAACTGTTAACACGTTGAACACATGCTGTGAACCGCCTGCTCTGCTCAGCACTTAGTAACAATTAACTCATTTCATGCTCCCAGTGGTGACCCCTGAGGCAGGGATTCTTACTTCTATACCCATTTTACAGATGAAGCAGCACAGAGANTGTGGATGGGGGATGGTAATAATAGCCACCACCATCATACAACTAACTGTTAACACGTTGAACACATGCTGTGAACCGCCTGCTCTGCTCAGCACTTAGTAACAATTAACTCATTTCATGCTCCCAGTGGTGACCCCTGAGGCAGGGATTCTTACTTCTATACCCATTTTACAGATGAAGCAGCACAGAGACAAAGTAACTTGCTGGAGGCCGGCAGGGTAGAATTGGAATTTGAGCCCAGGCCCCAGTATCTGGCACCAGATTAAAAAATAAAAATTATTTAAAAATTGTGATGATATGCGCAAAATGTAAATTTAGCATCTTAGCCATTTTTAAGTATACAGTTTGGTGGCGTTAAATACACTACCATCTCTACCGTCTATCTCTAAAATTCTTTCCATCTTGGAAAACTGAAACTCTGCACCCATTAAACCTTAGCTCCCCATTCCCAGCTCCCTGCAGCCCCTGATAACTATTACTCTACTTTCTGTCTCTATGAAATTTCACTGCTCTGGGGACTTTATATGGACTTGTGCAAAATTTGTTCTTCTGTGGCTTATTTCACTGAGCATAGCATTCTCAAGGTTTATGTTGTAGCATGTGTCAGAATTTCCTTCCTTTTTAAGGCTGTATAATATTCCATTGTACATAAACATCTGTCACTGGACACTCGGGTTACTTCCACATTTTACCTATTGTGAATAATGCTATGAACACAGGTATACGGATATCTCTTTGAAATCCTGCTTTCAATTATTTTAGGTAGATCCCCAGAAGCTAGAATTGCTGGATGATATGATAATTGTATTTTTAATCATTTGGGCAGCCACCACACTTTTTCACAGCCGCTGCACCATATTACATTCCTACCAGCTATGCTCAGCCGCATCCCACCAACACCCCTTGTTTTCTGGGTTTGTTTTTAAAACCAATCATCGTAATGGGTGTGGCTGGTACCTAATTTTTGTGGGAGACTCTTAGGATCTGTATTTGCGGGGACTGAGTTCCTGTGAAAATATCTGTTACATCATGGGATGTTTTTTCTGGAAATATTTCGACCTCCCCCACCCGACTGTGAGCTTCCTCAGGACAAGCCCCAGTGTTCCCACAGGGCGCTGGCCTGGGTTAGATGCTGTCGATGTTGTTTAGTCACTGAGTTGTGTCCGACTCTTTCGACCCCATGGACTGTAGCCCGACAGGCTGTTCTGTACGTGGAATTTACCAGGCAAGAATACTGGAGGGGTTGCCATTTCCTTCTCCAGGGAATCTTCCTGACCTAGGTATTGAACCCGCGACTCATGCATTGGCAGGCAGATTCTTTACCACTAAGCCACCTGGGAAGCCAGGGTTAGATGCTGAGGAAACACTAAAGAACTTGCTTCTCACTGACCCAGGGCACACGTGTCATTTTGGGGAGAAATGTTTAGGGCCTGGGTGCTCTCTGGACACCATAGTCCCAGTTCCTGGGTCACTGGGTGGGGAGTACTGGAGGTGAGAAGGACCAGCTAAATTCCTGGGACTTGGCTGTTCGTAAGAAACCCCCAGCCCCAGGGACTTCCCTGGCAGTCCAGTGGTTAAGACCACGCTTCCAGGACAGTGGGCATAGGTTGGATCCCTGGGTTGGGGGAGGGGACTAAGATCAAAAAAGAATGCCCACTCCTTTCCCGGGCAGCTTTAAGAAAACACAGGTGCTGGGACCACCATTTGGGTGATCTGTGGTCTAGTGTGGGGCCTGAACACCTGTATTAAAAAAGAAATCTCCCCTAAGTGATTCTTATGGGCACCTGGCCCAAGAGACACAGCCATGTAACATATCACTCTATTCTGGATAGAGCTGAGGAATTTATTCCAAAACTGCTGGAGGTGTCATATGTGTGTCTGCATCTCTGCTAAAGTGAAAGAGTGAACACATGATGAATGGATGAGGGCAGAGTTCCTCTGTCATCCACACAACCATCTTCATAATTTTTCCCGCATCTATCCAGGCAGACCTCAAAAACATTGCAAGTTCGGTTCTAGATCACCTCCATAAAGCCAATATGACAATAAAGCGGGTCACATGAATTTTTGGATTCCCAGTGCACATACAAGTTATAAACATAAGTACTATACTGTAGTCTGTTGAGGATGCAATAGCGTGATGGCTGAAAAAAAAAAAAAGAGGAAGTGGACACGCTTGAATTTAAAAAGTACTTTAATCCTCAAAAACACCGCTCATCATCTGAACCTTCAGTGAATCATCGTCACCTTTTTGCTGGTGGAGGGTTTGAAGTATTGCAAGAGTTACCAATATATGAAGTTAGCAAAAGCTGTTGGAAAATGGCCCCAGTAGACTTGCTTCACACAGGGTAGCCACAGTGAAAAACGCAGTATATCTTTGAAGGGCAATAAAATGAAGTACGCCTGTACACCTTCTATGTTATTAGTCACTCGGTGCTTTAAAGTCACCCCGTCTGGTTGTGCTCAAACAAATCTATGTATCCTTATTGTAAATTGGAAAAGCCAGTACCTCTGGCTATAAACAGAAATTTACTTTCAAGATACAAAGGAAACTGGGACTTCCCTGGCGGTCCAGTGGTTAAGGCTCCATGCTTCCACTGCAGGGGACGCAGCTTCCATCCCTGATGGGGGAAATAGGATTCCACAAGCCTCAGCGGCCAATAAAATGAAATATATGTGTATATAACAATATATAGTATGTGTATATATGCGTACATATATCGAGAGGATAGGAAGGAAACCAGACCATGTCAGCAGGTACAGTCATCCCTTGCTATCTGTGCGGAGTTGGTTCTGGGATCCACGCAGGGTGGGTACCCAAATCTGCAGATGCGTAAATCCCTTCTAGGATAGTCGGCCGCCTTCTGTATACTGGGGCTTCCTTATTCTCCGAGGCAAGCAACTGCGAGTGCTAAACACAGTACTCGATGCGCGGTTGGTGGAAGCCGTGGATGCAGAGCAGATGCGGAAACCACGATGCAGAAGGCAGACCCTAAAGGCCGCATGCCCCCAGGGGATTTGAGCCCGCGGTCTTGCTCTCTTTGTTAAAAAGGGTGACAGACGCGTGATACATACGTGTTAAGGGCAGGCTAGCAGCCAGTGGCCACGGTCTCCCGCCTGGAACTACTTTTCCGCGGTGAGTCAGTTCCGTTTGCCGTCCGGCCCTTGGAGAGCTGCGGAGTCAGGCATTGAGGGTTTGAGGGAGGAGCCGGGGTGACTGGGAGGGTGATTCCCTTGGGCGAGGCCCACTGTCTTGAGTGACCACCACGGGAACTGCCCCCTGGGCATGGGAGTAACCCAACCCCAGGGCGACCCTTGCCCCCACGTGGGTCCCCTCGGAGGATTACAGAGGCTTTTATCTCTGTGATTGAGATAAAAGGTTCACTGAGTTGAGACGGATGCCTGCCAAGGAGGTCAGGCCCCTAATCGGGCGCAGAGCCCAGAGGGCACGGGCCTGGCAGCTGGCAATCAAGAGGGAGAAGAGAACTGTCCTGCTGGGCTGGACTCGGTGGGGGGCGGGCGGCAGCATCGCGCGGGGCTCCTCTGATCCCAGGTGTAGAGGCCGGTAGTCTGCCTGTCCCTGGAATGTGGCCCTGGATGAGTCCCTTGACTTTTCTGAGCTCCCCTGATGCAACTGTTAAATTAATTCATTTGGAAACCACCTGTGGATGCCTGCTGGCGCAGGGCTTTGAGCTGGTTGCTATAGGGAACCCCGGGAGTCAAGCACCCTTCCTCCCTGGGAGTTTATGGGCAGGCGTGGAGGCAGGACATCACAGGAGATGGGAAGAGGAACAGGGGGCTTTGAAGACAGTCTGGGGGAGGGGTGGGCTCAGGCTTTCCTGAGGCTGGTGTAACAAGTAAGCACCGTCTGTGTTATTGAGAAGAACAGAAATGTACTCTCATTGTCTGGCATTCAAAATCAAGGTGTCTGCAGGGCCCTCCCACCTCAGCAGCTCTAAGGGCAGGGTCAGGGGAGAGGGGGGTTCCTTTCTTCTTCCAGCTTCTGGTGGCCTCCAGCAACCCTTAGTTTTTCGTTTACTTTTATTTTTGGGAATAGGTCATGGCTTCTGGGATGTTAGCTCCTGGACCAGGGATTGAACCCCCGGCCCTCAGCGGTGAAAGCACAGAGTCTAAACCCCTGGACCGCCAGGGAGTTCCCCCTTTAGTGTCTCTTGGCTTATGTCTGTGTATCTGCATTTTCTTTTCTGATGAGCATGGCAGTCATCAGATCAGGCCCACTGTAATCCAGGATGACTTCGTCATGGCATCATGATGTCTGCCAAGACCAAATAAAGTCACACCCGACATTCCAGGTGGACTTGAATTTGTGTGTGGGGGGTATACAACCCACTGTGCTGAGGAAGGGCCATTAAAGCTGGGACCTAAAGAGGTGTTCATGGTCAGGGTAGGGTGGGGGTGGAGGGGAGGGGGGTAGTGGGGTCCTTCCAGGCAGAGGGAACAGCATATGCGAAGGCTTTGCAGTGGGAGAGGCTGGAGCCCGTGTGACTGGGGTCGGGTAGGCAAGGGCATCAGTGAAAGCTGAGGGCGGGGAGATGGGGGCTGCAACACAGAGCCCCCAGAAGGGGATGAAGTTCATCCCAAGCACCTCCTAGGAGTTTACATGGGACGTGACATGGTTAGCTTCCCTTTTTGGGAAAAGGTCATTCTAGTTGATATACAGTATTGTGTTAATTTCTGTTGCTCCTTTACTTTTGGCAGGTGCGTTAATCCTCAGAGCCCTGGAAGGGAGGGCGGGCCGTGCTACTACACTTTGAGGAAATGAAGGCCCGGAGAGGTCAAGCAGTTTTCCCCGGATCACACAGCTAGGATGAAGAGCACTCAGAACAATCACCAATGTCTTCTGGCCTGCGAATGCGCAGTGCCCTTGGAGGTGAAGGTCCTTGGACCTTAAAGGTCCACGTTCAAAGACAGCTGGGATTCTGGGGCTGGGATCAGGCCCTGATTTTATACTCATTTCTGCCTGTGACATGTCACTTGCCCAGCCCAGGGAAGCTTTAGCTACACAGTGGGGATAAGGTAGCCTCAGCAATTGGCAGGTGCGTTAATCCTCAGAGCCCTGGAAGGGAGGGCGGGCCGTGCTACTACACTTTGAGGAAATGAAGGCCCGGAGAGGTCAAGCAGTTTTCCCCGGATCACACAGCTAGGATGAAGAGCACTCAGAACAATCACCAATGTCTTCTGGCCTGCGAATGCGCAGTGCCCTTGGAGGTGAAGGTCCTTGGACCTTAAAGGTCCACGTTCAAAGACAGCTGGGATTCTGGGGCTGGGATCAGGCCCTGATTTTATACTCATTTCTGCCTGTGACGTGTCACTTGCCCAGCCCAGGGAAGCTTTAGCTACACAGTGGGGATAAGGTAGCCTCAGCAACTTAGTGTGGAGTTAATTCCCTTATATCTGTGAGCTGCTCAGATCTTCCTCCCCTTCAGAGCAGAGCTCCAGAGGAGGAAGAAGCAGGCCAAGGGCAGAACGTACCGCCCTGCTCACCAAAGAGCGTTTGGGAGGGCTGTGATAAAATCTTGGGCTGAAGCCCAAAGGAAACGGCCGGATAGTTAAGGCTGTTTCAGAACCTTTGGGCTGATGTTTCTGTGACATTTGGGGCATCTTTTCACATGGAAAAAGACCTCTCTTCTTCTTGAGAAGTAAAAAATAACGTTTATCTATTCAGATGAAACATTCCAAAGTGTGAACATACTCATTCAACCCGCCTGGGGATTGAAAACATAAATTAAGTGCTGTCTCCCAGGTGCAGAGGACGCGAATATCCTCCTAAGAGACAGGCTTATTTGCTGGATCTGAGATTCCCAGTGTGGCGCAAGGTCGTTATTTCCTGCTCAGTGGGTTTCTTGTTTCTTTACTCCTCTCTTTGTCTGATGCAGAGAGAGAGAGAGAGAGAGAGAGAGAGAGAGAGAGAGA
>SJYX01022251.1:173014-192175 GCA_006410675.1 Oreotragus oreotragus | reverse complement strand
GGGTAGTGGGGTCCTTCCAGGCAGAGGGAACAGCATATGCGAAGGCTTTGCAGTGGGAGAGGCTGGAGCCCGTGTGACTGGGGTCGGGTAGGCAAGGGCATCAGTGAAAGCTGAGGGCGGGGAGATGGGGGCTGCAACACAGAGCCCCCAGAAGGGGATGAAGTTCATCCCAAGCACCTCCTAGGAGTTTACATGGGACGTGACATGGTTAGCTTCCCTTTTTGGGAAAAGGTCATTCTAGTTGATATACAGTATTGTGTTAATTTCTGTTGTATGGCAAAGGGACTCAGTTATATATACACATACTTTTTTAAAAAATATTATTTTCCATTTACGGTTTATCACAGGATGTTGAATATGTGTTCAATTGTGTGACTCTTGGCAACTCCATGGACTGTAGCCCACCAGGCTCCTCTGTCCATGGAATTTTCCAGGCAAGAATACTGGAATGGGTTGCCGTTTCTTACTCTAGGGGATCTCCCCAACATAGGAATAGAACCCGCATCTCTTTCGTCTCCAGCATTGGTAGGCGGATTCTTGACCACTGCACCATCTGGGAAGCCTGTTGAACATAGTCCCCTGTAAGGAAAAAAGAGGTCGTTCTAAGTCCATTCTAAAGGAGATCAGTCCTGGGTGTTCTTTGGATGGAATGATGTTAAAGCTGAAACTCCAGTACTTTGGCCACCTCATGCGAAGAGTTGACTCATTGGAAAAGACTGATGCTGGGAGGGACTAGGGGCAGGAGGAGAAGGGGACGACAGAGGATGAGATGGCTGGATGGCATCACTGACTCGATGGATGTGAGTCTGAGTGAACTCCGGGAGTTGGTGATGGACAGGGAGGCCTGGCGTGCTGCGATTCACGGGGTCGCAGAGAGTCGGACACGACTGAGTGACTGAACTGAACTGGACTGAACTATAGCCTGGGAAGTGACATGGTATTGACAACAGTGTATGTCCTTTTTTTAAGGTTTCTTGATGTGGACCATTTTTAAAGTCCTTACTGCAATTTGTTACAGCTTTGCTTCTGTTGTATGTTCTGTGTTTTTGGCCCTGAGGCGTGTGGGATCTTGGTACCCCCACCAGGAGTGGAACCTGCACCCCCTTGCACTGGAAGGCGAAGTCCTGATCATGGGACCGCCGGGGGGCGTCCCAGGTGCATGTGCTTTAGCGTTCACCCCCAAGCTCGTTTACTTCTGGCAGGTGCGTTAATCCTCAGAGCCCTGGAAGGGAGGGCGGGCCGTGCTACTACACTTTGAGGAAATGAAGGCCCGGAGAGGTCAAGCAGTTTTCCCCGGATCACACAGCTAGGATGAAGAGCACTCAGAACAATCACCAATGTCTTCTGGCCTGCGAATGCGCAGTGCCCTTGGAGGTGAAGGTCCTTGGACCTTAAAGGTCCACGTTCAAAGACAGCTGGGATTCTGGGGCTGGGATCAGGCCCTGATTTTATACTCATTTCTGCCTGTGACGTGTCACTTGCCCAGCCCAGGGAAGCTTTAGCTACACAGTGGGGATAAGGTAGCCTCAGCAACTTAGTGTGGAGTTAATTCCCTTATATCTGTGAGCTGCTCAGATCTTCCTCCCCTTCAGAGCAGAGCTCCAGAGGAGGAAGAAGCAGGCCAAGGGCAGAACGTACCGCCCTGCTCACCAAAGAGCGTTTGGGAGGGCTGTGATAAAATCTTGGGCTGAAGCCCAAAGGAAACGGCCGGATAGTTAAGGCTGTTTCAGAACCTTTGGGCTGATGTTTCTGTGACATTTGGGGCATCTTTTCACATGGAAAAAGACCTCTCTTCTTCTTGAGAAGTAAAAAATAACGTTTATCTATTCAGATGAAACATTCCAAAGTGTGAACATACTCATTCAACCCGCCTGGGGATTGAAAACATAAATTAAGTGCTGTCTCCCAGGTGCAGAGGACGCGAATATCCTCCTAAGAGACAGGCTTATTTGCTGGATCTGAGATTCCCAGTGTGGCGCAAGGTCGTTATTTCCTGCTCAGTGGGTTTCTTGTTTCTTTACTCCTCTCTTTGTCTGATGCAGAGAGAGAGAGAGAGAGAGAGAGAGAGAGAGAGAGAGAGAGAGATGGTGAGGGAGAGGGAGCGGGAGGGGTTACTCTGGAATCCCCTCCCTTCGTCTTGCTTTTATTTCTTAAAATTATTATTTTGTGGCCACATTGGCGGGGTCTTAGTTCTCTGACCCGGGATGGAACCTGTGCCCCCTGCAGTGGGAGCCCCGGAGTCCTAACCAGTGGACCACCAGGGAAGTCCCTGGGCTGCGCCCCCCACCCCCACCCACACGCACTCTGATGAGGATTTGTCTCCAACTGTGTTTTGAGGGAGCTGTGGGGTACACCTTGGGGAGAAAGCTGAGCTAGACACTGCTGACTCCCGCCCCCAGCATGGCTCCTGGGGTGGACTCCTGACCCAGCAAGGCTGAGAGATGCTGTGTGCGTGTGTGTGTGTGTGCGTGTGTGCGTGCGTGTGTGTGTGCATGCGTGTGTGTGTACACGTGTTTTATGTGTGTGCGCAGGGGGTGGTGTGTGGCGGAGAGGAGTTAAATTTGGTTTGGGATCTGAGGGCTGGTTTCCTTCCTCTCCTGGTGAAAGGCCTGTAGAATGAATCACATCCTCTCTTTAGCGTTTAGAGGCCCACAGAATGTCAAGGCTAGCCTGGTGTTGTCGGAGGGACGCCCACCCTGAGGATGTCAGACTCTGGTTTAGGACTCTAGAGGGACTTTGGGCCACCCAAGCGATGACCCCTGTAGCTTCCTTCTGGGGTGTTTTATTTCATCTATCCATCCATCGTCACCCACTCATTACAAACCTGGGTGACGCTTGACCCCTTGCTGGAGACGGATCCTCTCTGCTGAGGTTGTCACGTGGCCTTTTCTCTTCTCCAGGCAAATCTCCCTCTGCCTCTCTCTTTTAAAATTAAAAAAAAAAAATTATTACATGGTTCTTTTAAAAAATATTTATTTGGCTGTGTTGTTGCAGCGTGTGGGTTAGCTGTTCCCTGACATGTGGGGTCTTAGTTGCCCGACCAGGGTTTGAACCCTTGTCCCCTGCAGTGAAAGGCAAAGTCTTAACCCCTGGACTGCCTCCCTCTTATGAGAACACAGGTGATTGCATTTAGGCCCCACCCAGGTCATCCAGGCTGATGTTCCCCTCTCAAGACCTTGAACTAAGGTACATCTGCAAAGACCCTTTTTCCATGTATGGGAACAGGCATCCGAGGCTCAGGACCTGGATATTTTTTGGAGCCCTTCCCTCAGCATCATGCTCTTGGTCCTGAGAATGAACCTTGTGAGCCTCCAGCCCTGGCAGGTGCCTCCTCCGACAGCTAATCCTCTGGAGTCCTGCAAGGTTGGGCTCCTTATTTCTGCTGTACAGCAAAGTGACTCTGTTTCACATGTGTATGTATATATGTGTACATGAATATGTATGCAAGAATATTTCATATTCTTTCCTATTATGATTTATCACAGGATATTGAATATAGTTCCCTGTGCCCTACAGTAGGAACTTGTTTTTTATCCATCCTTTATATACTAGCTTGCCTCTGCTAGTCCCAAACTCCCAGTGCTCCCCTCCCCACCCCGGGGCAACCCCGAGTCCCTTCTCTCTGTCTGTGAGTCTGTTCCTGTTTCACAGGCCTGCTCACCTGTGTCCTGCTTTAGGTCATGTGGCGTTCATCTTTCTCTTTCTGACTTAGCTCTGCTTGCTGTGATCATCTCTAGGTCCATCCAGCCACAAGTGGCATGACATCGTTCTTATGGCCGAGTAGTATTCCAGTGTATATATGGACCACATCTTGTCTATCCATTCGTCTGCCACGGGCGTTTAGGTCGCTTCCATGTTTTGGCTATCGTGAATAAAGTTGCTGTGAACGCTGGGGTGCATGTTATCTTTTCCGGTTAGGGTTTTGTCAGGATATATGCCTAGGGGTGGGATTGCTGGATCAAATGGCAACTCTAGTTTTTTGAGGAACCTGCATACTGTTCTCCACAGTGGGCTGCACCAATTTGCATTCATGGTGGGAGTTCTGCGATTGCACATTTTCAGTCCTGAGGGCAGTTCACGTTCTTTCTCTCATCCTCACGTCCAGTCCTTCAGCCAGTCCTGTCATCTGTGTTTAAAGCCACACTGCCTCCTCTCTCCGACTCCACCGTCACTGAACCGGCCCATGTCCCCCCCTCTTCCACCTGGGAGGCGACCGGAGCCTCCACCCTTGTCCTCGGCAATTTATCCTCCTCTGGGCACCTGGAGTGAGCTTCCAGGCGGCTCAGAGCCCTAGAGCGCGCATAGGGGTGGGCCCCCCTTCCTTCCTGCAGAGGCTCTGCCTGATATGGGCTGGCCACCTGCGCCTCTAGACGACCCGTCCTCCCCCTTCACACCTGCCTGCCTGCCTGTCTTCCCTTTGAAAGGCTCTGTCCCAGGCTGTTTGCAGGGCAGGCTCCTCCCCTTCCCGTGGGTCTCAGCTCAGATGTCTCCTCCTCGGAGAGTCCTCCCCATCCTCCCAGGGTTGAGTTGCTCCCCGCAACCCCGACTCTTAACATAACCCTGGTCGGCTCTGAACCAACCTCATCCTTGCCTTTCGTTTATTGAGACCTCCTTGGTTTGCTCTGAGGCTGCACCCCTGATGCCCGGTTCACAGTCAGTGCTTGACTGATGTGTATTTGTTGAGTGAATGTCCGGGTGACGCCCCGGCTTCCTGGATGTCTTTGGGCAGCTCTCTTCCCCACCTTGGGGTCTCCTTGCCAGTGTAACCGGGGAGCTCGGGCCGCACAGTCTCCAAGAGCCAAGGTTCTGGGCCTCCAGGCCCGAGGAATTCAGGGCTGGTCAGGGCTCTGGGGGGACGCGCTGGCCCGAGGGAAGATGTGGGAGGAAGGATGACCTCGAGCCTCAGGAAAGGGAGGGTCCCTGGGTGGGGAAGAAACTATTTGGGAGGAGTTGCCGGTTTAACCAGAACTCATGGGCCCCCTCCCCGCCCCGCAGAAGACATTGGCTGTTGTCTTAGCTGACGAGTTGGGGCTGGGAGGGTGTGCGGGGCAAGCGTCCACCCCAGTGGGGACTTCTGCCAAGCAGGCTTTTGTTTATTTTAGATTTGAACAAAAAAGAAGGCTATCCTCTTGAAAACACAGCTTCAGAAACCTTGCTGGAGTTGGGGGATCTGGGCAGACAGCAAATAGCTTTTCTCCCTCTTTGTTAAATTAAAAAAAAATTTTTTTTAATGGAATATCACACATGCCAAACATCAGGAAGAAGAAATTTCATCCAAAAGCCCACCGCTGTTAGACAATCACCATGAACTTTTGGCAGGGGAATTTTTGTATTTTTAAGGGTGCTTTTGTTTTTCCTGTAGATTATGTTGATTATGGGACTTCCCCAGTGGCCCAGTGGTCAAATAATCTGCCTGCAATGCAGGAGCTGCAGGAAACACGGGTTCTATCCCTGGGTCTGGAAGATCTCCTGGAAAAGGAAATGCCAACTCACTCCAGTATTCTTGCCTGGAGAATCCCATGGACAGAGGAGCCTGGAGGGTTATAGTCCATGGGGTCACAGAGTCAGACTCAACTGAAGTGAGTGACTTAACAGGCACACATGTTGATTATAGCACTGTATACAGCTTCAAAGCTTTTTTTTTTTTCCTCTTTAAATCATGCCATTAAGTAGTTTCTCTCATCTCCCATGTTGATAAACTTCATCTGGGACAAGTATGTAAAACTGCCAAATACCGTGGTCTGGTTAACCAATCCCCAGTTTAGATTGTTCAGACATTTAAATTGTTTTTCATTTCTTGGACCACGTCTGGCCTAGAGTACCTGGCGTTCTCTCTGGCCCCGGGGTGCCTGCACTTTGGGCTCCCTGAAAGGGTCTCCTGCCTCAGGGCCTTTGCACAGGCTATGCTGCTTCCTCTCCCTCGGTTATACTTTGTGGATGTGTCGCCTTGACTTTCATCGCAGTTTGTGTGGAGACCTATCTTGGGTTTCTCTCCGAGATCTGCCTGGCTCCCCTGACTGTGAGCCTCCTGCGGGCAGGGGTGTTGCTGTCTCTGGAGGAGCCGGGAGATTGTTAGTCCCATGCCCCCTAGATGTCCATTCTTTCTCTTTTTTAAGTTTGGCTGCACTGGGCCTTTGTTGGCACACACAGGCATTCTCTAATTGTGCGGAGCGGAGGCTACTGTCTAGTTGCAGTGCTCAAGCTTGTCACTGCAGCAGCTCCTCCTGGTGCAGAGCGCAGGCTCCAGAGCACTGACGCGGTAGTTGGGGCGCATGGGCTTTGTTGCCCCAAGGCATGTGGGGTCTTCCCGGACCAGGGGTCAAACCCACAACCCCTGCACGGGCAGGCGGATTCTTAACCCCTGGGCCACCAGGGAAGTCCCTGATGTTCATTCTTGAGTTATAAAAATGGGGCCGCGACTTCCTTTGTGTCTTAAGTAGTTGAGCGGGGGTGGTGGTGGATAAGTTTTACGGTGAGGGTGTATGTGTTAGTCGCTCAGCCGTGTCCAACTCTTTGCGACCCCATGGACTGTAGCCCGCCAGGTTCCTCTGTCCATGGGATTCTCCAGGTAAAAATACTGGAGCGGGTGGCCATTCCCTTTTCCAGGGGTTCGTCCCGACTCAGGGATTGAACCCTGGTTGCCTGCATTGTGGACAGATTCTTTACCATCTGAGCCACCGGGGAAGCCTGTGGTGAGGGAACGGGATCCGTTTTTATTTTAGCCCCCCAAAGCCTGAAGCAAAGATGAAAGTGAGCCCCACAGATGTATGACACTCCATTGAGTTCCTCCATTGACATCCTCTATGGCTGTGGACCCACGTGACCACGGTGGTTACCATGGAGATCCACAGACGTCCTTGTCACCACGCTGAAAGTAAGAGCTGCTCTGTCTTGAACACATAATTTGTTTCATTCATTTACTTCTTTCAGCCAGCCCCTGGGAGAGGAGGAAACTGAGGCTTGGGGAGGTGTTGTAATTTTCCCAGGATCCACACAGACTAGAAGAGGCTAAAGTAGGCTATAACCCGAGGCAGGATGGTTCCAGGGTCAGAGCTCTTGACGACAGCCCTGCCCCACTGCGTGTGTGCGTGTGCGCCAGGTGTGAGCAAACAACAGCAGCTGCCCTGGGTGCCAGGCCCCAATGGTGCCCCTGCGTGTCAACAGGCTGGCCGAGCAGGCACTGGCTCATGCCTTGGTCTTGCCCGTCCTTGAAGGGTGGAGTCACGGTGGCCCCGTGGTGACCTGGCCTTGCAGGTGGGCAGCCTCAAGAATGCTGGCCTTGGACTCCTGCCAGAGCCCAGATGGCTGGTCTTCCTGCCTCACTGTGGGAAGGACCCAGGGTCTGATGGGTGTGCCTGGCCCTTTTTCCAAGTTGGGGAAACTGAGGCCCAGGACACACAGCCAAAGTCACAAGCCCCGACCATAGGCCTCCCCTTGACGACTCAACCCCTCTGTCCTGCTGGGGGCCTGGCCCAGGCAGCGCCTGTCACTCGGGCCAGCTTTGGGGACCCTCCCTTCCTTATTTTTAAGGTTGTCTCCTCTCTTGATTCCTGCCAACCGAGCAGAGGGGTTCAGCCTTTGGGGTCTGAAGTTTGACCTTGCATTAGGCTTTTAATTTCCTTAAGCTTCTGTTTCCTCCTTTGTTAAGTGGGAGAAACGATGACACCTGTAGTCACCCGCTATTTGTGAGGAAGCAAGGGGATCATCTGTATCCAGAGTTTATTTTAGAGCTGGGGACCCGCACAGCAAGCATGGAGAGAATGCCTGCTCTGTGGTCAGGGTTGTTTCCACTACCGCGGGGAGGTCAGGACCTGGGTTTGCCTCGCAGTCCCCTCCTTCCTTGGCGGGGGCACACCGCACTGACCCCCTTCCCCTCCTCTCCAGGGCGGGCAGGACGTGATTCACGGCTGCGCCGGTGGACACCGCCCTTGGCATAACTGACCACGCCCGGCATAACTGACCACGCCCGGAACCATCCTCCTGAGAAGTTGTCTCTGGGGCTTAGGGATCTTGCGGCGGGGACAGGGGTAGGGCCCAGGGCTTGGACCCTGCAGGAGCTGACTGGCCCCTAAAGAGCTGGATTCTTGAAGGATGCCCGTGCCTGGGTCTCTGCCAGGAGACGAGAGTCTTAAATTGCAGTGTTCATGTCGTGGCTGTAGGCTCTTGGCTTTCAGGAGAGGACAGGGTCTCCGACGGAGGGGGCACATCAATGGTGTGCTTGTAAAATCTTGTCTTTGTAATTACCAACCTGTGTGAACACTGTATGGCTCCCCTGTTCCCCACCCCGGCCCCACCCAAGCTGGCCCTGTCTTGTTCACAGCTGCATCTTGGCTCCTGGTGCAGTGCCTGGCACATAGACTAGTATAAATGGCTTCAATAAATTACTGCCAAGCACTTTTACATCCTTAGCAAACCTTTCAGCTACTTTTGGAACTGGAAAGGGTTATAAACCCATTCAACAGGTGAGGAAGCTGAGGCTAAGGAAGATAAGAAGGGTGCCCCAGCGCACAGAGGCACGATGTGAGTCGGAGTCTGAGTGCCTTGAGGCTGCAACCCGAACCTCTCTTCTGACTCGGAAGCCTGCCTGCCAGGTGCTGATCTCCGAGCGGCCGTCTCTGCTTCTCCCTCCCCCTGCCTTGAAGCCAGCAGTTCTCACCTGGGCGCACAGGATGGAGGATGTTGACATGTGAGACGTCCTCTCCCGGGACTGCGGGACCCAGCGAGGCTCCTGGCAGGCAGGCGGTAACTCCACCCTCTCCCACTCAGGAAAGCAGATCAGAATGCAGGGGCTGGGGGCGGGGCTGGGGGCAGGAGATGGTTCTGGGAGAGCCCCACTTGCACTCCCGTAGGTATCCTCAGATGTGACCCCTGTCCAGATTCAGCTCTTGCCACTTTTTGCCACTCCACCCCAGACAGGTTAGCAGAGATCTCTGTTCTGTCAATGACCTTAGGAGGTCTTTTCTAACCCTAGACCTCATACTCCTTCCTTGGCTGGCTCCCTCTGATCCCTTTAGTCATGCAGGTGAAATGTCACCTCTTCCAGGAAGCCTTCCTTGATCACCCAAATTCATGGGATTCAACCGTGTTTCACACAGCAGACCTCATTCCCTTTACCTCCCTTGTCACATGCTGCCATCTTTGTCTTGGCGTGTTGGCTTAATCCATTCCCCATCTTTCCCACTCCCCAGCTCTAAGCTGTATATAAACAGGGACCTTGAGTTTCGAGTTCATCAATATCTCCCCATCCCCAAACACAGGGTCTGGCACAAAGTAGGGCAATAAGTCTTTTGAATAAATTGGTAAAGGAGCAACTTGAAATTCAGCCAGCACATACGTTGGCACCTCCCACCATCTCTGTCGTCAGAGGGTAGCAAAGAGGTATGTCACAACGGGATATGTCTCACCATCATGTCACGATGCCCTTAGGGAGAATCGGTGTTCTGAACAAGTCCATCTCTTGTGAGTCAGGGATTCTAGGGAGAAGAGAGGTGTCTTAGGCTGGGCTCCCTTGGGGGCACAGCCTGAGGCGAGGGTGCCAGGACAAGTGATGTACATGGGTGGTGGGACACTCTTGGGGTTTGCTGACCATCAGTATACTTCTGGGGATAGTTGGGGTTGTAAAATGTGCTGGGAACCTTGAGGAGACTCTGTAACACGCCTTTAAACTGTCCCAGCAGCAGTAGAAATCTGCCCACCTGTGCCAGGAGGATTTGGGTGGGGGCTCCGACAGCGTCTACTACAGTGGGCAGGCTCTTCCCCCGGTGGCTGGCATGCTTGGTGTGGCGAGCTCTGTCAGGGATCTACCGGCTCCAGCAAGCAGACAGACAAGGATGGGGGCTCCGGTGAACCAGAGTGTGAGCCCAGAGGCTGTGACTAGGAAGAAGCTGGCTACGCGTCTTTGTTTCTGCCGGAAACCTGGGGCCGTTTGCAAAATAGTTGCCACTTTGGGCATAAAAGAATCTCCAAGCCCAGAGAGGTCATTTCCTTGGGTTCCCCTTCTGAGGAGGAATTTTATGATAAGCAGATTTCCTGCATGCCGAGCGCCTGCTGTATACACTTCCTAAGCCTCTTTGGTTCCTTGTGTGGTTTGAGATGCTGGACAAAGCCTGTCCCTCCCCCAGCTCCCCACATCTATCCTGCCCTTGGTCTAACTCCACAGGCTCCTCCCCATCCCTCATCCTCTCTCTCAGTTCAGTTGCTCAGTCGTGTCCGACTCTTTGCCACCGCGTGGACTGCAGCACGCCAGGCTTCCCTGTCCATCACCAACTCCCAGAGCTTACTCAAACTCATGTCCATTAAGTTGGTGATTAATAATAATACTGTTGGTAAGGACTGTAACTGATGCATATGGCAGCCACAGGCGGTGCCCTAACCATTTTGCACGCGTGATCTCTTTATCTCTTTTAATCCTCACAAAAGCACGTGAAATACCTACGCATGATTCCGTTTTATACTTGAGGAAGCCAAGGCTCAGAGAGGTGGACTGACTCGCCCGAGGTCACACAGCTGGTGAGGTCAAGATGGGATCGGACACCAGCTGGTTGACTCTGGAGGTCCTCTTTCTGCATGGTCTTACCGAGGGACACAGGCTGGGCACAGAGGACCGGGACTTCTGGTCGCCGGTCCTGCGTATTGTCTCCCAAGCACGTCATCCTCCGAGCTCTTAATAACTGCTGATTACATTGGGCAAAATTAGGGTCTGGAAGAACTGAGAGCAGGTAGTTTTTAATCTGAATTTAGGAGATCGTAGTGTTTTCTGTCACCAGATGGGGGGTAGCTTGCCTTCAGGGGAGGTGTCTGAAACGACCCTGTTTGCCAAGGTGATTCTTCTCAGAGCTGGTGGCTGGGTGGGATGGCTCAGGAGAGGGCCCTCGCCGCCCTCAGTGGGACTTTGCAGAGCTTTGTTGCTGGTGACCGAAAGCAAGAAGGTTTGGATGGGTCCTTCTCCGTATCTTTTAGAGATGAAAGGATTTGGGAGCATAGGGTAGACCCTCTGCCAACACACACACACACACACACGCACACGCACACGCACACGCACACGCACACGCACGCTCTGTGGACGCTGCCTCTCCTTAGAGCTGTACTCTGGCCCAGCCCGAGCCTGTCATTGTCATTCACTTTATTTTTATTTTTATTTTTGTATTTATTTATTTTTTTACACAAACTCCCAAATGTCATTCACTTTAGACTCACCTGTGAGAGGCAGTAGGTCTGCCTGGAGTCCAGGTGGGTAGAGAGCCTGGAGTCTGTCTGGAAACAGGCCTACTGTGGAAGCGAGTGACTGGATAGGGGAGACAGTGCCCTCAGGAAGCACCATCAGGCGAGTGTGGAGGTGAGACAGGGAAGTTAAGGAGCTAACATAGGCTGTGTCACCCCGACCGCACCTCGGAGGTTACCCCAGAGAAGGAGGGAGCTGGGGTATTGATACACCAGTTGCCATCCGTCTGAGGTGGGAGGCTGCCCTTGGGGCACTAGCCTGTGCTCCAATGGCCAGAAAGCAAGCCAGAGAATCACGGGTATCTTCAGTAGGCAGCCGTCTGCATCTTAGAGCTGAGGGTGTAGGGCAGGGCACTCTAGGAATCAGCTGCACCCTTCTGGAGAAAGGTTTGGGCTGACATGCGTCTTATATTCAGAAATTTATTCTGTTTCACTTCATGCTTTCATGCATCTAGCATTAAAAAAAATAATAATTGCAATTCCATTTTTTTTTGTCCTTGTCCTCATCCTTTTTATTTATTTGTTTGGCCACACCAGGGCATGCGGGACCTTAGTTCCCCGACCAGGGACTGAACCCATGCAATGGAAGCAGAGAGTCTCAACCTCTGGGCCACCAGGGAGTTCCCACACATCTCGCATTTTCCAAACGTCTTTTTCCCTTGTCACGAGCACGTTCATTTGATCCGAAGTCAGCGCAGCAAAGGAGCCCAGGTGGTGGGCTTCGTGGTCTTTGGTGTCTCTGAGCCTCAGTTTCTAGAAAATGGGAGTAAAATACTAAAATACTACAAAATGAGTCTCTGCTTGTGAAGTGTTTCTCCTGGAAAACCGGCTACACGTTCAATAAATGGTAGCTGTTCTTGTTGTTATTAGTAGGATATAAAATTTAGATATTATAGCTAAGCAAAAAAAAGATTAAAATCCCCTGTGGTCTACTTTCCCTCCACTTAATGTCAGCCCCTCTGAACATCTCTTCGTTTGTTTGTTTATTTCTTGGCTGCACTGGGGCTTCGTTGCTGCCTGCGGGCTTTCTCGAGTTGTGGGGCTACTTTTGGTTGCAGAGTGCAGGCTTCTCCTTGCGGTGGCTTCTGTCGTGGAGCACAGGCTTCCGTAGGCACGCGGGCTTCAGGAGTCGCGGCCAGAGGGCTCTAGAGCGCAGGGCGGTAGTTGTGGTGCGTGGGCTTAGTTGCTCCGTGGCATGTGGGATCTTCCCAGACCACGTGGTATTTCTTATACATTCTTCTAACACTGTCTCTCGGTATCCACATGTTCATACTTGTATACCCATCCATGGGCATCTATATAAAACGAGAAAGGGAATCTTCATGGTCCAGATCATACCTAAATGTTTTAAAATTTAACTGTTACATATTCATTTGGCCAGGTTAATATACATTCACAAGGCTCAAAATGCAGTTTCCAAAGTGACCACAGTGAGAAACCTCCCTCTCCAGCCCTCAGTTCACCCCTTTCCCTGCCCACCACCCCAGGGAATGGATTTAAAGCTTATCTTTAATTGTATGTTTGCCCCCTGACCTCTGAAACTCTTTGCAACTGCCTCTACCTGAAAGTGTACAAGATTTGAATGTGCTCACAATAACTCTATCACGCAGAGAGCCACCTATATCCTTGTAGGTGGCAAAGGTTACCTTGGAAAGTGAACCGTGTTGGCCTCCTGTGTCAATGGTATCATTCTGGCCCTGGAGACAGAGGCTTTCTTAGTACTGCCTGATAAAGATGATGGATTTGGGAGTCCCAAGGCCACTGGCTGACCCCTTGAACACGTGGCACTCTTCACTTGAAACCACAAGTGCTCTGTGACCGTAATGAGTGGCTGGATCCTCTGTTAACCAGAACCTTTCATTAACCGAGGCCTCTCCTCTGCCTTCCTTGCCTCTCACCCTGCGTTTAAGGAAGAGAGAGAAAGAGGTCAAAATAAACTGTTCTCAGCAATGCTAAAGGTCATGACTCCTTACAGTGGGTGAATAATTCGTGGTTCAGTTAAACAAGGTTGGGCCTGGGGTCAGTGCAGTCAGCCTGGTGGCCCATTCCTTCAGCATGCTGAGGGGGCGGAAGATGAAGTTAGAAGATCCAGGGACTGAATGCCAGCTGTCCCTTCCTGCCCCTGTGACTCCCTCTCTCTGAGCCTCAGTTTATACATCTATATATCCGGTAGGTACAACCCAGTCCAATAGAACTTCCTGTTCTGTTCAGTAAGGTATCCAGCCTCCTGTGCTGGTTGAGTCCTTAAAATGGGACTGGTGTGACAGGCACTGAATTAAAAATTGCATTTAATTTTAATTAGTTGACATTTAAAGTTTAGTACTTACATGGGAAAGTGCAGTGCCAGGACCTACCTTATAGGATTTGATACTCAGCCAATCACTTTGCTTTTTCTTCTGTTTTCTTTGTTTTTAATATTTATTTGGCCTCATCAGGTCTTAGTTGAGGCATGTGGGATCTTTAGTTGCAGCATGTGGGATCTAGTTCCCTGACCAGGGATTGAACCCTGGTCCCCTGCAGTGGGAGCACAGAGTCTTAGCCACTGGACCACCAGGGAAGCCCCTTATTTTGCTTTTTGAAACCTCAGTATACCTATCTGTAGAATGGGGATAAAAATAGCATCAGCTCCAGAAGGTCACTGGAGAGATTAACAGCACCCGGAACTGCCAGGGGTGGGAGGGGTTCTGGGTAGGGGCAGGGAATGGCATCATTTAAGCCACCAGCTGTTGGCTGCTGTGAGGATGAACTGGGTGGGATTGGGAGTGAGGCTGTCAGAGTTTGAATCCCAACTGCATCTTAGGCAAACTGCTAAAAAACTTTCCTTGAGGCCTCCATTGTCCTCATCTATCACGTGGGCCTAATCATGCAGCCCAGCTCAGAAGATGGACTAAGTGGGGAAATTCATTTAGTGTGTCGTCTGGCACAAAGTCAGTGCTCCATTCGTGTTAGTGATCTGACGGTGATAATTATTAACACAGAGCTTTCCCAGGGACCAGCTTCATAGGTCTGAGGACAAAGCAACTGAATAAACTTAGGATGGTTCATGGGGTTCTCTCATTGGCGGCTGGGCCAGGTGTATTTCTTCAGCTCCACGGAGGCCTCGGTTCCTGTGCCAGGAGCAGGGTCTGACTGTCGTGCCCCAAGGCTGGCAGAGCCAAGCCCTGACAGGTCCACAGGGGTGCTGGAAAGTTGGTCCCCGAGGAGTCGGCTGCCTGAAGGGCACGGGAGGCGCGGTTATCGTCCTGGGACAGTCAGGGGAGGACGTGTCAGCTGGCACCGCACGTTCCTGGCCGTGGGCTGTGCCCCGACGGCTATGGCTGGGGAGGGGTGGGACGGGGTGGGTGCACCAGCCGGGGATGGACCTGGGGCTGTTCACATCCCTGGGTTCAGTCTTGACCATTCTTGCAGGATTTTCTTGTGCCTGGCTTCTCTTTGGGATCTACGTTCCTTGGCGCTGCCCTCTGATTTTAATCAAGGCTTGTGTAAATGACAGGCTCCTATTGGATCTTAGGCCAGCGTTGCAAACAGTATCCACTTAGTCACCCTGCCTTCCCCTCTCCCCAGCTGGGCAACTGGGGTAGTTTGAGAGTCAGGGTGGAGTTCCCTGAATCACTGTCTCTCTCAAATTCCTTCATCAGAGAGCTATTCCTTTAAGTCTAGGTTAAAAAAAAAAAATCCACCAACCCACCAGTCCCTCCAACAGGCTTCATGTTCTGTTTGTTTATTTGCTCATTATTTACCATGCATTTGCAGAAACCTGCTATGTATGTGCCAAGTATACCGATGGCATTTTACACACACCATCTCCTTTAATCCTCAGAATCCTTTGAGATAAGTATCACTTGTCAAAAGCACGACTGCATTCACTGTGTTTACTTAGAAGACATTTGTCCACTCAGCCAATTTGTGCCAGATTCTCTGTGTCCGTTAGGAATGCTTTTGCCTTTGTGTAACAGAAACTTTAATGGACAGTGGCTTAAAGAGTACATCATTATTTTTCACATAACAGTAACAACAACAAAAATCCAGAGGAGAATAGTTCAGTTAATGCAGTAGCTCAGCTATGTCATCAAGGTCTTTTTCATGTCCCTTAAAGTATCACTTGTGAGCCCATGGTCCCAAAATGGTTGCCTTGGCTCCAGGCATCACATCTTTGTTCCAGGCAGGAAGATGGGGAGGAAGCACCAGAAGCTGCATCTGCCTGTTTTTGAATCCAATGCCACGTTCTTTCCACTTTCCCAGTGAATTCTAGCCCCAGGGGCCTTTTGCCATTTCCATATAACCCCCGTACCATCATTTTCTTTTTAAACTTTTCACTTTTCTGAAAGTTAACATTTTAAAAGAACCATTATGAAAATCTCTATTATAAATAGCAAACCAGTGTCTTGTCTTAAATTGATAAAATAAATAGTTTAAAATAAAATAATTGTTTTAAATGGAAAACAACAGTAAAATTAAATATAGTGAAAATAAAATTATATTTTAAAATCCACTGAGCAGCTGATGGTCTAAGCTTGGGGCTGTTTTGTCTTTCTTAAACTGGGACGTATACTATCTTTCAGTATACTAACAGGATAGCAGGTAGTGTAGGTGTTAAAGTCATGGTGGCACCAAGCAGAGACAGCCTCAGGACTTCATGGGAAGGCACCCTTGAGAATCAGAAAGGAAACAGCTTTCACAGGATGTCATTCACAAAAGCTTCGTGGTACACCTGGATATCAAGGCATCGTGTGTGTGTGTGTGTGTAAGTACGTGCACGCATGCTCGCACGCTCAGGCATGTCCAACTCTTTGCCCCCCCACGGACTATAGCCCACCAGGCCCCTGTGCATTGGCAGGCAGATTCTTTACCACTGAGCCACCTGGATAGCCCTTCAGAACACCCTAAGTGTTGTGTCCCTCACGGACTGCCTCCCACCTCTGGGGAGCCTCATGCTCTCCTGTTCTGCCTTGCGTCTGCCAGGCATCACATAGGTTCTGGGAAGGGGAACCCAGAGCCAGAGGGATCTATGTCCTGTGCCAGCTGGGGAGGGATCCTTAAATTTTGCCAGGGGAGACCCTCAGGCTTTGTCTTTGATGCAAGGCTTGATGATCAGGCAGATTGCCAAAGAAGGTCGGAAGACACTTTGGCTTAGGAAATCACCATCAGCTTCCTGGAAGAGGTGTCCCTCCATCTGCCCTGAAATCACGGGTGGGATTTGGGCAAATGGAAATTTTGCTGTGGGGTAAAGGGTTTTCCATGGAGAATAAATAAGTGAAAAAGATCCTCAGGTCATGAGACCTCTTTGGGAATCTGTAAGTGTAGGTAGAGCCTATAATATATATCAAGTTGGTTACTTTTGGCCTATGTGTGCGTGGGCGGGTGCAGATGGTCTAGAACACCTTCCCCAAGGCAATGGACAGTGGGAGCCATTTATTTTGGAGCTGAGGGGCGGTGGGGGCTGGTGCGCGAGATGATCAGACCTTCCCAGGATTTGAGTCTAAACTTAAGGCAGCTCTTGGGCCAAAATAGGCGAATTCCTCCAGGAATCTATCTGTGCTCGGAGATAATTACTTATTTATTTTTCTGAACGGCGATATGCACCTCTGCTGCTGCTGCTGCTGCTAAGTCACTTCAGTCGTGTCCGACTCTGTGTGACCCCATAGACGGCAGCCCACCAGGCTCCCCCATCCCTGGGACTCTCCAGGCAAGAATACTGGAGTGGGTTGCCATTTCCTTCTCCAATGCATGAAAGAGAAAAGTGAAAGTGAAGTCGCTCAGTCTGTCCGACTGTTAGCGACCCCATGGACTGCAGCCCACCAGGCTACTCCGTCCATTGGCTTTTCCAGGCAAGAGTACTGGGGTGGGGTGCCATTGCCTTCCCCGGATGCACCTCTTAGGCTCCCTAAAGAGAGCGCGCTATCTGCTCACATTCTTCCGCTGTGCGAGCGTAGAGTTGAGCTCCGAGGTTCAAGTGCCTCCTCGGTGAAGGTCATTTCCGGGGCGGGGCTTCCTTCCCGCCCGCTCTCCTAAGTGCGTTAAGGCCTCGCAGAGCTTTCAGGCTGGGCCTAGACTCATCTCTCCCTGTGACCCAGTGGTTCTAATTGCGCTCGCAAATTTTACAGTCAAGTGTGTGATGGTCCGCCCGTAAATGAGAACCAGTAACGATCCCACTGATGGCACAGCCCGCCCTCTCAGGGCCCTGGTTTATTGCTCATTAGACATCTTTATTGGGGCTGCCCCAGGGCAGAGGTTAAGAACCTTGGCCTCCTAAGCTTTGAAGTGAGTCATCATGGAATGTTTTTTCCTTTGGTGTAAAGGTCCATTCTGCATATATCCAAAGCTCCGGGGAAAAAAACAACAATGGTGTACACCCTTGGAACCAGCGAGCCCACTTCTAGGCAGCATTTATCTTGGGAAAGTCATTGCATGTGAGTGTTCATTGTACTGTTGGTTTTCACAGCGATTGGAAACAGCCTAGGGATACAATAGCGGGAGATGGTTTCGATATAATGATGAGATAGCCAGGTAATGGAATACTACAAAGATGAAGAACGGGGGAGAGGTTACGCAGCTATTTGATGTGAAAGGTGTTTATGACGTAATTTTGAAATTAAATGAAACAAGGCAAGCTCCTAAACAAATTTCACGGCATGCCCTGATTCCATATCAGTTTTGAGAGTAAGTCCCCACTTTTACTGAAAATGGCCAGATTGATGGACATCCGATTGCTAAAAATGGCTGTTGGCTCTGGGTGGTGGGATTTAAGATTATTAAAAACATTTTGCTCATCCATATTTTTGCTTTTTTCTGTAATTGTCGTGTAGAGAGCCTGAAAAGATTTAATGCAGGCATGAGCGTCTGCCAGAAGCTTGAGAGCTTTAGGTAATTTAAAGAGGGGAACGTCATATCCTTGGGGGAGTGCAATCGGCTCAGGGGACCGAGTTCTCCACAGTCTAGAGCAGCGGTCACAAACTCTTTCTGTAAAGGGCCAGAGAGTAAATATTTAAGGCCTTGTGGGCCATATGGCCTCTGGCAACCACTCAGGTCTCTCCTAATACTTTGGAGGAAGCCATTGATTACATATAAATGAGTGGATGTGTCTGTATTCTAATAAAACTTTATTTACAAGAACAAGCAGTGGTCCCGGATGTGGCCTGCAGACTGTAGTTTGCCCATCCTGGATCCAGAGAAAAACAAACAAAGCAAACAAAGCTGGTTGATTAATGGTTTGGGGTGAGTGCATAGCTAGTCCCGAAATAGCACAAATAGTAGGAAGGAACAGGCCAATAAAAGTTGAAAAGACGGATGTTTACATAGAGGCATAAAGGTCACTTGTAACATTCTTTCTCCAAATCAGCAGTTGCACCTGGAGGAGGGCTGCTGGGGTGAAGCAGTTTAGACTATGCTCTGGAGTGTATAAGACGCCGGTTAGCTCACACCAAAGGCTCCAAAGAGTCTTCCTGGAAGGACATGAGTTTACACACATCAGCATTTCCCAAGCGCTTTCTATAAACCATAGGATCCTCTGTGTGGGTGGGAATGCATGCAGCCCACATCTGGTGGTCTGGGACCAGTTGGGGGATAACCTCCTCAACCTGTTCCTGTGGATTCGAGTCTCAGATGCCCCAACTCTTAACTGATTACAGCTTGAAATTGACACAGAAGTCAAGGCCTTACTGATGAAGGCAGTTCTTAACAAAAATCACACACATTCCAGTAAGACATTTAGCTCTCTACTTCTGTCAACACGGAATAAGAGTTATTATCGAGTCCCCCAACAGTCCTTTACTCCACCAGTTCAAAAGGAATCGTGGGGGACCAGGGGGTGGAACAGGCAGCTCAGAATCCAGAGAGCTGGGCTCCACGGTGGGGGTGGGGGTGGGGTAGGGAGATGTGTATAAGAGACAGCCCATAGACGGCAGCCCACCAGGCTCCCCCATCCCTGGGATTCTCCAGGCA
>SJYX01022251.1:148304-169747 GCA_006410675.1 Oreotragus oreotragus | reverse complement strand
AGAGAATGGGGGCGGGAGGGGGGGCCGATGAGGAAGGGGGTGGTGCTTAGCTTTTGGGTATGGGATTTCCTTCAGAGTGGTGAAAGCGTTTTGGAATTAGACAGTGGCAGTGCTTGCACAATGCCGCGAATTTACTAAATGTCACTGCTTGCACACTTTGAAATGATGAGTTTTATGTTATTATGTGGTTTCTACCACAGTATTCTTTAAAAAGTAGGATGACAGAGTAATTCACTGTCCCGACATGGGCACTTTTGAGAATGATAATAGCTGCCCTTTTGGGTGTTAAGTGTCCTTTACATTGTAACTTCATAAAAAGCACAGTGCTCTGGTTAAGCCCACGTGGGCTTTGGAAGAAACCCTCTGGACAGGGAGCCTGGATCAGGGTAACTCCCACCGCCCACAGCAGATCCCTTTGGTACACCAGCTTCAGGTTCCTCACCAGCAACATGGGCTGCTGTTAGGGGCTTCTTTTCTTTTTTTTTTGGCTGCTCTGCAGGTGGGATCCTGGTTCCATCGCAGCCAGGGATGGAACCTGCACCCCTTGCAGTGGAACCTGCACCCCTTCCAGCCTTAGCTGCTGGACCACCAGGGAAGTCCCAGGACCTGCTTCTTTGTGTTGGTAAGGAGATGCATGAGGTCATCTTCCTAAAGCACTTAGCACAGTTCCTAGCACACAGTATGGTGCTTAATAAATAATATTTGTCTTTATCCTTGGCTTTTGAAAGCTCTGGGAGTGGGCAGGAAGGGAGCCTTGGTGCCTCTCCATCTTGAATCAATGGAGAGAACACAGCTCTGATGGGAACTTCCGGTATTGAAGCCTAAAAAGAAATCTGCACAAACAACATGAGTGGAAATAAGAAGGAATCTCAAAATGAAAGGCAGTTTATAAACATAGCAATTCCTCTCCAGGTCCCTGGCACATTTTTATTTTTCATCTGTCCCCTTTCTCTTCCAGACCTTGACTATTTGTTCAAACAATCTTTGCCATTGTGACAGCCTTGCATACAAAAAAATACCCCATCCGAGGACTTCCTGGTGGTCCAGTGGCTAAGACTCTACATTCCCGTTGCAGGGGGCCTGGATTCGATCTCTGGTCAGGGAACTAGATCCCACATGCTGCGGCTAAGAGTTCACGTGCCGCAACCAAGACCTGGTGTGGCCAAAATAAAATTTTTTTAAATGTTCCATCTGTCACCTTCTCTTCAATGGCATTCTCATAAGCTCTTCCCACTTTCCTACGCAGACTCCACCACCCCACCCCTCCAACTCTCACTTTCAAGAGATGCAGAATAGCCCCTTACAGGTGGCTGAGAGGCGTTCACCTTTTGGGGAGAATGTGGATTATTTCTGAGTTTTTGCCATGACTGCCATGGCAACCATCTTTTCTGATCACAAACTCAGGCTATGTAGTGTGAAGGGGTTTTTGTGCCACTTGTGGGCAGGTTGGAAACTGGTGATCTGGTCTGTCTGCTGACTTTGTAACTTTTTGAGATTTCAAATGGCTTTTGAGTCCTGAGTGTTTTCAGATAAGGTCTATCACCCTAAATCTGGGATGTTATTATTGCATATTGCATCGGGATGGATAACACTGCAGAGGGCATCTTTGTGTATGTGATTTTGTCTTTCTTTAGATTCCTTCGGGAGAGTGCTTCTGCTATGGGTCAGTGGTAAAGGATCCCCCCACAGTGCAGGAGCCACAGAAGACGCAGGTTCGATCTCTCAATTGGAAAGATCCCCTGGGGGAGGAGATGGCAAATCACTCCAGTATTCTCGCCTGGGAAATCCCCTGACCAGAGAAGCCTGGTGGGGCCTCAGAGAGCTGGATATGACTGAGCAAATAAGCTCGAGCGTGAGAGTCCTTCCACAGCACACATTTTTAGATTCGGGACGACCAAGTTAAGAATAAATGAATGTTTTTGGGGTGAGATATATGTGGGGAGAACACTTGATTCATAGTCAGAAGATTTCAGCCATAACATTCCCCCTCACTAGCTTGAGCTCTGACTCATTTTCCGCATCTGTAGAATGGTGGTAATCCAGGGGAGAAGGCAGAAGGTGCAGAGTCCCCGAGTCCTTGACTCTTGATGGGATCTCCAAAAATAATAGCGGGAAGTGAATATTGCCACACTGCTTCTGTCACTTATATTGTCCCCAGGAGCAGGTGAGCACGTCAGCTTCCCACACCCACACCTGCCCTGGATACTATTATTTCCTTCTCTCAGGCATGCTCTCCCTGGAGGTATTTTTTGCACACTGACCTCATGTCTGGTATGGTGCCAGACTCTGGGGATACAGCTGTGAACTGGACTCAGGACTCTCCTGGCCAGAAGCTCCCAGTCTGGAGGCGGTTACCACATGCAGGATCAGTGCTGGGCTAGGGAGGAGCTAGGAGAGTTGGATAGCAGAGCAGGGAAGCGGTACCTGAACCCACCCTGGGACATCAGGGAAGGCTTCCTGGAGGAGGTGGCTGGTGCTGAGGTTAGCCAGGCAGGAAATGGCAGTGTAGAAGCATGAAGGCAAGGAAAAGCATAGTGGGTTTCTTGACCCACCCAGGGTTCATGTGTTGAGGAATGTGAGTGCGTGTGAGGGACAGACAGACAAAGGAGGAGCCGTCAGTCATGAGACTGAAGCTGGAGAGGATCCAGACCCTGCCGTGGGCCCCAGGGGAGTTTGATCTTCCTTCAGAGGGCAGTGGAGAGACCCACCCAGGTGGGCTTTGAGCAGGGGAGTGGCAGGATAACCTCTGTGTACTAGAGAATCCCTCTGGCTGCTGCCAGAGAACAGATTGGAGGAGGTGCCAGCAGAGAAGGTCACTTACCTGATTGTCTATGTGTCTTGCTTGTTTATGTCATTTGTGGTCTGTCCCCACCTTCATCATTGTCAGCTCCATGGGGACAGGGCTTTCTATATGTTTTGTTCACTGCTGTATCCACAGAGCCTGGCACATGGTGTGTGTGTGTGTGCTAAGTCACTTCAGCCACTTACAACTCTTCGTGACCCTACGGACTGTAAACTGTCGGCTCTTCTGTCCGTGGGATTCTCCAGGCAGGAATAATGGAGTGGGTTGCCATTTCCTTCTCCAGGGGCTCTTTCCCAACCCAGGGATTAAACTCGTCTTTTACATCTCCTGCATTGGCAGGCGAGCTCTTTATACCAGCTGAGTAGGTGCTCAGTAATTGTGTATTGGAATGAAAGAATGAATGAATGAACCAGGGCTACAGCCATGGGGAGGGAGAGGAGGGTATGCACGACTCCATTGACATTAGATGTTGGTCCCTATCCTACTGGGGTCTGTGGGTGGACCAAGTACCTGCGTTTATCATAGTCCTGCTCTCCCGGGGGCAACCCTTGCACAGGGTGCCAAGCGGGATGGCTTTGCAGATTTGGGAGGCCAGGTCACATTCCGGAAGGTGCTGGGAGATGTCAGGACTGGCTCCCGGCCCTCAGCAGATGGTGGCATTCCCAGGAAAACGGCACCCAGAGCTGGCTGAGTGAATGACTGTGAGCTCTCGGATCAGATTTAGGGGTGTAATTATGAGAGATCGACAACAGCTGTTAGAATGAGTCAACGCCTCTGAATCTGAGAGCGAAGCTGCCACACTGTCGGGTTCTGAATGGAAAGGCTTCTCTTGCTCTGTCCCTTCGAGCTTCTGTCAGATCCCCCAGGAGCCTGTGCGCTCCACGGCCGCGCCCCCGGCATCCAGTGCAGAGCCCGACTTCTAGAAGGAAGGTCAGGAGGGTGGAGGGATGAATGCTCTTGCCGGGCGCCTGTCTCTTCAGCTGCTATTGATATCAGTGACTCAGCTCCCAGGAACCTGGTTTTTCCCTGCGTAAAATTGCAGGAAATGGGAATCTCAAACCTTGCAGATCAATTCCGGGAGATCAAGCCTGTGGACTTGGCAGGTTTAGGGACAGCAGAGGTCCACTGCTGCCGCCCACAAATCCGAGGTGTCCTGATCCACCCTGGCCTCCTGACCTCCCGGAGCTGCCCATCTGTCCCTCTCCGAGCCGACCTCCCCGTTGATTTGTAGGTAAAACCAGACACAGCTCATACCTGGTGTCCCTGCTTTTTCCAGGGAGCTCTTGTTTACCTGACTCTGGCCACCGTGCTAATATATTTGAAAAGAGCGAGCCAGGCCACCCCAGGGAAAAGAAAAAAAAAACCAGCATCTGTCTTCTGTGTGAGTGGGCTTCTGAAATGTTTTGGAAGAGACTAACATCTCTTAAATTAAGCATAACATATGTGATGCATTTAAAGCAAGATTTTAAAGCGTGCATTTCAGTCAGTTTCCTTGTATTTTACAACAGGTTAAAGGAAAATCTGAGACTCATGGGTTTCTAGGTTTGGGAAAGACTTCAAAATATTATTTAGCCATCCACTACGGTGGTTTAAAAGCTCTCCCCACCCCCAACTGTGTTCACTGATTGATCGATTCATTCATTGATTCGTTCCCGCAACCATATTTATAGATCAGGCATCTGCCTGGCATTTTAAATGGAAGCTTGAGAGGGAGCCCAAGATAGAAAGGAAATTACGGATAACAGAGACACCCTTCTGGTTAAGAAGGAAGTGGACCAACAAGAATCTTTTGTTTCCTCCTCTGCAGTCTGGCCCCTGAAATGGGTTCAGGGATCCCAAAGTTGCAGGCGACATTAGTGAGCCATGGACCCTGCTTCAGCAACGATGCTCTCAGTGGTCCTTCCCAGGAAAAGCCGTACGGAGTAGCATCTGTTCATTCCACCTTCGGGTAGATGAGCGCGTGTGGCAGTGTGGGGTTAGTGCCATCACAGCAGGTGTCTGATGGTGGCCTGTCCCCGGCAGTGGGACCTGTCTAGGGGGGCGGCGGGCCGGGCTGCCCAGCGAAGCTCTTCACGGCTCTTTGCTTCTGTCACTCAGTAGCACTTGACTCACGGCCACACCAGAGCTTGCCAGAGGAACTGAAGCAAGTCTAGGACCTTATGTCCTAGACTGCTTAGTGTCATGAAACTCAGGACTCCTGCCCTTACTCAGAATCTTAGCAGCACCTGGGCAGCAGGGCCAGGAAGATAGCTCTTCATTTATTTATTCACTCAATAATGATGCGTTCAGTGCTCTTATCTGCCAGGCCACTGTGCTAGCTGCTGGGGTGCCCTCTGGGGACCTCTGTTGATATGAAGCAAGGGATCCTGCACTACGAAATATAACTGTGTATTTATGAGTCCGGCCGTGTGTCTGTGGGTCTCTGGACATGTAAGAGTACTGGGTTGGAGGCGGGCAGCGCTTTCTGAACTGTGACCTTAGGGCTGGGCCGGTGTCTGTGTGTAGCAGCAGGAGCGTCTCAGCAGATGCAGCATGTACAAGGGCCCCGAGGAGGCATGTGGGGACCTCCGAGTGCTGCTGAGCAGGCCAACCAGGGGCACTGGCTCCTGAGCTGGCCAGCTCCCGAGTGCTCGTGAGTTACCTCCTCTAGGCCGGGGGAGTCTCCTGGGACCAGCACTCCCAACTCTAGGCAGTTAATCTTCCTTTTTCTGTGCTCCCATGACCCCCTTCATTTGCCTGCATGCTTAGTCGCTCAGTGTCTCAATCATGTCTGACTCTTTGTGACCCCATGGACCATAGCCCGCCAGGCTCCACTGTCCTTGGGATTCTCCAGGCAAGAATACTGGAGTGGGTTGCCATCTCCTCCTCCAGGGGATCTTCCCCATCCGGGGATCAATCCCATGTATCTTGCAGCTCCTGCATTGTCTGGTGGATTCTCTACCATTGAGCCTCTTGGGAAGCCCCCTTTATTTATTTAAATTTTTCGGTTTATTTATTTTTGGCCACACCTTGCAGCACGGGGGATCTTAGTTCCCTGTGCAGGGTTCAAACCCGTGTTCCCTTCTTTGGGAGTGTAGGATCTTAACCGCTGGACCACCAGGGAAGCATCCCCCACCATGTCCCTCTTCATAAACCATGTTTATTGCCCAGCATAGTTGCTTGTATGTGTGTGTTTCTCACATAAGACTCTTAATTCCCTGAACAAAGGAGATATTTCTTATTCATCCTTCTGCACACAGTAGGTGCTCAATAAAACACGTTTCAGAGGAACAGGGGTGGTTTTTATTGAGCGCCGACTGTGGACTCCGCACCCTTGATGCCCACGTGTATCCACAAGGCGACAATACTGAAAAGCTGACAGGAGCGTTGAGTTTTACAAGCTGGCAGAGATGCCAGCGGGATGCGATTGGAGCTCGAAAGCTTTTGCACTGTCTGTGCCCATATTTTTGCCAGAACCCCAGAACTGAGCCTGTCGCCCTGTGTCTCCCCAGAACTGCCTGAAACTCAGCCTGCCGGGACCAGCCTACCCCTGTTGCCCCCCGCCCCCCACCCCACCCCTTGCTGGCTTCTGCCAGGGGAGTGTGCAGACAGCCTCGTTCATCCGCGATGAGACACGATACTGCTCGCTTTCTCCGGCAGCCACACGTCTGCAGCCAGGACCTTCCAGCTCGGGTAAGTGAGGCTCCTGTGGGTTCTGCCAGGGAATCTTCTCTCTGTCCCCTGAATATCCTGTTCTTGTCCTGTGTCTCACATCTGGTCACGGGAGCTGGCGCTAATGATGAGCAGTCCCGGTTTGGGGCAGGACTCTGCATGCCTGCGCACTCCGCCCCAGGTCACTGCCGACGGATTCCTCCCAAGTCTCTCTCGATTTTCTGGTTTTCTGTTTCCATCCCTCTCTTCTGCCTCTGACCCCGTCTGGACTGTGTTCTCTGCACTGGGAAGAAGGAATCAGTTTAGCACCATCGAGCATGTAGGGAAGAGAAAAGATAAAAATCTGTCCGCCTTTCTTTCCTGCAGGCTGCTGTGTGGGTCAGAGCCGGGGGCAGCAGTGTGGGGCCCCCAGAAGGGAAGCGGGAGGCTTGCGTTGAACTAAAATGCCTTCTACTTTTAGCCCATCTAGACGAGGGGGCAGGCTGGGGGCAGTTTTGTAGGGAAACAGCACTGGCATGAAGGTGGGGTTTTTAGGGTAGGGGACGAATCAAGAACAGCAAATTGTCTGGGATTTTTTACAACCAGAAAGGAATAGGACGTTACTGTTAAAAGGGAAGAGTTGAACGGATCCAGGACTAGAGATCCAGTTTCAGTGGTGTGATGGCTGGCAAGTCAGACTACCTCTCTGGACCCCATCCTTACAAAGGGAGATAAGGACAAGCCCTGCCTCTCAGGGTCGTTGGAGGATGGACGAGAGAGGTCTCTTGTCCTGAGAGAGCAGAGCTCATGGCTGGAGGAGCAAGGGGCTTGTGATCACACGCCCGTCTCATAGGGTTGTAGGGAGGAGGATGTGATTCGTGAGACAGAGGGAGCCCTTGGCTTCCCTGAGGCCTGACTTGTGGTAACTCTCGTCCTTAGCTGATGATACTCTCTTACTGAGACTCTGAAGGCAGTCACCTTAAAATAGGTGTTCAGCTGAAAAGAACCCAAAGGCAAAAGAAAAAAAATAATAATAGTAATAATGACAGCAGGTGGAGTGGAAAATGAGGATGACTTTTTTCTTTCTTTTTTTTTAAGGCTTCTGGAAAGACTGGGAAGGGGAGAGATAAGAGACTCTCTGGGGAACTGGAGTTCTGAGGCCACTTGCCAACTCTGTGACCTTGGGAACATCGGCTTTGGGTGTCTGTGTGAGCTGGTGCTGGTCACCTGCCCTCTCTGTGCTAGGTCCTGAAGAGGGTGAGGATCAGCCTGACGTGGGCAGGCTCTGAAATGGGAAAGTACTGCGGGGGGCAGGGACAGGAATCTCACCAGGGCTTACCCTGGGAGCCTGCGGTGTGCGTTTGGAGTCCGACCCAGGTTCGAATCCCAGCTTTGCCTCTTTTGTTCTCTGAGTGACTTCAGGTCAGTTACTCGGCCTCTCTCAGCTGGTTTCCGTATCTGTACGGCTGAGAGCATCATTTGTTACCCTGAAAGCTGGCCTTGAGATTAAGCGAGTTGGGAGAGTTCAAGTGAACGTTGGCACCATTTGGGCACCCTTTGAGCTGGAACGAACTTCAGAGTTAGGACTTTTAGTCCGCTGCCCTTGCCCAGAACTGAGAGGTGGAGGCCACTGGCCCAGGCTTGCCCGGTGGTCAGTGGAGAGCTCTAGTCCAGACCTGGGGCTCCAGTCTCTTGATCCTCATCCATCTCCATCTCGCCCTCAAATCTCTTCAACCCAGACACTGACTGAATCTTAAATTTACTTTATAAATTTTTTTTTAGTGGGTGCCTCTCCGTTTCTGACGCGCTTCTTCCCCATGGATCCACAACTGTAACCATGGCAACGCGGGTGGAGGTCGGCTCCATAAGTTCCCTGACGGGGGTGCCGGGCCTGGTTGAGCTCTCCAAGGAGGAGGCCCTGACGCGGACTTACTTCCGCCAGGCTGGCGATGCCCCCGGGCCCCCCTCGGCGCTGCTCTTGGAAGGAAAAAGCCCCCTCAGGAGCCCGGTCCGCCTGCTTCCTCTGCCGAGACTCGCCCCCAAACCCTTCTCCAAGGAGAAGGCCGCGGCTGTGGACGTGACACCCCTGTGGCCCAGCCCGGCCAGGCCATCTCCCGCCGGGGCGCTCTCCCAGGACGTGGCCTCGGGGCATCTGAATGAGAAGATGCCGGGCCTGGCGGGGCAGGAGGTGGGGAGCGGGGACCGCCCGAGAAGCGCGTCTCTGTTCCCCAAGGCCGCCTTCCCGCAGCCCACGCCGAGCCCCGTGGTCTTCGGAAGCACCAAAGCCAGCCCTGCTTTGGGCAGGGGGGCTTGCGAGGCCAACGCAGGCGTGTCTCAGGGACCTGCTTCCAGCTCCCGGCCTGAGGTGGCCGCCAAGCCTGCCCCGCCAGCCCGAAAGCCCGTGGGGAGCCTCCCCCGGCCAGCCTCCCTGCCTCAGGACCCCAGGCCGGTGGCCACCCCGGAGGAGACTGGCCCGAAGGAGCCTCTGGCAAAGGCCAGCAGTGTGGAGGACGCGGGTGGCGCCGCCCCGGAGCCGCCCAGGCCTCGCCCGAAGAGAAGGCCCGTGTCGGCCATCTTTGCCGAGTCCGTTCAGATTCCGAAGCCAGGCCCTGGCGGGGTGGCCGGAGCAGGGAAGCTGCCCCCAACCCCTCCTGAGAAGACGTGGGTGAGGAGGCCTAGGCCTCTGTCCGTGGACCTCACGGCCCGGTTCGAGAGCAGAGAGGCCTTGGCGAGGAAGGTGGCGGACGAGGCCACGGCAGGGCCCGCTGCCCAGCAGCGGGGACCCGAGAGGCCAGACCCAGAACCCAGGGTGGACAGGGAGTGTCTGGTCAAAGCAGAGGCACCTCCACACGACCAGAATTCTGATTTCCTGCAGGTGGCCCAGAAGATCCAGGAACGGAAGGAGAGGCTGCTGTGCCAGCAGGGGGGGATGGGCAGCCTCAGAACCGCAGGGGGCCCGGCCAGGGTCACCTCCATCGGTGCCCAGGGTGTCGGGGAGGAGAAAGCCCCGCTGGATGGGGAGCCAGAGAAAGCAGCCAAGGACCCCCAGTCCGCTCTGTCCAGACCTGGAAAAGGCCAAGACATGGCTGAGGTCAGGAGCAGAGGGGCTGAGGGAAAGACCCAGGTCGGGGGAGAGCAGGCCCCCAAGGGCGGCGTGAAGAATCGCATTGGCCTGTTGGGGGAGGAGGGCGCCTCGGCCTCGGCAGCGGGGTCTGAGTCCCCACCAGCCACCCCTGAGTCCCCAGCCGTCCCACTAGAGCCAGAGAAAGCGGGCGTGAGCGTCCAGGAGCGAATCAAAGGCTGGGCCACCGAGAGCTCCGAAGCAAAGCTGGAGCTCAGGAGGAGGGCGGTCCAGACACGGCCACTGTCAGCGGACTTGACCAAACTGTAAGTGGGAACACCCCACAGGTTTCCCCCAGGCTCTGAGAGCCCCAGCCCCTCACCACAGACCGCCCCCACCAGGTGGAAGGAGACTGCAGGGCACCAGGCTCTGTACTGGGCACTTTTGGTGCCCCAGCCCTGAGAGGAAGTGGCATTAGCCCCCATTTCTCAGATCAGGAGGAAAGTACCGCTTCACTGTGCGTGCCAGTGGCAGGGCCAGTGACTTGAGCAGGTCGCTCTCCCCACCTTGAGCCTCGGTTTCTTCATCTCGTACAGGGAAACGATGTTAAGGCCTGCATTAAAGGATTAAGGCCAAGACTCAGATACCACTGGAGATCGCTCAGCCCAAGGGAGCCCTCGACACACTGTATTTATTAATAGTCCCAAATGATATGATGAATCCTGTTGGTTAATGATAATTTTCTAAGCAAGGCCTGGCCCCTGACATCTCTTCCTCCATTGTTTTTCCTCAAGTGGCTTCTCGGCTAAGATAGGGAGATGCCACCGGGGTGTGTTGCCAGCTCATTAATGGCACACACGCCACCGACATAGTTTGTCAGCAGTTGAGCTTCCAGGGGTCGGGAGCTCTGGGCAGACTGCCCTCCTGGCCCTGGGAACCAGGGCGACCAGCTCGGCCAGAGCTGAGACCACTGGCAGTCAGCATTTAGAGATGTGTATAAGAGACAGCCCCCCACCCCACCCCTTGCTGGCTTCTGCCAGGGGAGTGTGCAGACAGCCTCGTTCATCCGCGATGAGACACGATACTGCTCGCTTTCTCCGGCAGCCACACGTCTGCAGCCAGGACCTTCCAGCTCGGGTAAGTGAGGCTCCTGTGGGTTCTGCCAGGGAATCTTCTCTCTGTCCCCTGAATATCCTGTTCTTGTCCTGTGTCTCACATCTGGTCACGGGAGCTGGCGCTAATGATGAGCAGTCCCGGTTTGGGGCAGGACTCTGCATGCCTGCGCACTCCGCCCCAGGTCACTGCCGACGGATTCCTCCCAAGTCTCTCTCGATTTTCTGGTTTTCTGTTTCCATCCCTCTCTTCTGCCTCTGACCCCGTCTGGACTGTGTTCTCTGCACTGGGAAGAAGGAATCAGTTTAGCACCATCGAGCATGTAGGGAAGAGAAAAGATAAAAATCTGTCCGCCTTTCTTTCCTGCAGGCTGCTGGTGTGGGTCAGAGCCGGGGGCAGCAGTGTGGGGCCCCCAGAAGGGAAGCGGGAGGCTTGCGTTGAACTAAAATGCCTTCTACTTTTAGCCCATCTAGACGAGGGGGCAGGCTGGGGGCAGTTTTGTAGGGAAACAGCACTGGCATGAAGGTGGGGTTTTTAGGGTAGGGGACGAATCAAGAACAGCAAATTGTCTGGGATTTTTTACAACCAGAAAGGAATAGGACGTTACTGTTAAAAGGGAAGAGTTGAACGGATCCAGGACTAGAGATCCAGTTTCAGTGGTGTGATGGCTGGCAAGTCAGACTACCTCTCTGGACCCCATCCTTACAAAGGGAGATAAGGACAAGCCCTGCCTCTCAGGGTCGTTGGAGGATGGACGAGAGAGGTCTCTTGTCCTGAGAGAGCAGAGCTCATGGCTGGAGGAGCAAGGGGCTTGTGATCACACGCCCGTCTCATAGGGTTGTAGGGAGGAGGATGTGATTCGTGAGACAGAGGGAGCCCTTGGCTTCCCTGAGGCCTGACTTGTGGTAACTCTCGTCCTTAGCTGATGATACTCTCTTACTGAGACTCTGAAGGCAGTCACCTTAAAATAGGTGTTCAGCTGAAAAGAACCCAAAGGCAAAAGAAAAAAAATAATAATAGTAATAATGACAGCAGGTGGAGTGGAAAATGAGGATGACTTTTTTCTTTCTTTTTTTTTAAGGCTTCTGGAAAGACTGGGAAGGGGAGAGATAAGAGACTCTCTGGGGAACTGGAGTTCTGAGGCCACTTGCCAACTCTGTGACCTTGGGAACATCGGCTTTGGGTGTCTGTGTGAGCTGGTGCTGGTCACCTGCCTTCTCTGTGCTAGGTCCTGAAGAGGGTGAGGATCAGCCTGACGTGGGCAGGCTCTGAAATGGGAAAGTACTGCGGGGGGCAGGGATAGGAATCTCACCAGGGCTTACCCTGGGAGCCTGCGGTGTGCGTTTGGAGTCCGACCCAGGTTCGAATCCCAGCTTTGCCTCTTTTGTTCTCTGAGTGACTTCAGGTCAGTTACTCGGCCTCTCTCAGCTGGTTTCCGTATCTGTACGGCTGAGAGCATCATTTGTTACCCTGAAAGCTGGCCTTGAGATTAAGCGAGTTGGGAGAGTTCAAGTGAACGTTGGCACCATTTGGGCACCCTTTGAGCTGGAACGAACTTCAGAGTTAGGACTTTTAGTCCGCTGCCCTTGCCCAGAACTGAGAGGTGGAGGCCACTGGCCCAGGCTTGCCCGGTGGTCAGTGGAGAGCTCTAGTCCAGACCTGGGGCTCCAGTCTCTTGATCCTCATCCATCTCCATCTCGCCCTCAAATCTCTTCAACCCAGACACTGAGTGAATCTTAAATTTACTTTATAAATTTTTTTTTAGTGGGTGCCTCTCCGTTTCTGACACGCTTCTTCCCCATGGATCCACAACTGTAACCATGGCAACGCGGGTGGAGGTCGGCTCCATAAGTTCCCTGACGGGGGTGCCGGGCCTGGTTGAGCTCTCCAAGGAGGAGGCCCTGACGCGGACTTACTTCCGCCAGGCTGGCGATGCCCCCGGGCCCCCCTCGGCGCTGCTCTTGGAAGGAAAAAGCCCCCTCAGGAGCCCGGTCCGCCTGCTTCCTCTGCCGAGACTCGCCCCCAAACCCTTCTCCAAGGAGAAGGCCGCGGCTGTGGACGTGACACCCCTGTGGCCCAGCCCGGCCAGGCCATCTCCCGCCGGGGCGCTCTCCCAGGACGTGGCCTCGGGGCATCTGAATGAGAAGATGCCGGGCCTGGCGGGGCAGGAGGTGGGGAGCGGGGACCGCCCGAGAAGCGCGTCTCTGTTCCCCAAGGCCGCCTTCCCGCAGCCCACGCCGAGCCCCGTGGTCTTCGGAAGCACCAAAGCCAGCCCTGCTTTGGGCAGGGGGGCTTGCGAGGCCAACGCAGGCGTGTCTCAGGGACCTGCTTCCAGCTCCCGGCCTGAGGTGGCCGCCAAGCCTGCCCCGCCAGCCCGAAAGCCCGTGGGGAGCCTCCCCCGGCCAGCCTCCCTGCCTCAGGACCCCAGGCCGGTGGCCACCCCGGAGGAGACTGGCCCGAAGGAGCCTCTGGCAAAGGCCAGCAGTGTGGAGGACGCGGGTGGCGCCGCCCCGGAGCCGCCCAGGCCTCGCCCGAAGAGAAGGCCCGTGTCGGCCATCTTTGCCGAGTCCGTTCAGATTCCGAAGCCAGGCCCTGGCGGGGTGGCCGGAGCAGGGAAGCTGCCCCCAACCCCTCCTGAGAAGACGTGGGTGAGGAGGCCTAGGCCTCTGTCCGTGGACCTCACGGCCCGGTTCGAGAGCAGAGAGGCCTTGGCGAGGAAGGTGGCGGACGAGGCCACGGCAGGGCCCGCTGCCCAGCAGCGGGGACCCGAGAGGCCAGACCCAGAACCCAGGGTGGACAGGGAGTGTCTGGTCAAAGCAGAGGCACCTCCACACGACCAGAATTCTGATTTCCTGCAGGTGGCCCAGAAGATCCAGGAACGGAAGGAGAGGCTGCTGTGCCAGCAGGGGGGGATGGGCAGCCTCAGAACCGCAGGGGGCCCGGCCAGGGTCACCTCCATCGGTGCCCAGGGTGTCGGGGAGGAGAAAGCCCCGCTGGATGGGGAGCCAGAGAAAGCAGCCAAGGACCCCCAGTCCGCTCTGTCCAGACCTGGAAAAGGCCAAGACATGGCTGAGGTCAGGAGCAGAGGGGCTGAGGGAAAGACCCAGGTCGGGGGAGAGCAGGCCCCCAAGGGCGGCGTGAAGAATCGCATTGGCCTGTTGGGGGAGGAGGGCGCCTCGGCCTCGGCAGCGGGGTCTGAGTCCCCACCAGCCACCCCTGAGTCCCCAGCCGTCCCACTAGAGCCAGAGAAAGCGGGCGTGAGCGTCCAGGAGCGGATCAAAGGCTGGGCCACCGAGAGCTCCGAAGCAAAGCTGGAGCTCAGGAGGAGGGCGGTCCAGACACGGCCACTGTCAGCGGACTTGACCAAACTGTAAGTGGGAACACCCCACAGGTTTCCCCCAGGCTCTGAGAGCCCCAGCCCCTCACCACAGACCGCCCCCACCAGGTGGAAGGAGACTGCAGGGCACCAGGCTCTGTACTGGGCACTTTTGGTGCCCCAGCCCTGAGAGGAAGTGGCATTAGCCCCCATTTCTCAGATCAGGAGGAAAGTACCGCTTCACTGTGCGTGCCAGTGGCAGGGCCAGTGACTTGAGCAGGTCGCTCTCCCCACCTTGAGCCTCGGTTTCTTCATCTCGTACAGGGAAACGATGTTAAGGCCTGCATTAAAGGATTAAGGCCAAGACTCAGATACCACTGGAGATCGCTCAGCCCAAGGGAGCCCTCGACACACTGTATTTATTAATAGTCCCAAATGATATGATGAATCCTGTTGGTTAATGATAATTTTCTAAGCAAGGCCTGGCCCCTGACATCTCTTCCTCCATTGTTTTTCCTCAAGTGGCTTCTCGGCTAAGATAGGGAGATGCCACCGGGGTGTGTTGCCAGCTCATTAATGGCACACACGCCACCGACATAGTTTGTCAGCAGTTGAGCTTCCAGGGGTCGGGAGCTCTGGGCAGACTGCCCTCCTGGCCCTGGGAACCAGGGCGACCAGCTCGGCCAGAGCTGAGACCACTGGCAGTCAGCATTTAGAATGACCTGGAAAAAAAAATTATCGATGCCTGACCCCCACCCCCAGAGACTCTGATTGAGCAGATCTGGGAAGGGCTTCTCATCTTGGTTTTTCAAAATCTCCAAAGTAATTTTCATGTGCAGCCAGGCTTGAGAACCCCTGAATTCAGGAAACAGAGAAAGAGGGGAGCTCCCTGGCCATGCAGTGGTTAGGACTCAGCGCTTTTGCCAGGTTTGGTCCCTGGTCAGGGAGCTAAAATCACGAGAGCTACATGGTGTGGCCAAATAATAAAACCAGGGAACAGAGGAAGGGGCACCCATGTCAGGACCTCATATACCTCCCCTCCCTGAGTCCCCCGCCCCCCAGTCCCTCAGGTCATTCCCACCTGACAGGTAGGGAAACCGAGGCTCTGGGTTTAGAAACAACTCCTGCACAGCCTCATGCGTCCTCGGAGCCAGCCCTTGGACTGCTGCCCGTGGGTCAAGTTCAAGACGTTTGATTTGTCTCACCTCCCTCTTCTCTGCAGGCCCCCAACCCTGAACTAATCTTTCAGCCTCTGCTCCAGAGAACCCGGCAGAGATGGGGAAAAGTCTAGCTCCAACTCCCCTTTCTCTCGTTTCCCCTTTACAGCTGGGAAACAGGCCCAGAGAGTGACCAGGACTGTGCCAAGGTCACCCAGAGAGGCAGAGGCAAGCCTGTTCCCCGACACGTTCCCCGACCGCCCACTGCCCCCGCGTTCTGCGGTTGGTCTGCAGTGGGGCTGCTGGCTGTTGTGGGATTGCAGCCATTAATTATCACTCCTGGGGCATCTTCGCTCCTCCCTCTACACCCTCATGTAGCTATTAGGGCCTTGGGTAGCCTCTTATCTGACCTACAAAAGACGATAGGGAGGCGTTAATTATCCCCGTTTCATAGATGAAGAGACAGGCTCAGGTGAGGTCACGAGCCTGAGCCAAGCTCCCTCAGTGGGGAGGCAGGAAGGAGAGCTGGCACGAACACCAAGGCCCCTTCCCCCGAGCCCGGGGCTGCCGCCGCCCCAGCGATGCTGTGTTTAAGGCAGGTTCTCTCCCTCCCAGGCCCGAGAGGTTTGGCGACTGGAAAGGACATGTCCCATCTTGGAGGAAATGGGGCAGGGCAATCTCAGTGCGCGTTTGCCCCTGGGTCCCTGAACTAGTTACGGGGTGTGGGCTGGAGGGAGCCCCAGCTTCTGGCCGTGCACAAGTAACTTGGGTCTCTTGTGCCAGGTTTTCCAGTGCAGCTTCAAGCAACGACGTCAGATATGAAAAGTGTTTGGAGCTGAGCAGTGAGCTCCCCAGAGAACCAAGAGAAAAGGTAAGAAGCTGCTTGGCACATCCTTTTTTTCCCCCAGTGGGTAGCGATACTTATTGGAAAAAGCACTTTTACAATCTTGAAGATCCAGGAAAGACTCAGAAACCTCTCCTGGACTATAAGACATTTTTTTTCCTTTCATGTTGGGACTTTTAAAGTCCCTTCTGGTATGATAGACTGATGCTCTGCTGTGTGTGTGTGTGTGTGTGTGGTGTGTGTGTGTTAGTCACTCAGTCGTGTCTGTGTGTGTGTCTCTGGTATGATAGACTGATACTCTGGTGTGTGTGTGTGGTGTGTGTGTGTGTGTGTGTGTGTGTGTGAGTCACTCAGTCGTGTCCAACTCTTCGTGACCCCATGGACTGCAGCCTCACCAGGCTCCTCTGCCCATGGGATTCTCCAGGCAAGAATACTGGAGTGGGTTGCCATTTCCTTCTCCAGGGGATCTTCTTGACCCAGGGATCGAACTTGAGTCTGCTACATTGAAAGCAGGTTCTTTACCACCTGAGCCGTGAGGGATGCCCCATGATTCGCTGTTTCTTGGTGTTGAATACTGTTTGTAAATATAATTGTCAGGCATTAATTTTTGTCTGTGCAAACAGGAGGAGGATATGGCTTTTCCTGTGTAAGAATGTCTGCTTTTTTGAGAAATTAATGAAGATTTTGAAATGTTGGGACTTTCCTGGTGGTCCAGTGGCTAAGACTCCCAGCTCCCAATGCAGAGGGCCCGAGTTTGATACCTGGTCAGGGAACTAGATCCCACATGCTGCAACTAAGACCTGGTGCAGCCAAATGAAAATTTTTTAATGCTAATAGAGGGTTTCACTGGTGGCTCAGTGGTGGAGAATCCGCCTGCCAATGCAGGAGACACAGATTTGATCCATGATCCGGGGAAACCCCACATGCCTTGGAGCAACTAAGACCATGCACGGCGAGTATTGTCTGTGCTCTAAGCTCATTCTCCGAGACAAGAGAAGCCACCCCAGTGAGAAGCCCCCACTCGCCAGAACTAGAGGAAAGCCTGCAGAGCAACGAAGACCCAGCACAGCCAAAGATACATAAAAATCAAAAAAACAGTAATAGCAACCCCCTCAACTCCCCTCCCTCCCATTATGCCCCCAGCTCCTTTCCTCACCCCCTCATTTGTCAGCTAGGAGAAGGAGAAAAAAATCACCAGCAATTAAAGTGCTTAGAAAGTATTTTCGGTTAGTCTGTTTAATTTTTTTAAAAAAAGCTTTTTTTTTGGTCAGATTGATTGATTTCTCTGCTGTTTATCTACATGCATATATGTATATATATGCACACACCCCTACAGGTTTTTTAAATGGTATCATAGTTCCTCCATCTGCTTTTCTTCCATCAACACAACAGCCTATTAAGTGTCCTTCGATCTCAGGACATTGGGAACCACCCCCTCTCTGTGGGTCCAAGTGCCTGTGTGGTAGTCAGCTGTTTGCATATATCAAAATTTATTTAGCCCTTCAGATGGGCATCTAGGCTCTTCTGTTTCGCTGACAGTTCTGTATGACCCTTCTTGTTCAGGTAGGCTTGTGCACATGGGCAAAGCAGGGCTTCTGGGAGGAAGCTGGCCAGATGAAAGGAGATGAGTATCTTAAAGTTACAGCAGACGCACTGAATGGCTGAAGAGCCCATCTGTCTGCTCGCCAGCAGGGGCCCAGAATGCCTGTTTTCGCTCACTGGCTGTGTTCAGTCTGTAAGACTGGATGGTTTCTCACTGCTGTGATTTTAAAAGCGGCCATTTCAGTCACCTCACCTCTTCCTTTCCATTTCAAATCCTTTGACCTATATTGAATTATTTTGGTACTACCCTGGCAGTCCAATGGGCAAGACTTCGCCTTCCAGTGTAGGGGATGCTGGTTTGATCCCTGGCTGGGGGGGCCTAAGATCCCATACTCCAAATAACCTAAACCATAAAACAGAAGCAGCATAGTAACAAATTCAATAAAGACTTAAAAAATGGCCCACATCAAAAACAAACTTTATTGAATTTGTTATAATGTTGCAGCAAACCTTTACAAATAAATATCAAAAAATTTTTTTTTCAATCTTTAAAATTAATTTGTTTCTTTTTGTTGTTTGTTTTCCCAGCCAAAGGACAGGCATGGCGTGGAGGGAACATCTATCACAAGAAGTCCCTGGAAGTCTGGTCCGCCCCGGGAGAAACCCAGACAGACAGAGCGGAAAGACAGTTTTGACCGCGTCGCCGGCAGCGCTCGGGGTGAAAGCGCGGTGGGGGCCCGGAGCCCTTCCGAGGGCACCCCGGATGATGAGGGAAGCTTCCAGACCGTATGGGCCACGGTGTTCGAGAATCACGTGGAGAAGCACACCGTGGCCACCCCCTCGGGACGCAGTCCCTGGGCCACGACCCCCAGGGACCTGGCCGATGTCTCGGAGCCCAAATCCAGGGTCCTTGGACCCAGAAGCTCTTTCCCGCAAACCACAGCCCCGAAACGAGAGTGTCTGGAAGATCCTGACCTGGAGGGAGGCGGAGGGACCGCCTTCTCCAGCGGTGAGCCCAGACAGCATCGCGCGCCCTCCCTGCTGGGAAGGCACCCTGGGGGCGAAAAGGGCGGCCATCACCCCTTCCTCAAGCTCCTGGAGGGCGCCCCTGCGCCCGAGAGGGTTGAGCCCAGGTACGATGTCGTGCACGCCGTCGGGGAGCGCGCGCACAGCGAGGCCGTTCCTATGGCGCCGGAGGAGAAGGCCCTGACGCTCCGCAGCGGCCGCTCTCGGCCCCCGACGTCCCAGGAGGTCACCCATGCCGTGACTCCCGCCGACCCCAAGTGCAGGCCGGAGGGCCAGGTGGGGTCTGTCCAAAGGGCCAGTTTGATCTGGGAAGCCCGAGGGACCCGTGAGGTCAGCGGGCCAAAGCCCGAGTTCCACCGAGAGCCCCAGGACACACATGGAGGCAGCTGCCCGCCACCCAAATGGACAGGCGGGGTGGCCGTGAGCTGGCACAGAGCCGCCGTGGGGCTCAGCGAAGGGACAGGCTCAGAGCCGAGCCCCGAGGCCACCTCCTCGAGGACTACCCTGGAGGCCCAGCACCCGGGGGCCGAAGGGGCCGGAATCCAGCCGGGGGAGAGGGCTCCGCCCCGGGGGGCGCCTCCAGAGCCTCTTCCCAGGGCAAAGGATGAAGCCGCTGACTCTCGAGTGCAGCTTCAGGCGGATGTGCCGGGGCAGACGGGGCCCCCGGCCGTGGCTGGCAGCCAGGAGCCCGAAGCCAGGAGGCTGAGGGCGAGCCCTGGCGACCAGAGGCTGGACAGGTGGAGGCGGCGGACCCTACCCCATGACGTGAAGTTCGATGAGTTCAGCCTCCTGCCCCCGGAGCACTCGTCCAGCGCGGAGCCCAGAGGGGACCACCTGAGCCCCACGGCCCCGGCTGCCTTAGGAAAGCCCCAGCTACTCCTGGGTCGGGAGGGGACCCGGCAGGGGAGCCCAGGTACGTCACTGGACCGGGTTCTTCCCGCAGCAAAGCCCGGGTCGCCTGTGGAACCCAAGGCGACTTTTTTTGCTGTGACCTATCAGATCCCTGACACTCAGAAAGCCAAGAGCGTGGTTAGGCTGGGGCCTGAAAACTGGACAGAACCTTCTAGAAAGGCAGCCCCACCCCTATCCCCTCATTTTTACACCCCTACCTCGGTTTCCCTGAACCGTGAAGAGCTGCTGGAGACCGTGGGCGGTAAAAACCGGGCCCCGGGCAGAGAACGCGAGCACGCAAGCTTTCCAAAGCCAACAGAGCATCCGGCGTGTCTCGGGGACAGGATTCGGGGTCCCCCGGGTGAGAGGATCTCCGACGCCGAGGCCGTGTGGGTTCGTCGGGGCCCGGAAGGCGGCGGCGGTTTTCAGAACGGCTGGAAGGACAGCGGGAGCAAGACGCCGCCTGGCGGCGCTCCCCAAACACCCCCGGCTTTCCGAAGTCCCCCGAAAGCCAGCGAGCTCCCGGTCCGGAGGAAGACGGAAGCGGTCAGTGAGACGCTCCCGGGTAAAGCCAAGGCCGGCTACAGGTCCAGCGTCCTCGATATCGATGCACTGATGGCCGAGTATCAGAGGCCGCCGGCAGGAAGCCCGCGGGAGGCTCAGGAGTGGATGGCGGGTCCGCCCGCAGAGTTCAGGGGCTCGGACCCCGGGAGGCCCGGGCCGCAGGGTGAGGCGGGTCAGAGACGGAGGAGCCTAAAGGAGCGCCCCGAAGCCGAGGCTCCCCAGAGACAGGCCAGTTTTGCCGAAACCAGCCCTGGTTCCGCTCCTGGCTCCGGCAAGTACCTGGCAGAGACGCCGGGGGCAGCCGCGCACAAGGTCAGCTCTCCCCTCTGGGGCCCGCCCCACTCGGCTCCTCCTGAAAACAATCCAGGGGCCTCTTTGGGTCCTGCCGCTGGCCCCCGGAAAAGAGGCCCGGGGATCCCTGAGGATGAGAAGAAGACCTTTGTTAGTAAACATCACGGTGCGAAGTGCCAGCATCCCCCGACCGAGTCGAAGCCCACCACTGCCTGGGCGGATCCAGGCCGCGGGGCCAGCGTGCAGCCCAGGTCGTCCCCCGCCGACCAGAGGAAAGGGACCCCGAGGAAACCCCCAGGGAGGGGCGAGGAGAGCGGTGTGGCCCTGTGGGCCGACCACCTGCGCGACTTGGGAAGGTCACCGCTGGATGTCAAGAGGGCCTCTTCGGAGAAAGGCCCGCCTCTCAAAATCCGAGAGGGCCTGTCCATCATGCAGGAAGCCAGAGAGAGGAGGCAGGAGCAGCCCAAAGGGAGGCCCAGTCTCCCCAGGGGGAGTGCGGAGGCTAGAGACACCAAGGCCGGGCTCTGTCGGCAGGAGTCGGGGAGTCGAGACAGTCAAAAGGTGAGTACGAAGGCTGTTGCAGTTTTCTCAAACGCCGGTGAAACATGCAGGACAGAGGCCTCAAACTCAGGACCTGCGCGGGCCTGGTGGGCCTGGAGATGGGTGGAGTCAGGCGGGGCGTGAGGCGCTAAGGAGTGGTAGGGCTTGTGGCAAATGGAGCACTCAAGCCGTCTCTGAAGGGGGCAAACTGCACAGTCCCAGCTGGTTCTCAACAAGCGGGGAGAGGGGTCCTAAGATGGCAGATCCGATTGATGAAGAGAATTTGAAAGGTCCACGTTTTGGCCAGTAGTCCCCTCCCCCATCATGAAACGGGGACAAAGTATTAAAAAAAAGAAATGCTGTTTTGTTCAAACAAAACTTGTCTGCCAGCTCTAGGCACAGCCCGTGGGCTTATCAGTTTGAAATCCCTGGCCTAGAATGATGATGCTAGGTATACTTTATTGAGCGCCTGCTGTTTTCCAATATGCTGCACCAGGTCCATCATTGTATCCCCAGACTCCAGTACCATGCCTGACGTTTCGTGTTCATTCACGGAGAAGTTGTTGAGTGAACGATCTTATGTGAACCTCAGGACAATCCACGAAAGAGGGATTGTCGTGGTTTGGGTTTCTCCAGAAGCAGCCGCCTATGGGATGTTTCAGGAG